>CM069444.1:64532269-64760670 GCA_035610835.1 Ophiura sarsii
TATTGAGAAAGAGAGGATTTATGGTGATTGTAATTTCAGGATGAGTTGAACGTAGCTACCATACCGAAACTTCAATTGCCAAATGAAATGACAAGTCGACAGTTACAGCATGGCTATGAAAGCCATGGCACCTTTCAATTTAAATATTTAAAATTGATAACTTTAATATTCAAAATACCGTTTGAAATTGTTATATTCATATATTGAATCTAAAAGTCAATTCGGATGTTTTTATAACTTTCTATTTTAACTTAATTTCTATTTTTACCTACATTTCTATATCTTTATGACATTTTTTCCAGGTTATCTCAATTTTAGTTTTATTTATTCTGTTTACTTTTTCTACTTCGATGATGCCGTTTGAGTTGATATATCTGTTGTTGTTGTTGATGTCGTGGTGGTGGTGATGATTATTGTTGTTGTTATTGTTATTGTTATTCATTGTTGTTGTTGTTCATTGTTATTGAATTCTGTGTTTACTGTTGAACGTTGCTATTGTTGTTGTTGAATGTTAAACTTGTTATTCATTGTGTTTGCTGTTGTTGTTGTTGTTGATGATGATGTTGTGTGAATGTTGTGTTCAGGGAGCACAACACTATGTCGTCTCCCATTGACTTTACACGTCGAGTACTCCATATTCAAAACGCTGTAAATCCAGAGTGCTAGTGACTAGATCAATGAAATTTTGATATGTTTTAGAACCATCCGTGATCTTTAACATATCTTAATATGAACTACAAATCATCGTCAAGATTTTTTGCTAGAAGTCGGCGAAAATAAATGGTATGATTACGCGAGTCAATATTCGGTTATTTCCCGTTCATGCACCATGTGTGTAAATCGGCCCGTTATTTATATTTCAGCTAAATTCATCGAATTTTCTGTTCTAAACATTAAATATATAATCCATAAAATCCATAAAACACAAATTTGATATCATTACCTCTCAAATTGATGCCAATTTTGCACATTCATTTGGTCAAAAGGAACTATTATCGTACTCAAGTTTTGCCGGAAGTGCCGCGCAAAACAGACTTAGTGGTGTGCTCCCTTCAAGGTGACACTTTTAAACTTAAACATGCTCAAGTAAATTCAACTTTTTTGAGTGAAATCCGGAGTGCAAATCCAACCGATTTTGATTTTGATCAGTCACTGATAATGTTGAACTAACATAACAACTGAAAAAGTCACATTTAATGTATAAAAAAGAGCATCCCCCGCCCCCCCCCTGGTCCTTGTTAAACCCAACAATTTGGGCATAGTGCGATATTTAAACTGCCCAGATCTGAAATCTACGCATAGATTTGGGTGAAACCCGACTTTCATTTATAACATTGCAATTCACACGTGGATCGGAGCCAATGTGGGACAAGGAACCTAGGAATTTACCTTAAAGGTGACACTTTTGGTCAAAATCATTAAACATTTGATATCAACTTGTTCAGCATAAAATTTTGAATAAACTAGCCAGATATCATGTCAATCGAACACTCCGTTTTTGAGATATGCTCAGATTGCGGAGAGCGCATCTTGCGTAAAATCACTATATTCCGGGTTTTTTATCCTATCGGATGCGCGTTCTAGGCCTACACTCAACATGCTCAAGTAAATTCAACTTTTTTGAGTGAAATCCGGGGTGCAAATCCAACCGATTTTGATTTTGATCAGTCACTGATAATGTTGAACTAACATAACAACTGAAAAAGTCACATTTAATGTATAAAAAAGAGCATCCCCCCCCCCCCCCCTGGTCCTTGTTAAACCCAACAATTTGGGCATAGTGCGATATTTAAACTGCCCAGATCTGAAATCTACGCATAGATTTGGGTGAAACCCGACTTTCATTTATAACATTGCAATTCACACGTGGATCGGAGCCAATGTGGGACAAGGAACCTAGGAATTTACCTTCAAGGTGACACTTTTGGTCAAAATCATTAAACATTTGATATCAACTTGTTCAGCATAAAATTTTGAATAAACTAGCCAGATATCATGTCAATCGAACACTCCGTTTTTGAGATATGCTCAGATTGCGGAGAGCGCATCTTGCGTAAAATCACTATATTCCGGGTTTTTTATCCTATCGGATGCGCGTTCTAGGCCTACACTCAACATGCTCAAGTAAATTCAACTTTTTTGAGTGAAATCCGGGGTGCAAATTCAACCGATTTTGATTTTGATCAGTCACTGATAATGTTGAACTAACATAACAACTGAAAAAGTCACATTTAATGTATAAAAAAGAGCACCCCCCCCCCCCCCTGGTCCTTGTTAAACCCAACAATTTGGGCATAGTGCGATATTTAAACTGCCCAGATCTGAAATCTACGCATAGATTTGGGTGAAACCCGACTTTCATTTATAACATTGCAATTCACACGTGGATCGGAGCCAATGTGGGACAAGGAACCTAGGAATTTACCTTCAAGGTGACACTTTTGGTCAAAATCATTAAACATTTGATATCAACTTGTTCAGCATAAAATTTTGAATAAACTAGCCAGATATCATGTCAATCGAACACTCCGTTTTTGAGATATGCTCAGATTGCGGAGAGCGCATCTTGCGTAAAATCACTATATTCCGGGTTTTTTATCCTATCGGATGCGCGTTCTAGGCCTACACTCAACATGCTCAAGTAAATTCAACTTTTTTGAGTGAAATCCGGGGTGCAAATTCAACCGATTTTGATTTTGATCAGTCACTGATAATGTTGAACTAACATAACAACTGAAAAAGTCACATTTAATGTATAAAAAAGAGCACCCCCCCCCCCCCCTGGTCCTTGTTAAACCCAACAATTTGGGCATAGTGCGATATTTAAACTGCCCAGATCTGAAATCTACGCATAGATTTGGGTGAAACCCGACTTTCATTTATAACATTGCAATTCACACGTGGATCGGAGCCAATGTGGGACAAGGAACCTAGGAATTTACCTTAAAGGGAGCACAACACTATGTCGTCTCCCATTGACTTTACACGGCGAGTACTCCATATTCAAAACGCTGTAAATCCAGAGTGCTAGTGACTAGATCAATGAAATTTTGATATGTTTTAGAACCATCCGTGATCTTTAACATATCTTAATATGAACTACAAATCATCGTCAAGATTTTTTGCTAGAAGTCGGCGAAAATAAATGGTATGATTACGCGAGTCAATATTCGGTTATTTCCCGTTCATGCACCATGTGTGTAAATCGGCCCGTTATTTATATTTCAGCTAAATTCATCGAATTTTCTGTTCTAAACATTAAATATATAATCCATAAAATCCATAAAACACAAATTTGATATCATTACCTCTCAAATTGATGCCAATTTTGCACATTCATTTGGTCAAAATGAACTATTATCGTACTCAAGTTTTGCCGGAAGTGCCGCGCAAAACAGACTTAGTGGTGTGCTCCCTTCATAGCCCGGGGAGGGGGTACTCGGATATTTTTTTGTAGGGATGTGCCGCCATTAAAATGAAAATGGACCCAAGCAGTTACCAATTGTCGGGGGAAAATGGACCCATATGTTTACCAGAAACCCATGATTTTCCTATATATACATGCTATATATTTGACAGATTTTGCTAAAATTTCGGCGAAAAACAGCATAAAGCCGCTCAAACTGTCAATAGCGACAATAGCACAAAAGAGCACTGGTGTGTGCGATAGTGCGAGCAGTAAGGCAATCGTATTAGGAGCATAATAATCGCGCTATTTTACGCGATAGCGACAATCAATAGCGTCAGTAGCACAGAAGAGCACGGGCGTATGTGATAGTGCGAGCAGTAAGGCGATAGCGACAATAGCAAAGTAGAGCACAGGCGTGTGCGATAGTTCGAGCATTAAAGCAATCGCATTATGATCATAGGATTGCGCTATTTTACGCGATAGCGACAATCAATAGCGTCAGTAGCACAGAAGAGCACGGGTTTGTGCGATAGTGCGAGCAGTATATATACAGGGTGACCCAATAAAAAGTTTACCCAAATGAAAATGATATTTTTCCCACTTTCTGTAACCTGAGATCTTTGGCATTTATTTTAATATGAAGAATGGGTAATAGAGCATCTACCGTGAATTTAGTTGATTGGGTAGTTTTCAAGATATGGTCCATTGAACATTACTTCAGCAAAACAGACTTGTCCACGGAGCATCATTTTTCTTAGGCATGGTTAAACACAACTGCAACATCAAAAGTACTTTATCTTAACAGTCTTACCTGAATAGGGTTAGGGTAAGGGCTATGGGTGGGGTTATGGTTATGGTTATGGTTAGGGTTAGGATTAGGGTTAGGGTTAATGAGAATGTTTAAAGCTCTGGTTCAAGAAATATATCTGGCATTAAGCAAAACTGCACGCTATGATTTTAGATTTGAAAAGCCCGCCCTGAATCAAGACAGAACACTGGCATTTAGCACAACTGCACGCTATGATTTCAGATTTGAAAAGCCCCCCCCCCCCCCCCCCGACAAAGCAATCTCTGTGTGTTCTTATCATTCCATCATAAACAACAATAAAATAACACCTATGTTCCTTAAAATTAAAATAAATCATTGTAAAAGGATTAGTTCTGATGTCTCACTTGTGTTCTATCATGCCTTTGCTCCAAGGACAAGTCTGTTTTGTTAAAGCAATGTTCAATAGACCATATCTTGAAAACTACTGAAGTAAATAATTTGTTCAGGGTAGATGCTCCATTACACATTCTTTATAATAAAATAAAAAACACATATATCAAACTACAGGAAGTGGAAAAGTATCACTTTCATTTTGGGTAAACTTTTTATTGGGTCACCATGTATAGCGATTATAGCACAGAAGAGCACGGGCGTATGTGATAGTGCGAAGCAATTAGGAGCATATAATCGCGCTATTTTACGCGAGCACATTGTCACTTGCTATACAATAGCACAAAAGAGCACAGGTGTGTGCGATTGTGTGCATCTTTCTGCTGCAAACATAGTGACAATAGCACCTTCACATATGCTATTCGCGCTATTGTGCGATGTTCCTTTCAACAATGTTAGTAGTGCGCTATTCGCGCTATTGCGCGAATGAGTATTATACTTCATTCATCTATGAAACTTGACAAGGATGTGCTATTCGCGCTATTGTGCGATGTTCCTTTCAACAATGTAAGTAGTGCGCTATTCGCGCTATTGCGCGAATGAGTATTATACTTCATTCATCTATGAGACATGCCAAGGATGTGCTATTCGCGCTATTGTGCGATGTTCATGTTCAATGTTAGTAGTGAGCATTTGGTGTGTTACTCGCGCGATTTTGCGTTTTAGCTCCAATTATGATAAAAGAGCGGTCGAAGATGCCCGTGGCCCAAATATGCCCGTGGCCCAAATATGCCCGTGGCCCAAATATGCCCGTGGCCCAAATATGCCCGTGGCCCAAATATGCCCGTGGCCCAAATATGCCCGTGGCCCAAATATGCCCGTGGCCCAAATATGCCCGTGGCCCAAATATGCCCGTGGCCCAAATATGCCCGTGGCCCAAATATGCCCAATGGTGCTATCTTCATCAGTAGATGACACGCCGGTGCATTTGCAAGTCTTGTGATTTTATCCGTGGCCCAAAGATGCCCAATGGTGCTATCTTCATCAGTAGATGACACGCCGGTGCATTTGCAAGTCTTGTGATTTTATTCCTGTACGAATGTCACTGCACTTTTTTCAAAAAATGAACACTCAGGAAATAAACTGATTTTGTCCGAACCTGATAAGCATTTTTTTAAGTGACAATGACATTCTGTGGACATAATATTCATCAAATCTTGAAAATGTCCGCTTTTTGGAGTTAATCAGACGGTGGTGGACATGTCAGACATTTACTTGGTGAATTTCAAGATGTTACTAACACACCGTTTGATAGTATCAAGTGACAGGTTTGGCATAATAGATTATGGGTCGTTTTTTAAACGCCCCAATCAAACTATTGAGCCCTCTAAAATGCATGATAGGTCGTTCTTTAAGCCCCGTCAAAAAACCCATCCAAACTGTTGCATATCCAATCCCACAATGCAACAAATGATAGGTCGTTCTTTAAAAGCCCCCTGTAAAATGACACCGCCCATTCAAATTGTTGAGGCGTGCAATAAATGATAGGTCGTTCTTAAAAAGCCCCATGTAAAATGACACCGCCCATTCAAATTGTTACAGTTAAGGCATGCAACAAATGATAGGTCATTCTTTAATTTCAGTATCATTGTTGAGATATGCAACAAATGATAGGTCGTTCTTTAAAAGCACACTGTAAAATGATACCGCCCATTCAATTAAAATTGTTGAGGCATTACGGTGCCCGTTAATATTGCATTGTGGGAGTGAATAGTCGTTGGTTACTCTCGCAGTTAATTAATTATACACCATAGAAGTTCGTAAATCATTAATCAATCGCCATATTATGATTTATGTTTGACCCTTAATATTGCATTGTGGGACTGAATTTCAGTATCAAGTGACAATTTTGGCAAAATAGATTATGGGTCGTTCTTTAAAAGCTCCATCTAAACTATTGAGCCCTCTAAAATGCATGATAGGTCGTTCTTTAAAAGCCCCGTCATAAATCAAACTGTTGATATCCAATCCCACAATGCAACAAATGATAGGTCGTTCTTTAAAATCCTCCTGTAAAATGACACCGCCCATTCAAATTGTTTAATATTGCATTGTGGGACTGAATTTCAGTATCAAGTGACAGGTTTGGCATAATAGATTATGGGTCGTTCTTTAAAAGCCCCATCCAAACTATTGAGCCCTCTAAAATGCATGATAGGTCGTTCTTTAAAAGCCCCGTCAAAAAAACCCATCCAAACTGTTAATATCCATCCCACAATGCAACAATGCATGATAGGTCGTTGTTAACATATTGCTAATACATCAAATTGCTCCAGTTCATTCACTTGAACTCATACACATAAAGTAACAATATAACGGTAAAACTCATCGAACCCGTGGCGCAACTAAAAACGAATAAAAACATGCCGGGTGATCGATGACAAATTAATTCATATAAATAAAACTAAAATAGTCTAATAGGTAGAAGGGGTTTTCCTGCACCCCCCGGAAATATACTTCTAATCAATGTCTCTATATTAGAAAAAATGCGTAAAAAACGATAAGCTATGTTAAAAAAATGTGAAAATGTCCCACGTGTCATTTTTATCAAATTAGTGCCGCCATTACCGAAAAATCTATTTTTCACTATATCTCGGTCAATATTGCAGATAACTGAACAAATAAGGTGTCTAGACCCATGTTTTGTGGGTCAAAGATCACAATAAGACTATTTTTAAAGTGACCACATGTGTCACGTGTCATTTTTATGCAAATTTGTGCCGCCATTACTGAAAAATCTATTTTTCACTATATCTCGGCCAATATTGCAGATAACTGAACAAATAAGGTGTCTAGACCCATGTTTTGAGGGTCAAAGATCACAATAAAACTATTTTGAAATGACCACATGTGTCACGTGTCATTTTTATGCAAATGAATGCCGCCAAAATGGTAAAATTCCATATATTGGGATATATAAACCAACATGTATGATCAGAGTATAGTTTTAACAATGGGATGTATGTGTTAGACCACTAGAAACTCATATCTAGTATTTTTGCTTTGTTAACATACTTTAAAACCAAAATGGCCGCCAAATTAATGACCAAAAATGGTCAAAAGTGGTCAAAATTCCATAAAATAGCATAATATCAACCAAAATGTATGATGAAAATATAATTTTAACGATGGGATATATTTGTTAGACCACTAGTAACTCATATCTTTGCTTTGTTAAAATAGTTTAAATCCAAAATGGCTGCCAAAATGGCCCCCGAAATGGTTCCCGAAGTGGCTGCAAAATTTGTCAAATTCCATAAAATGGGATTATATCATCATAAATGTATGATGAAAATATAGTTTTAATGATGAAATGTATGTATTAGACCATTAGTAACTTATATCTAGTACTTTTGCTTTGTTAACATACTTAAAAATACAAAATGGCTCCCAAAATGACTGAACAAATAGTTGGAATTGCATAAAATTGGATAATATCAGCCAAAATATATGATGAAAGTATAGGTTTAACATTGTTGCGTATGTATTAGACAACAAGTAACTCATGTCCAGTACATTTGCATTGTAATAACATACTTTAAAACCAAGATGGCCACCAAAATGACCGCTGTAAATGTAAAAATAGTCTACATGTACATGAGTGTATGATAAATCCGTAGCTATTGTAAGAGTGTAGTATTACATCAAATTCACCAAATAGTATGTTCTTAACTGCTAAGCTATTGCTTTTAGAAATAAGGCCCACCTCTTTGACAATTTTGATTCAGTATCACTTTCCAAAATGGCTGCCAGAATGGATAAGTTGATGTTAAATGACCTTAAACAATTGTTTTGCATTGTAAATGACCATACTATGTAATACCAATACCCTCAAATCTAATGGGACATCATTCACTATGTCTTTGATAAAGCCTAGGTGCTGTAGATTTAGTTTGAGTATTTTATATATAATATCCAAGATGGCTGTAAAAGGTTAAAATAACTGAGAAAAAACCCAGTAATTATATAGTTTATTGTTAGTGTTACATCAGATACGACCAAATTACTATATCTACAGCATTTAATTCATCCAGTAAACATATCTGTATATGACAAGGTATAATTAAACGGTATAGACTCCATTTTGACAATGTGATGTTATTAAGATGGGCATTATAATGACCATTTCATTAAAATTACCCCCTAATGGTCAATAAAACTACCCCGTATACTCCAAATGGTCTAAATAGTAACCACAGGTGGCCACCAATTGATCAAAATATGGATTCTATACCATTCAATCATACCTTGTCACATACAGATACGTTTACTGGATGGATTAAAATCTGTAGATATATTCTTTTGGTCATATCTAATGTAACACAAACAATAAAACTAAACTGTTTTTCAGTTATTTTAACCGTTTGCAGCCATCTTGGATATTTTAAAAATACTCAAACTAGATCTACAGCCCCGTGGCTTTATCATGGACATATATTGAATGCTGTCTTATTAGATTTGAGGGGTATTGGTATTACATAGTATGGTCATTTACAATACAAAACAATTGTTTTAGATCATTTAACATCAACTTAACCACTTTTGGAAGCCATTTTGGAAAGTGATACAGAATCAAAATTGTCACAGAGGTGGGCCTAAAAAGCAATAGCTTAGCAGTTTAGACCATATACTATTAAGTAAACTTGATGTAATTATACACTCTTACAATATCTATTGTGGATTAGCATTCACTCATGTAGACTTTGTTTACATTTACAGCGGCCATTTTGGTGGCCATCCTGGATTTAAAGTATGTTATTACAATGTAAATATACTGTATATAAGTTACTAGTGGTCAAATACATACATCCAATATAAACTTTACTTTCATCATAAGTTTTGGTTGATATTATACGATTTATGTAATTTCGACAATCTGCTGTCATTTTGGGGGCCATTTTGGGGGCCATTTTGTTTTTGTAAGTATGTTAATAAAGCAAAAATACCAGATATGAGCTACTAGTGGTCTTATACATGCATCCCATCATTAAAACTATATTTTCATCATACATTTAGGTTGATATTATCTCATTTTATGGAATTTGACAATTTTGCAGCCATTCCGGGAACCATTTTGGGGGCCATGTTGGCAGCCATTTTGGATTTTAAACTATGTTAACATAGCAAAAATACTGGATATGATTTACTTGGGGTCTACCACATACATCCCATCGTTAAAATTATATTTTCATCATACATTTCGGTTGATATTATGCTATTTTTAACCACTTTTGACCATATTTGGCCATTAATTCGGCGGCCATTTTGGTTTTACAGTATGTTAACAAAGCAAAAATACTAGATATGAGTTTCTAGTGGTCTAACACATACATCCCATTGTTAAAACTATACTTTGATCATACTTGTTGGTTTATATATCCCAATATATGGAATTTTACCATTTTTTGCGGCCATTTTGGCGGCACTAATTTGCATAAAAATGACACGTGACACATGTGGTCAATTCAAAATAGTTTTATAGTGATCTTTGACCCTCAAAAAATGGGTCTAGACACCTTATTTGTTCAGTTGTCTGCAATATTGGCCGAGATATAGTGAAAATGGATTTTTTTCGGTAATGGCGGCACTAATTTGCATAAAAATGACACGTGACACATGTGGTCACTTCAAAAATAGTCTTATTGTGATCTTTGACCCTCAAAACATGGGTCTAGACACCTTATTTGTTCAGTTATCTGCAATATTGGCCGAGATATAGTGAAAAATAGATTTTTCGGTAATGGCGGCACTACTTTGCATAAAAATGACACGTGGGACATTTTCACATTTTTTAACATAGCTTATCGTTTTTTACGCATTTTTTCTGATATAGAGACATCGATTAGAAGTATATTTCCGGGGGGGGGGGGGGGGGGGGGTGCAGGAAAACCCCTTCTACCTATTAGACTAAAAGGGTAGGATGTTCCTCCACGACATAACCAATGTGTTGCGACTTGATTGCTGAGAGTATACATGTAGTAATACTATTAGTAGTCATTCAACTCAATAAATATTTGAACTTTTAACATTGTATTGTGATATTTAAAAAATAGTTGAATCATGAAGTTAGATTGCTAACATTAGATAGTGTGAGAGTATACATGTAGTAATACTATTAGTAGTCATTCAACTCAATAAATATTTGAACTTTTAACATTGTATTGTGATATTTAAATAATATATAGTTGAATCATGGTTGAATGAACCATGTTTGAACTAAAGTAAACGATGCATACATCGCGGATATTGTATACTGATTGTTATTGTTTGATTGTGTTGTGTTTATCTATTAACAGTCCAGGCAAATGACCAAATCTGGAAATCGGGTTATATTTCCAAATCTGGAAATGCTGTGATAAATTAATTTTGCAGGTAGTTATTTCTGTGAATTGCCAAAGTGCTTCAATTTTGTGGATACTTAATTTTTGCGATTAGAAACCATACACACATATCATTATAAATATACTGCCATTTTTTAAGGTAATTATTTTCGCGAATTTAAGCACTAGCAATTTTTGCGAAATTAAATAGTTCACGAAATTAGCAGTTTTCTGTCCAGGGATTGGTTAATATAAAAAGGACGAACTCATTCTTGGTAAATCAAGTTTAAAAGATAATTCATTAAATAATCACCGTGGCGTTTAATTATTGATCGTGCCGTTTTAAAAATAAATGAATGAATTGATTAATTAATTAATTTAATTAAGCATTAATTAGTGGATCAATTGTCGCTGGGTAATTATTTTTGCTATTTTATTAATTTGTAGTTATGTATAATTCATTTTTAAACTAAAAAGGTACACATTATTGCTGAAATCTATGTAATAATCAAGTATGTAGTTTTTGAATCAGACCATCATATGCAAAGCATTGATTTCCAGATCAGGCAATCGATTTCCAGATTAAGCACATTTCCAGATTTGTTCAGAAGTCACAAACTGTTCCAAAAAAATGTTTCACTTCTAATAATGTTGAGAAATGCACCAATTCTGATTAAACGGGACAAAACTTAAGTTTTACATACTTAATAACCCACAAACTATATATTGTTGGAAAGCTTATGATTCAAGGTTTTTCATTTTTGCAAAAAGAATTAAATTATACAGGGTGTGTACAATTTTTATAGGGTGGAACATAAAAAAGGTTGATCGTTTTTGCTCCTCACAAAATATTTTGATAGTTTGCACAATTAGGGTTTAGCTGAAGATAGTCACCAAAATCAGAACAACCTCAGAAGGTGCTACCAAATTTGCTAAGAATCACTTGCCCAAAATGTACACAGGAAAAGTACAGGGTGTCTAAAATTATGATGAAATAATGCATAAAATGAAGGTTTGTATATAATATTCTATGAAATTAAGTTAGCATGGACTATTTAATTTAAAAGAAAATGGTTATCAAAATGAACTTCATGAATATCGTTAAAGTTCCTTTTATTTTAAATACAGGGTGGTCCAAAATAGGTCTAAATAGCAAATTTTTCATAAATGTATGAACAATTCTGTGAAGAAACACTTCTGGCTTTTTTAGTTAAATGTTTTACTACCCAGGGTAGAAAAGGACCGAAGAGTCACACAAATGAAATAGAGAGACTGCGATTTGGCCATTGTTTAATCAATAAAATGAATTAAACTGTGTATTTTTTACATTAAAACACTCCCTGAATTGAACATCATATTCTAGTAGAGAATGTCTAGATAACAAGTCAATATTATTATTCATAGTAGCAAGCACATGTTATTAACACATATGAGAAGTTTGAAAACTTTCCTATGTATTCTTTTAAAATGGCATCAATTTCAAAAGTTCTAGATTTCCGCTATTTTGTGTAGAAACCTATGGGCGCCACATCCCCCGGCCCCACCCTTGACTCACTCGACGTTTAGCTTGATAACTTCACTGTTGCTAAACATGTGGCTTTAATCCTTTTTTTTTTATTCGGTAGCTGGATAAATTGTCTTTAATATGATACCAAAAATGTTATTTTTTTTGACAACTTCTATTTAAAATAGAGACACGTATCACGATTTTAAGGATTTTTGAAACGGGCCCCACCTTATTTGATATACCTATGTGACCTGTGACCATTTGGTCATTTGCCTGGACTGATTAAGGCCAAGTATAATAAATAAAATGTTGATCTCCCCCACCCTCATGTGTTTATATTTTATTAGCTTCGTACACTGATTAACAATCATTGATTTCTTTAAGGGGGTGGGGGTAATAGGATGGCCGGATTCAAAAATTAGTTACTTTGCAAAAAATGAGATAGGATCATAGTAGAAAACGGCAAATTCTTAACTTTAAAATGCTTTTTATTCAAGTCAAATTGGACATTCGGTTCTGATGTTATGGTCACTTTAATTAACGGAATTTCGAAAATCGGTGGCGTTTTCTATTTGTTTGTGTGAAGACGACGCTCATTTGTGATTTTTAGCAAAATCACTTTAAATTTTACATAAATAAAACAATTGTAATTTTATATAATTTGTTTTTGGTACAAATATTAAATTAATTCATTGCGCATTATTATTTATCAACATTAAGGACACCGGCATATCTTATGTTTTCTTTAATTTTTCTGACACAGCTATATTTAAGCACCTTATCTTTAAAAATGCGATTAAAATCCTAAATTACTTATTTTTTCAACAATTTCAATATTTTTGAATACGTTTCGCTTGATATCTCAAAACAAGAAAACGCGCTAACGTGCGAAACCGTAACAAACGTAGCTCAACTCAAAAACGAAAAGTCATGTGACCATGAAAATTGGCACAGTTGTTAAGCATACAGAGCGCTACAAAACCATCAAGCCCAATTTGGAATACAATTTTTCCAATTTGAATTATGATGCAAAGTTACCTGATTGGTCTGTTCCACTTGCCATAGCAACCATATCAACAACAAAAACTGTTCATGGTTTTGAGCGCAATGTAGTTATACATCGTTCTCCTAAATATGCACCACATAGGGGCCTACAACATTTAGTTTTTCCGTTAAATCCATTTCTCCCGACTTGAAAATATTCCAAGTTATAGAAAAGACGAGTGGTAATAGCACAATTGCAACCTTTAAAGAATAGCAGTGCGATTATTGCGTTCTTACATACTTAGTCTATGGGAGAGGCACGCTATTGCAGCCCTTGATATTAAAGGTGCTATTGTGCTATTGTCACTTAGAGCGCCTTTCTCAGTCAAATTAAGGATTTTAGACCCATAATTGTACCAAAATGGCTTTGAAAAGGGGTCATCCAGTAATACAAGAGGGTGAACATGGGACCTACCCTATTTCGCGGCACATCCTCGTAATCTCATATCCACTAAGTACACCCCCCCCCCCCCCCCCCCCCCCCACACCCGGGTTTATTATAGTTGTGCTGTCCATGTTGTTTTTTGTCGTTCGTGTTGTTGTGGCATAGACAACATCAACATCAAGACTGGTTCACAGACGCAATTTACCGTATACTTCAATTAATGACCTGCCTAAAACTAAACCTAATGATTGTGCGGCTTGCTTGGAATGGTAATTGGTATGGTAAACTTGCACTGGGCTACACACGATTAAACACGGCAACGATTTAATTTCAGTACAGTTCATTAGTATTCATTAGATTTATAAAGACATAGGCCTACCTGTCTGGTCGTTGAAAGTGAAGCACTCGTTTCTTCAGTGAACTGGGTTCTGTTTTCTAGCACCAAGCATGATAACATACATATAACTAAATGTTCAATCTATAAAAAAAAAAGTTCGAGTCCAGTCAATTACGTTATAAAAATGTATTGCGATCATAGCCACACTTCCGATTGCACTTGGCCTTGTAATCAGCCAGTATGCAAGTATTCACCCGTAACGATACTGCTTCGCAGTCATAGTTGACCTCGTAATAGCACGATGTAAATGAGCTCTTTTCATGATTATAATCACACATTTCAAACACATTTGCCATGAAATTGTAAAATAAAAAGGCATATTATGCGAATAATATTATCTAATATTAGCTGTGACTTCATGACATGTTGCATTTTCGGTGCAAATTATTGTCATCACACACAGCCGAATTCGAGAAAAACTTGACGAAACTAAAGCCAAATTAACAGTAAATATTCCCTTTTTGAAGAATTAGGCACCAATTGTATTGATGGTATCATAATATTCATAGTCTTTTGTAACTAGAAACATGCTTAAAATATTATGAAATTATTTAGTCCAGTCAAGTGAATAGCTAATAAAATGGGTGTCCGAATCTGGCTCGAGCTATATTCATTTCGTACCGTCGTTGGGTTGTTGATGAAGTGTTTAAATCTCATGAATAGAATTAGTTTCGCTTGATAGCTCAGATGGTAGAGCGTTAGACTGAAGAGCGAGAGGTCCGGGGTTCGAAATTGATCCTTCTGCTCTGCACAGTTTCATATGATATTTTTTTTCTCGTCAAAATCATTTTTCACAATTTCATCACACAAAATGCATAAATTCGGACGTTTTCATTGCAAAAACGGTATTTTTCCCCAAAATTTCTAATGAATTCAAACGCGGGCATGAAAATGAAGCGCGGGCGGGTTATAGGAAACTAAAAATCAAGTTGGCGAGACCTATAACGGGGGATCGTAAGTTTCGTTTTCTGACCGAAAATCGGTGAAAATCAAACTCGGTTTTTCTTATCAAAAAAGAAGTCGGGCATCAATGTTTTTGATATGAAATTAAAGCTTAAGATTCCGTTAGTACGGAAATTGCTCTTAACATATCGTACGAATTTTAGTCCAGTCAAGTGAATAGTTACAAGAAGCAAAGTCACGAAAGTTGTTAAATTCTAAAATTAGCGATCACTGTTTGTGGACCAAATATGTCAGATTTGGCATCATATTATAGAGAAAATTACGAACAATCCACCTACTTCGCCATCATGGCTGCCAGCTAACCCTACCTCAATTAATTCAGGGAAAACAAACTTCTCGTAAGATTTTAGCGCAAGGTTGACATCCTGAAATCGATCTTTGCGCGGGTTAGAAATCGGCAAGGTCACGCATTGAAAGCGGCCTGTTGCGTACTGACTGTAATGGCCTGCTCTATATGCTATCATGCCATGATCGCATGAGGCCTGTTCAGACGGCCACTAGACTCGAGAATAGTTATTCTAGAGCTTAAAAAATACGGCTAACCTAGAGTGCCTGTCCAAACGACAAACTTTAGCCTCGAGTATAGTGATACCACTGCGGTATAGCTTTGGTTAACTGAAGATCGTGCAATTTTTTATTTTGCGGGAAGACCGGGTCACAGGTCAAAAATCTCATTCGCGGTTTACATTACGGATGGATTCACACGGCGCACACACTCTCGGCTCACTCTCGGTTAGTGCTTCGGGATTAATTAACCGTAAGATCTTTCAGGGTTAAGTTGTTAACATTCCAGCTTTAGACTCGAGGATAGTTAAAGGGATACTAATAGATCAGATGTTTTAAAGGCTGCGCCCTTAACTAGGATCCCGGGACGAGGATACACAAACTTACAGCTGTATATAGGATTAAGAAAAATCAGTTTCTTTGTGCAATAAACGTCGTTTCAAAATATTCTATCCCCGGCTCGGACAGCATGTTATGGTAATTGGGAAATAACGACCGATTGGTCTAAGGCGGTGGTGTAATAACTTGTATTAACTATGAACACTTTTACGAGCTCGAATCCCACTGGGGTCACTTTTTCTTTTGTCTTTATTTTGTAACAAATCAGTTTAAACATTGGAAATTTAATTTATACTATACAAATGCTTTTTTCCCTTAACTGTACGGCTTTACAAGAAGCACGGCGCGGAGTGAAAAATTAACTGTCCTGATAAATTGTCCTGCTAGCAGGACAGCTAATTTTTCACACTAGGCATAGTAAAATAAATAACATGTTTCCCGTCCGGACTTTTTAAAAAAAGGAGGAGGGAGGGTCTTACTATTTACTATTTTCCAATGTTTTGCTATTTTTTTCCAAGATGGCCGACAAGTCGAAAGTGACCAATTTGTGTCGGGGACACTCCTAAACAGAGATTTTCCACTATACTTGCCAGAGAAACAAAAAACCACATCTAAATTCAGTACATTTTATTAATTATTTGTGGCAATAGACATGTTGCCTGTAATGATATACGGTAACACTGTAAAGCTTTGTAACTAAATGTTTGCATAATTTTTTTGTTTCTCTCTCTTCAATTTTGGTCAAATAAAATTATAATTTTTGTTTGTAGCCTATGCCTGCCTGTGATCTGGTAAAGAAAGATGTATCATTTATGAATGATGGATAAAATGCCAAATAGGTTTTGAATGCTATTCAACATAACATGCATAAACAACTGTTATAATTATTTTAAACTCAATTTCAAAAATAAACAAAAATTGAAATAAATGTACGCAAACATTCACAAATCAGTGTTTTATTTATGTTACAGTCAACACTTCTCTTCCCCTATTTAATGATTATTTACTGAATTTAGGTATTTTTCAAATGTTAAAAATAATTCAAAACTGTATGATGTGTCTTGATCGTTGTTTAAAATGAAAATATTTTTCAAATTAATGAAAGTATTTCTAAATTATTTCAACAAACCAAGATAATATTATACTTGGAAGTGATAAATGACACTCGAGGAATCAGGTAGGGTCAATCGATGCTGTTTAGGTGACCAATCAAAGCTTTGAAGGTTTTTTTGGGGTTTTTTTATTTTAAGTTTTTTTTATATATTTTTTTAAAATATTAAATAGTAAAAAAAAAGGAGGCGGCGGCTAAAACGGAGGCGGGCGGGGACGGGAAACGTGTACCTTTTTTTACTAGGCCCTAAATTCACTCTAAAACCATGATTTTGAAGTTATTAGGAATCGTATCGCTCTGTAACTCAGAATATATTATGATTTATGATCAGAAATGTAAATTTGCAAGAAAATCTAATTTCTAAAAAAAAAAATGAATAGAGGGCGCACCTGGAAAAGATCACATAATATCCCTTAAACCATGACACGATTCACACGGCCGTTTACCGAGAGTTTAACCTCAAGGTTAGCGAAACGCTTCTATGATCTAGTCTAGTGTTTACCCAGCTGAAGGATAATCGACTGTATACTGCCCTGCCAAACGTAAATTGGCCATATCCAAATCAGTGAAGCGTGACCCTTGTAAAGTGTTACGTAGGTGGTACCATTGTAAAGTGTTCGGTAGGTGGTATGGGTACACGTGTGCGGCTATACATGTATTGTAGCATGAAAGTAACAGTCTGTTACTTTCATGATTGTAGCTACAGATCCTGTGCACCCAATAGCCCAAGAGCCTATATAGAATGTCCTTGTGTTATTTTGTAGTGAGCGCGTGTTATCATGGTTTTCCATGGTTTAATATCATGGCTACATAATCGCAATACGTTATGGTAAAATGGGATCATATGCACTGGAATATTAGTTGTATCAGTTGTCATGTTTGGTATTAAACAGAATCTACATTAAATCAGTCAAGGAACGACTGCTTCACTTTCTTTCGACGTCGTCCAAACAGGTATGTACATGTATTAATTATATGTAAATAAAATGAATAGAATACTATAATGAATAGGCCTACTCAAATTGAATCGTTGCATGCTTAATCGTGTATTAGCCAGTACATGTTACCAGCTGCAAGCTACAATCATACTAGGTTAGTCGAAAAAGTGTTTAATGGTGTTGCCGATACCGTCTGCAGTCTACTAGAGACTTCTCCTTTGTAAATTCAACTTGTGCCCGGGCTTGTGCCTTCTTCAATTTTCAATTGAGCTAAACACACCTGCACCCAGGATAAGCATTTCTTTTAATTTTGAGTATTTAGACCAAGGCAAAACGTGGCATAATAACATCATCAAATTGTTTATCATCACTGCACCGCATTGCAGCCTCAGCGTTTATTCCATAATACTACAAAATATATAATTGATAGGGGTGTATGTTACAAAAAAAACAGCCATATATAATGATATATGGTTGGATGAGGAATTGAACCAGGGATTCCTGCGTGGAAGCGCTAGAGCGTGGCCACTATGCTACAATAGACTAACTATTTTGGCAAAGTCGTTGATAAAGATATATTTAGTATGGAGTTGTTGAAGCATCATATTTCGTACGCGTTGCAGATCCGCACACTTCTTTCAAAATTAAAGCGATTAGCATTTTTAACAATGGAAATTGTTCATTGAGACTCCGTGTACAATTACGTTACCCCGTTTTCGCGCCGATGTCATTAGACTGATGCAAAGTCTTTTGCAACTCTATTGTACCGAACTATAAAAAGAGTAAGACTGGTTACCTCTTGAGGATTACGCACAGAAATAGTCATATATATATTCACACTAAGTTTCAAGCGGCCAATGCAACGTAGTCTAAATTTAACCGGAACTACCGCACATTGATTGAGGGCGTATCAGCCCATATTGGTCCTGTTTTATCAATCGAGTCGCCCCTCCTTAGTTATTCCTCCATGGCAAAGTCCCCTGTCTACTATGCGCAAATTCACGGGTGGAGTTTTTATAGGGGGCGTACTATCATGGTCGTAGCAAACCAGACGAACTAAGACATGGTGGATTTTATCGGCTCAAAACATTTGTAGCACAGAAATAGTACAGTACATCAATGATCAAAACAAGCTGATTGTGATTTAGAGTAGAACTGATTTGCTTTGATGATAGCAGAATTTAGTTCTTATATGACACGAAACATTCAGAATTGGTTATTTGAAATTAATATGCGTAGAACAAAATACGAATTTTAAATTGTGGATGGCTTCGTCTGGCAGTGACAGAGGAGGGGCGTGGCGTTATTTGCATTTTATGAATATTGTAATCAGATCAGTTGGGAAGGACGCCGGATCGCGACGATCACATCGTGGGAGGTCATGAATAGTCATGACTGAGTATTCATTCACAACGAATGAATGACAGTTTTCGCTGAAACTTCCGGGTGAAGGACTGATAGAGTGCGCTATAGGCCTACTGAACCAAATCTCAACAATGGGCAGATAGGGTGTTACATAGGCCTGAGTCTGCACAACACTTACAAGAAGGCCCGCGGGAAGAACCCACAACAGCAGGTGAACCGTAGCAACAACACAACTACAAACACAACATTCAACACCACTAGTTATTGAGTGACCATCATCGCCACATTCAGCCACAATGAACAACAACAACGACAACAATAACAGCGATAAAAGTCAAAAATAAAAAAGTCAAAGATATATATTACCCGTCATGTTCTATAGTAATTTGATTAAGGCTTGGTTTTTAACAAAATTTTCCCAGAAAATATTAACTAGATTAAGTAGAAACGTGGAAAATCAGGTGATTTGGAATAGTGAATGTATAACTAGTAGAGGTATAGTAAAACATTATATTTGTAAGGAATGGGCAAAGAAGGGTATATTGTTCGTCTCTGATTTGTATAACCAAAATAGGGAGTTTAAGTCAATTGAGGAGCTGAAAGTTAAAATTTAAAAAAAATAATGATGGTAGTTGTGTGTTGAAATACATAGCTTTAAGACAAGCAATGCCACATACGTGGAAAACATCGACAAATTCTATAAATAATATCTATGACGTACAGTTTAATTACGGAGAAAACTGTCTGAAATCAAGTTAATGTACCACAAAACTGTACCACAAAACTGTACCAGAATAGCAATGAAATCACATATCATTGAAATCAAAATGTCAAGGTTTCTGGGAAAAGAAGTTTGAAAATATAAATTTCGATTGGTTTATTATTTGGAAAACATTCGTTCAAGATATCAAAGAACCACGACTTTAAACATTGAACTGGAAAATCATTAGCAACATTTATTCAACAACAAAGGTATTTCTTAAGAGAATAAAGAAGGAGGAAAATCATATCTGTGAAACTTGTTTCGAAATAAGATTACATTGAACGTTTCTTTTATAGCTGTAAGAAAATCAGAATTATATAAGAGAGCGTGTGTGGTCTAGCGGATAGATCGCAGGTCTCACGATACAAAGCTTGTGAGTTCGAGACCCGCTACGGCCAACATGTTTGTATCCTTAGGCAAGGTACTTAGTCTTAATTGCCTCGTGGTTCAGAAGTCACGTAGAAATGGTGGTCTCGTGCATCAGAAGAGCAACATCCGAGCACGTTAAAGGTTACAGACTCCTTCGTAAAGAGTAGGGGATCATCCCGGTCTGTGTACACAAAAACTCATGTCCCTAGGTTTCAAGGGCACTGTACCGTTAATGCCCGAGGTAGGGCGCTGTGTACAGTATAACAGTATGTATGAGTATGTATGGAAAGAGACTGACAGGGCGCTGTGTACAGTATAACAGTATGTATGAGTATGTATGGAAAGAGACTGACAGGGCGCTGTGTACAGTATAACAGTATGTATGAGTATGTATGGAAAGAGACTGACAGGGCGCTGTGTACAGTATAACAGTATGTATGAGTATGTATGGAAAGAGACTGACAGGGCGCTGTGTACAGTATAACAGTATGTATGAGTATGTATGGAAAGAGACTGACAAAATACTGTTGCAGCAGTAAATCTAGACATAAAAATATGGCAAAAAGATGTACTGTTCGGCTACCATGAGGATTATACTACATTAATACTTTCCACGCGGTAGGCGGCTGCAGACGACATTCCAAAATTTCACAAAATGTTTAAAAAATATCAAAATTATGGAATGTCATTACAATATTTGGAATCATCTTGAGAAATGCATTGGCATAAGTACAAACATGCCTAGTATCGGGTCAGTAATCCTTGAGATAGACTTTGAAAATTGTGAAAGGTTTCTAAAAAAAGCTGTTTTGTGTATGGTAAATATAATAGCCGCGTGGAAAGTGTTAATATTACTTGTAAGAAAGTTTAATACGTGTATAAGTGTTGCCAAATTAAGTAATAGTAAATACCAATATGGGAAACATACCGATTTACCTAGCGTCTTATAATTGCTTAAAATTAGAAAACTCTTGTAAGAATTGGAAGTGAAACACGAATAAATATATGCAACAACAAAAAAGTAATTATAAACATGATGATGTTCCGTATTATGATATACAGTCCTCAAAATAAAGTAACTGACCAGGTAATAAATATACTCTTAACTCCAAAACTATAGCTCCTACATAAAAATATTAAATAATAAAGTTGTAAAGAAATTTCTCTTCTTTAAGTTGATACATTATTCATTGAGATCGGTTAATAATTAAGAATGCGACATTGAAAAGGATCAAACAAAGTGCAGTTTACATTTTAACACTTGGGATTTGAACACGCGGGACAGTGTGACAGGTATGTGTATGGGTTGCATTGATCAATTGATGCATCCCCAATCCCCATGTACTATCGACCAGTGAGTTGTTGCTACAAGTTAATCAATAATCTGCCTATTACTAGTCCTGGGCTGCGTGTAGACGAACGAAATGTTAAAATGAAAAACGGACTTTGTTTTGGTTTAGGGCACATAACTGAGTTAATATTCATTCAATCTTCACGTATAATATCTCAAATTAAAGACAAGAAATTTCCTTACAACTTTATTGTATAATATTTTTACGTAGGAGTTATGGTTTTGGGGTTGAGAGCATATTTATTACCTGGTCAGTTACTTATTTTGAGGACTGTACAGTGTTAACATGGTGTAATTGTGTATTATGATACAATATGCGTTGAAATTATATAAATATGCACTTGCATATGCTATACCCTGTAAAGATGAATGTAAACATGCTGAAAAGCATATGAAAATGTGTTATAAATGTATTGATATGCAATGTAAACATGATGAAACTATGTGAAATGTGAAAATTTATGTAAACATGTATAAATATGATGAATGTAAACATGCACAAAAGCATAGGACAATGTGTTATAGATGTAATGATATGCAATATAAACATGATGAAAAATTATGAAATGTGAAAATTATATGAACATGTATTAGACATCGTTTCTATATATGGGCGATTCCACGGTAACACGCGTTACATTTTAGGGCGCCATTCTTTATTCTCCCCTCTATAACTGTAAAAGTAGTCTGAATGAAGTTTACATCTTTTGTATTGTTATACCCAAGACTTAAGGCTAAATCCTCATGCTAACACCAATATGAAATATCAGCTCATGTTAATGTAAGACCGCTCTGAATATCGGTAACACGCGTTACGAAAAAAGACGCACTAAAAAAAATCCCAACTTTTGTTTTGCTTGTGTATTTAAACTAACCTACCTGCAATCAATTGGTCACTGCTGTGAGCAAGTACCTACCCAAGGTGTATAATACTAGAATAATAACAAGAATTTAAGTTCTCACTTTTTTGTAAATTGCAAAATAGTCGGTAACACGTGTTACGGTAACACGCGTTACATTTTGTCCATCCATAATTTACTAGCTTTATATTATTTATTTAATTTCTAAATTAAAATTAAGTTTGACTTTGACAATGGAACTAACATATAAACCATAAATAGTGATAACTAACTCTAAAAAAATTAAGGTTTTAGCACGTTTTACTGAATATGAGTTCGGTAACACGCGTTACGACATTTTGATGGCTTATAGTGGAGTGGTGGTTATGAATTTATCAAATTGTTTATTATTTTTAAATAGGGCCTAACTAGTAGGATTAAAATTATAAGTGGCATCAATTAAAATCAAATCAATTAGGAAATATTTTCAAAAAAGTGTTGCTTCGGTAACACGTGTTACCGTTTTGGAAGTAAGAAAAGTTTAAAAAAATCATAGTTAATAACGGTCAATGGTTGCAATATTTTTTTCCTGAACGTTTGCATAGGCTTTGCACAACATGAATGTAAAATTAAATCTTTTGGAGCATTTTTTAGTTTTTTTGCTCCGTCACATTTTCATGGAATCGCCCATATATGTTTTAATGTCGTAACATGACCAGAAAATGTATAAAAAAGATCAAATTTATCCGAGTTGGTTGTATACAAAAAACAAACAAAAAATCTTCATAGGAAACATGTCCCTTTAGGACCCACGCGAATTATCCGTAGTGTAAACACCCCAACAAACAAACAAACAAACAAACCTCAAGGGTGCATACCACTATTACGCGCTAACGTGTGTTTCTATGGGAAAGATGCCTCGGGAAAACGGCAATAGCTTGAGTTACCTTGCGACTCATTGAATGAAATCTTGGAATATTTATTAACACACATAGATCTTACCTGGGTCAAAAACTCAGATGGGGGTGACCGTTTACATTTTTCTATATTTGCCCCTTTATACGGAGTAGTATTTTTAACACGAAATTAGACCTTGTAGCCCGTTGTGACCAATGTGCATCCCCTCCGCCAATATTTTCAAATAAAACAGTAGATGTATACTCTTTTCATTCGAATTATCTCAGGTACACTTCAGTGAACAAATATAGACCAAATTCAATAATTTTGAATGACATATTATCATGTCAATATTAACCATTCTTTCCGTTATTTAGGAACTACATTCGTGATCGCGATCGACGGAAGCTGGGCGTTGGACTGTAATAGTGGTGTGCACCCTCAACCTTATTTTTGTGTGTGATTAAAGTTCACCGAATTCTCTACGATGAGGGCGGTATTTATGAAGATAGTTATCGGTCTGTTACTGGCAGGCATATCACTGCAATTGTTCCTGATAGAGAACCTAAATTCAACGGAAGATACATCTTGTCACGTGGCCATTACATCTTCCTTGATACACTGCAGCGTCTCAAGGCGTCCTATAGTAATGTTCCCAGCCAAGGTAAGTATCACTGCACTGTAAATACAGTGTTGACAGATTAAACACGAAATCTAAACATGAAGTTCATCTGCATTCTGTAAATATTTAGATCAAAATCTGTTTAGTGGAATGACGTTTAGAATTTAAACGGATTTACATTTAACTGCGTTTAGGATTGAAATGAGAATAGTGTTTAGCCTTATGCATTTAGAATTATAACATATTCAGATTCTAGTGTTTAGAGATTAAACACTGTCACCATGTGATAACATGTTTAGATTCTAAACATGTTCCATGATGCATATATTAAATCAGGCTGTATCAGTGCATAAGCTAGAGACCTAGGATCAGTGTTGATGCGGCCGTCGACTGTTAGTGTTAGCGGTGTGCTCACACACACGTCTATAGGAAGTTGAAGTGATATTTTTGGAAAGATAGTTGAGATCCTATATCAAACCATGTATACGCTCATCATAAAGTGCTCAATAAAAGAAAGTCGTACACTTTGTTTAGGTCATTTAAATTAACTTTCGATTTTTTTTTTACCCAACAGGCTAGATAGACATTTGAATGAATCTTTTAGGCACATTTTGATACCAAACATAACACCTAACAACAAAGATAAACCATCATTAGGACCATTTATAGAAAATTAGTCACTTTTCAAAAGTCACCTTTTCAATACACTATACGCGGATAAGCCGTATTGGCCGTATCAGTCCCGTATTGATCGCTGCGCATTTCCCCTCAATGCGCAGGCTAATTCAATTTCAAAGTGTCATGCATGGGTGAAGGATGTGTAAATGTGTGTTATTTGAAATGCTTCATTGAAATCTACAGCTAAACCTAACCAAACCAACAAAAGAAAACCAAATCAAACCAAGGTGTATCCCTATTGGCTTGATAAATTTCCAAGCAGTTTAATGTAGTGCCCTTTAATGTTCGGAATCAAATATCCCGCTCACTAAGAGTACGACCCAACGCAGCACTGTGTGATCGATTGCCCGCCGGTTAATCCTGGTTATAACAGTGTCACGCACGGGGTGAACCTACACTACCCATTTTCCTCCATCATGGTTTATTTTTGTTGCTAGGTGTTATGCTTGGTATCAAAATGTGCCTAAAAGATTCATCCAAATGTCTATTTAGCCTGTTTGTAATCGAAAGTTACTTTAAATGACCTAAACAAAGTGTACGACTTTCTTTTGTTGAGCACTTTGTATAAGCTTACTGTATCGAAGTTAAGTAAGCTTATATTACGCACATACGATGAACATAACATTTGTATAGGTTCTCACCATCTTACCTTGAAATGTCTCTACAACTCCCTGAACAATTTGTGATTATAACTTCAACAACTCCCCCATATACCTTAAGTACAGTACCAAAGCGTTGTTAAGGGGGTGTGGACTCTCAGGTACAGCCTCCGTAAAACTGCTGTAACTTCTTCAATATTCATTTAATCTATATAAAAGTATACATTTTCTTGAAGGAAAGGGTTCAATGAATTCAACCATGAACATCAAATTGACCATTTTTGGAGAAAATTATTATAAAAAACACGTTTTTTGACCCATTTTAGGTTCGGACAAGATAACTCAAAATATATTTTGTTAAATTTTGTCATATTAGTTTTTTATATTCCTCATAAAATTCCCTAGTAGGTGTATTTTTTTTTTTAATATCTTATTTATTTTTTGAATTATAGACCAAAAAGTGCCAAAAAATGTCTGCTGAACCTTCAAAAAAATCAACACTCGTGACCAGTAGAGTTACTAATACTAGAGTTCCACGTTGGTAAAACCAACATAACATAACATAACATAAGTGCATTTGTATAGCGCCACTACATCAAGAACGCAGCGCGTGTGAAAAAAAAAAACCAGAAAAAGCAAACAATGTAAAAAACAGTGAAAGCAGTAACACAAAAAACCTGAAAACCAATGGCAGAATGACAAATTAGATTGGATATAAATGATTCTTTAAAGCCTTCTTGAAAATACCTAAAGAGTTCGATTCCCTGATGGTGACATTGAGAGTGTTCCAGATGTGAGGAGCAGAATTGGAAAAAGTGCGACTAGAACTCTTTTCAACCGTACCGTACGTAAAACTGTTCGAAATGACCATATTGACGATAGAAACAAAACAATATGTAATTAACAAGATTAAGGGCAGTGTCAACCCGGCACTTGTTTCAACAATTGAATTTCATATTTCTCTATTATTTTATACTTTTATATGTATTCTATCATTACCATCATAAGTTACTATAAATCGGAAGCGATTATTTCCCGTTCTTTCGGGTGATTTAAAATTGTTGTTTTGGTAAGTTTGAGCCAGGAAAAGGCGCATGGTTATTTGGCGGGAATTTAAGCGGAGTTCCGCGCTTTTCAAATGCTGCGACAGCTGTTCGATCATTGCGTCTCGCGCTGAAACTTCCCCCGCGTAATACTAGACGCGCCGCTTAATATCCGCGACGTAGACGCGCAAAACAATGTCTAAAAATGTAAACAAAGGCCAATCTGACGATCATTTAAATTTCAGTTTTCTTCCAATTTCTTCACATTGTGACAATATAAATTGAATCTGATAGTTTATTATGATTGTTCATAATAGTATACTCGCTTTTTAGGTCACACGCCCCTGTATTCCGTGAACATTTAGCTTTAAATGGTGGAAAATGTCAATATTTTTACTAAATCACTGTTTTCTAGAAGTTCAAATTTGAAGGAATTTTACGATTTTTCAGACAGCATAACTAAAAAGATATCAAACAATCAGGTAAGATTTTACTACCATTGTGTAGAGGACTTTCAGCGCTATAGGAGGCAATTTTTTTTTTTCGATTATGGATTTTAAACTCGAGATATGCATCCAAAAAGTGCCAAAAATGTGGCACTTTTTGGTCAATATTTTCAAAACTAAAAATGTTTAAGGAAAAGAAGAAAAAGTGCTTCCTAGATAATTGACTTTAGATGATTTTGGGGAAATATTGAAATTTTTAATCAAAAACTGATTTTGTTAGGTTGTCTGAAAATTGTTGGCGCCAAAAAAGTGATTTTTGGGCAAAAATGTAGAAATCACTTTTTTGGGGGAAATTTAATACCAAATATAGATTCTCCGACTCATTTCATTTCAAAAATTGTATACTTTTATGTACATTACATTATTAGTTTAAAAGTTACAGTGCTTGATAAATTTCATATATTTAGGGTTGAGGTTGACACTTCCCTCAAGGCAATAAAAGCGTAATAAATTGACATTTTATGTAAGACTTGTGTAGCATGTTTAGTAACACGTGAGAGACAAATATAGAAACTAACATATTATGTTAGTTTCTATATTTGTCTCTCACGTGTTACTAAACATGCTACACAAGTCTTACATAAAATGTCAATTTATTACGCTTTTATTGCCTTGAGGGAAGTGTCAACCCTAAATATATTAAAAGTCAAATTAATTTAAGCTTAATATTTTCCATGTGAACAGACTAAGCAGAGATATAAAGTATTACCAGATATATATATATATATGTAAAAGATAAAAATGAGATAAAAATGACTTGAATACGAATTAAATAGGAATAAAAGATGAATATTTTTCGTTTATTGCCCGAATAATGTTGTGGTGAAATGTTAGAGGAGTGTGTAAGAATCATGTTTACAAACCTATATGTTTGAGTCACGCTTTTTAGAAAGGCTGACGGTTCCTATATACAGTCATCAAAAAAAGTAACTATACAGGTAGTAAATGGACTTTTAACTCTAAAAATGTATAGGCCTATCCTACCTAAAAATATTAAATCATAAAGTTGTTGAGAAATGTATCTTCTTTAATATGAAATATTGCTCGCTAGGACCGGTTGAATATTGAAGAAGTGACAATCCAAAATGTAAGGTATAGTCACAATTTCATTTTCACATTTTACATTTCAACACGGGGGATCGGTATGACAGGAAGCGTGTGTGTGGCGTATTGATCCATTGGAACAATACGGCCGATTGTCCAACCTGCGCATGCATCCCCCAATTGCATTACCGGTAATCGATAAAGTACCCGTAGATGGGTCCGCGTGTGGAAAATAAAAATGTGAAAATGAAAATCGGACTTCACCTTACATTTTGGAGTGTCACTTTCTTAATAATCACCCGATCTTAGCGTGCAATATCTCATATTAAAGAAGATGAATTTTTCAACAACTTTATAGTTTAATACTTTTAGGTAGGATATATATTTTAAGAGTTAGAATCCCATTTATTACCTGTATAGTTACTTTTTTGATGACTGTAGCCAGAGAGATGTCTCTGTTGAGATCTTATGATGGAGCAATCCCGAGGAACCGAACATATAGAACGGGCGTGATTCATATTAGGCGAGAACAAAACTATATTCACAGATCAACCATGCGTGTGAAAACAAAACAAAACGTGTTATTCTTATTACGCAATGATGTTTGGAATTCTTGAAATTGTATTTTAAAAAAAAATGGTAAAAATATTGCCCGTGAGGACTTTTACATTTTATTCTAAAAAATGTTACTTTATATTCGGTTATGCTTTCTTTAGCTTGGTAAAACTCTTGCATTAGTGAAAGGTGTATTTACAAGAGTGGGTTATGAAGCACAGTTCATCGGTAACCATGGCTACACTGCTAACTGGGATGTAATGTGGCATTTATTGTATCCATTCAAAGACCCAGTTCTAGTGATAAGTGGTATGACCTCAAATCAAAAGGTAAGGTAGACCTTAAATCTCACAACAAGTAACTTTTGACCTTTCCCGATATTATACCAAACAAACAATAACGTAGCTATAGACGATGTCACCTGTGACGTCACAGTCGCCAAGCAAACAAAAGCTTGCCTACCGGTGTCCGCACGAATTTGAAGGGAGTGTCCATTAAAAACCCTACACTATTAAACAAAACCAGTCATCTGTAACGGGATCTGTAACATCAGCAGTCAATTAAACAGTCAATGCATGTTCCTCCATGCATGGAATAGAACCGGGCACTTAACATTGTTGATCAACAAGAGGTGACATGGTCTATAGGAAGATTTTCCCACTATGATAACTTTGACCTCTCCATTTTCTTCCTAATTCCCCAAAAGGGGTGGAACTCTTATTTAGTTGTAACATATACATACGAAAAATAGAAACCATTTGAGGCAATGTCTGCAGAAAATATAGGAAACATTCCTTCTAGCCGCTACGCCCTCTACACAAATCCCATAATTCTGCCTCTTTTTGTGAGCTTGCAATGTGCCCTCGGTTCATCATCATCATCATCATCCTTCGGCTGCAGAGCAGGCGACCACAAGTTTCTTCCATGCACGACGGTCTTGAGCAAGAGTGACAATCTGTCGATCTTCAATCATGCCTTCATTGTCCCCTAGTAAGCGTTGTCAGATATGTTGTGCAAGGACGACCAGGTCTCCTTCGGCCATGTGTTGGTGCGTAGGTGGTATACTTTTTAGCAGGCTCTTTATCAGGGAGACGGGGTATATGGCCAAGGAATTTCAGCTCTGTCTTGGTCATGTCATAAATTGTGTTGTTTTTGGGACATGATCCACGGTTGCGCCTCGTTGACTGGAAAGAGCCACATGAGATATTCTTACTATTGCACTCATAAACATCAGAGGCGTACTGACTCGATCAACTCGACTCTGACTCGAGTCCTATTTTTACTGACTCGAGACTCGTCTTGACTCGAGCGTCTCGAGTGTTTGGTGACTCGACTCGAAATTCGAAAGACGCGACTCCATGACTGGACCTCACCTCACTGACTTTACCTTTTTCGACTGTCAAACCCATAAGATTCGACTCGAGTCTTGAGGTATCAAAGACTCGACTCGATACTCGAGGTCTCAAAAAGACTCAAGAATCTAAAGTATTCCATGAAATCTATTGATGTTACAGATAAATCACTATCCCGGTATCGGCTACATCGCATCGAAAAGTGTTTTCAATACATTTAATGGTGGGACTAAGTATACACCGAAGACGTTTGAAATGCCGAAGCAAAAACAACAGTTTTTGAAGGAGGTACATTTAGCATCTCTTGTTTATTTTGAATACCCGCAGTGACTTTTCGGTAATAGTTTATTTTGTGTTTTATATCTTGTTTAGGTGATTGATTAACATTCATACACTCTTAGTAGTGTCGAACCAATCAGAAAGCAAGACACTAAACACGTGGAGTGCATTGAAAATGTCTAGTGTACTCCGCGTGTGCGCCGTTCAATGCGCGCACCGCGCGCTTTGTTTTGATTTGTTGTTAAGGAATCGCGGGTTCGCCGATTTTCACTGCGGGTGTTAGCAAATTAAAGGTGTATGTTCTGATCACTTTTTTGGGGGCTATGATTTTGTTGTTGTTGCCCGAAATGTTCCATTTAGAAATGGTAGGCTAATTATGTGGTGAATTACTGCCAAAGGTGGTTAACCACCAGCCAGTTTGTGTATTTCTCAATGGGCAACATTATTGTGACCTTGTGCTTCAAAAATTAGAACCATTGGAGTTATGCAACTCAAACTTTAGAATGTGACAATTCTAAGGATGACCCGTTTCATGTAAAATAGAAAACATCAAGTTGAAAATCGGGCCAACAATCAGAACATCTACTTAAAACATGTTTTTATTCGTTTTTACATATATCAAAAGTATGCTTAAATTGTGGATTTAGATTTGTATGGTGTCGTGTATGAATTAGGTCAATACATGCGTATGTTTTGTTTCTCGAAAAATTAGACAAATCAATGCACTTGCGCAAATGTTGATATGCTCACAATAGCACTTCACCTGCGGGGTCGTGCCATTATTCACACACCAACATCATCGCGCGTACATTGATTTATCTAATTTCTCTCGAAACAGCACATACGCATTTATTGACCAAAAAACTTTATCTTATAGATTAAAGATAAATCGGGGATTTATGAAAACCGTGTATGGATTCAGAAGAACCTGGAGCATAGAGGAAATATCGTAAAACCCCTTAAAGGTAGGCCAGGCCCGTAACCAGGCTGCCCCCCCCCCCCCCCCCCCCCCCTCCCCAATCAGAAAAAAGTAAAGTCCTTTTTTTGTTGTACTAATGTACCTTTTTTTGTACTAATGTACCTTTTTTTACTAATGTACCTTTTTTGTGTGAAAACTCCCCCTATTTCCCATTGTGTAAAGCATCTCTCCCCCCCCCCCCCCCCCCCCGCTCTCAAAATGTTGTGAGATGACTAAAAAACATTTGGGGCAACCTTTTACGATTTTTTTGGTACCAATGTACCCTTTCCAAAAAATCCGACACCCCCCCCCCCCCCCAAAAAAAAAAAAATCCTGCTTACGGGCCTGAGGTAGGCTGACATTCTATGGTATTCGTTGCCGTTGTGCATGGGTATGGGAATTGGGTATAGAGGAAAAGCGATGAAAAATTGTTTGGAATTCAGTGAATATTGATTAATTCCAGACCTTGAAGTTTGGAATTCCGAATTCCTCTATAGGGGAGGTGCAGAATAGTGTCAATTCAATATTTATTTTCCATCATATCAACAAGGACAAAATACAATAACAATTTAACAAGTAATATGATGGAGGAGGAACAACTAAAAGCAAAAGCCTGTCGTTGTTGCACCCCCTTAAACAAAGCTTACACTCTACAAATACAGGAATAGACAAAATACAATTAGAGTAATAAGTTAAACATAACAGAAAAACAATCAAAAATAGACAAACGAAAGGGTGAACAAGCAATGGATATACATGATATCCCACGTGGAAGCAGCAACATGATATTTTGTTTTGTTTTTTAATTTGTTTTGATTTAAGTTTATTAACATAATATTGGTTTTTGGTTTGTTTTAAAGTTTGTGTTCTTGATTGTGTATAGTATTGTCTCAGTATTGTACCAATACCAATTTCAGTACTAATCATGACGGAACGGAAGGTTTATAAACTAAACTAATGATGAAAGAATAGATATGAAATATTTCAAAAACAGTATATCGTAAACAATATTTATTACTGAATTTTTTGTTTGTCTATTAGTTAATTAATCTATGGTATAACAAATACGATATGTGTATTAACTTATCAATAATAATAGTAATAATAATAGTAATAATAATATAATAATATACACTGAGCTCAAAAATTTCAAACATATACTATTACTATTGAATATACAAATTATGATAGAATGATAGAGACAACAACTTATATAATTAAAGCTGCAAGTAGGTTGTGATTTTTCTTTTTAATTGGCTTATGCTAGTAGCATTTTTGATATAATTTGGCAAACTATTCCACACCTTTGGCCCTGTGATCAATAACCCTTTTTGTCCAATATAGAGTCCTATATAACGCGAACGGTAAAGAATTTGATCAAACCCCCTTCACTTCGACCACGTAGGCTACAGCATACGGACGCCGATCCTTCATAGAGGCCGCCCATACATAATGGAACAATTTACCTATGCATGTCAGGGCTGCATCATCTATGGACATTTTTAAGAAAAAAAAGAAAAAAAAAGATTTTTTTGTTGAAAACTCATCTTTTTACGCAGTAGTTATTGTCTATGTAGATAATGGGAGACAATTTTATCGGACTCTTTTATATGTACATGTTTATGTTTTAACCATACTTTTCCTGCCTTTTGTGTGCTAAAAATTGCTCTTTTTTTATTATGTTTTGTGCAATAGTAATGCTGCTACTTTGGTATTTTTAACTTTGTAAAGCGCCCTGAGACCTTGGTTACGGGCGCTTAATAAGAACTGTTTATATTATTAAAGCATTGAGCATTTCTGAATCATTACCAGTGATTATACAGATCAAATAAACGTACCTTGTATTTTAAGTTCATCCTCGACCCATTAGTGTGTGTTTACGCCTCGTCTGTCATGTGACCGTCTTCTGTCTCACATGATAGAAGATCATCGTAAATAGCGTCAAGTCGATAACGCCTCGTCTGTCACGTGACCGTCTTCTGTCTCACATGATAGAAGATCATTGTAAATAGCGGCAAGTCGTCGGTATCCACCATCTATGTTCAAAGTTAGTTACTAGTGGGAAATAATAACGTGTGTAACGTAGTGCACGCTAGTAACTCATGGTTACTGGTTTAGGCCTGGGCCCATCCAAAATGTATACGTGTGTCTTTATATTGTAGCGGAAGTGAGAGAGACTATAGAGGGCTTCCTTTATCTCAGTACGATTATAGTTAGGGGGGTTGGGTACCGCGCCATTTTGTCCAGAAGCAATGGTTATGACGTCATATTTTTGTCGATTTTCAGAACTCTTGTATTGGATTTACGTGCAAAAATATGCCCTTGGCATCATACTTTCCCAGGTGTGTAGTTCATATTAAATTTCAGATGTTCTAAAATGGATGGTTTTCTAAACAATTCGAGAAAGACTAATCGAACTACACACCTCAGAATTGCCAAAAAAATGCTTTAAACAAGTCCACTTTTTGTGCCTTTGAACAGAGGGTCTGTCGGGAATGAAGAATTACTAGCGCATTAACCCATGACCCCGGTGCATGTTCGCTGTGTATAGTGTATAACAGATCGTAACATGAATAATGCAACACGTTTCAGTCGAGCAATGATTGTGTAAGGGTATGGACTTACTGGGTAGATGTGTGGTAGAGCATGACATTGTATTCAGTGAGATCATTTGCATACTTGGGACTTCTACACCATGCCGTTACCAATGTTTTGGACCGTATAAATGACGCCATTTCTTGTGTTCGAAAATGTCAACGTTTTTTACCGTTCTTTCAAAAATAAGGAGTATAATCACATTACAAACACATTTTGTGCGAGAGAAACACACAGATTTGGCAAAAATGGCACAATAAAAATCCGTTCGTTATAAATAAATGGATATGGCTAAATAATAAAACTATCACAATTATACTCATCGGTCTCTGTGGCGTGCATACGTAATCATGGTTCGATTCCCGGAAATTGCTTGTTATCCTTTTATTTTTCTATCTTTTAAACTTGATGGTGGATTAATGTAACATCATTGTTATGTCAATTTTTATAAATTATAAAGACCGCCCATGCGTTTATAGTTGTCTTTTTATTTATTTATCTATCATTTAACTCTTGATTTATTTAACTTTGTATCTAAACAATTAAAATGCTTAAACAATTATGATTATATTATTGCTCGATAAATAAGTGATTTAAATTGAGTTCAGTTTGATAATGATAGCAAAACTGGTTGTAAAATCATTTTACCAGTGTGCCCAATAATTTCTCCTTTGCACACTTTGTTTATACATTCAAAGATGTCACTTTTAGCTTGTTATAGCTAGGCCGCGTAATATACAATTGTAAGCAAGTTTGCGACCTCTTTGATTTTAGGCTGGTAACACAATCCCATAGTGCATTTTGTTAAAACAGTGTAAATATTTTTTTTCAACTGTACGTATCACGTGATAACCACGATCGTTTTCGCAAAATATCGCAAAATGGCGCGGTACCCCACCCCCCCCCCCCCCCCCCCTAGATTATAGTAAAACTCTTGGTGGCTCCCTTCAGTGCGAGGTCATGTGACCGTCAGTTGGTCACGTGGTTTGGGTATATAAAAACGAGCGCTTCTTGTGAATCGGGGCCAGTCGGGCCGAACTACCACTCAAGGTAGTTGGCGCCAATAACGCTAGAGGACTACATAAGGTAGCTCGTGCCAGATCAAGCTGGTGTTTAATAATGGTTATCACGTCGTCCTAGAAAGTGCTCTACACATTCCGTCTGCCTCTTCCGAATCCATATTACCGGATATCAGCCCACAATCCCATTAAAGAATGTTACCAACTTAAATAATGCTTGAATGCGTCATTTCGAGTCTGTGCATTGTCAAATAGTGAGGAGTAACACCTCACGCCCACGCCATCATCAGTTGCAGTTGCCTTGACCGCTCGCTACCACCGACGGAAGAAAGAAGACGCTGGAGGAGCGCGGACGATTTCTCCATTCGCCACATTATTGATTTAAAGAAGATTTGTCTTAATTTATAGATTTGAAACAATATCAATATTACATATCATTTGTTAATTGCTAGATCTTGATCTGGATCAACCAGGACTCATACAGGAGTTTGTTAGCAACCAGTTTCTTCTACACGGTCACGTGATTAACATCGGTATCAATGTGATAATTACTTCTATATTCCCGTTGAGGGCGTATATATTGGACAAAGCGTGGCTAATACGAATCTGTAATAAACCATTTCACCCTATCAACTATACGGATATCACCACGTATGTTACGGATGGGGAACACATGAGCCGGAACTTATTCGACGTAAGTATAATATAATCATATAGGGCGTTTGACCGACCTCTAAATTAAATTAAAAATCATCCATATTAGACACACTAATGCATTGAGTATAAACATGATAAAACCAATCATCGAATAAACTGAAATTAATCCAAGTAATTAGTATTTTGTTCCATATCTATACACGTTTTCTTATTATCATGATTATGCATGGTGATTTTATCTTATGACCTACCACGCACTATGTTGACGATTTTATGAGAATTGATCATTTTGTCGGATAAACAACCTCTATTGTCATTTAAATATATAGAATGTTTCTAACGTAGAATATTCTCACACAGAGTGTAGAATACTGAAATTTTAAATTGAGTGTGTGATGGGATCATGGACATTATAATTATATGACTCTATTCGATTGTAAAATGAATCAATTTGAAATGCTAAATGCCAACATCATGAACATACAACTAAATTTTCCAACAGGTTCTACATAAGCGAGTGTTTGACACTGCACGTATTGTTACCTTGCCTTGCACACAAAGACCAATATTATTCCGTATCTCTTGTGTTAATTCACAATAGATTGGTGCGGGTTCACACTAATCTTGTGGTGGAGTGGACCACGAGATAAATGATCGCCACACAAATCCAATGGATTATCTTCAAGAGAGGAACTCAAGCGCCATCCAAGGCAAATAGGATACTTTGTAATATAGGAGACCCGTTAAAAATGTCATACAGTTATCAAAAAAAGTAACTATACAGGTAATAAATCGACTTTTAACTCTAAAAATATGTATCCTAAATATTAAATCATAAAGTTGTTGAGAAATTTATCTTCTCAGTTTGTTTGTTTGTTTACGAGGTCGGTCCGTACGGACACACGCTTGGGTCCTGAAGGGACCAGACTCAAGCAAATTGCTCGGGCCAGGCTTAAAAAGCCTATATAAGCATGCTGGTTGAATTAAAAACAGCCACTCCCAACAAATAAAGTTAACAATTTTGCTGTCAGCCTTCAGACAGAAAAGAATAGTCTTGATCCAATCTCATTTATGCCACAGAGGCTGATGAGATATTGCACGCTAGGATCGGTTGAATATTGAAGAAGTGACAATCTGAAATGTAAGGTAAAGTCACATTTTCATTTTCACATTTGAGACCTGTCACCACAAAATGAGCGTTAAGTCGCCAGTGTGCATTAGTAGATACGGTCCAATGAACATGCCAAAAGTCAATAGAAAACAAAGGGATTTTGCAACTTCAATTCGATTTTTGACAGGGAAAGCATTGAGCAATTATCACATATTGCATATCATTTTAAAGCTTGTTTCCTGCGCATTATGAATCTGGACAAACCTCAAAATTAAATTTTGCAACTTAACTCTCATTTCGTGATGACAGGTCTCATTTTACATTTCAGGAGAGTATGACAGGAAGCGTGTGTGTGGCGTATTGATCCATCGGAACAATACGGCCGACTGTCCAACCTGCGCATGCATCCTCCAATTGCACTCCAAATGTGAAAATGAAAATCGGACTTCACCTTACATTGGGGAGTGTCAATTCCTTAATAAATCACCCGATCCTAACGTGCGATATAGGATATATGTTTTTAGAGTTAGAAGCCCATTTATTACCTGTATAGTTACTTTTTTTGATGACTGTAGTGATACATGTACAGATATACCCGTTGATGTTTATATAATATTCATATATTTATGTATTGGAATTATTTCTCCAAACTCAGTTTCCACCGATGAAACGTTATTTTGATGCGGCTTACTCAAGAAAACAGGCGTTACTAGCTCATATAAGATCAGAATTAGGTAAGGATGTCGACTGATTTCATTGGTAAATTGTTCAGCTATTCTCAGTGATCTGTTAAAATTGTATAAGTTTCTTTTTTGGCTCAGTGTAGTACAATTATAGTCTATCCATCTGAGAGCGATCTTTGGTGCTCGGATGGGCAGGGGAGATGAGTAAAAATAAGATGTGCTGTCTTCTGGCGTATATTTGCTAGTTGTCGAAGGATCCCATTTTATTCCAACCTCCGGTCGAACCTCATCTATAATGTGAATTGAAACAACTAAGCTGCCTTATGCAAACACACACAACACTGTTCCAATGCATATTATTCTCATCACACACATGGCACATAGCAGCTACGTCTAGTGTACCATTCAAAGAGAGACAAATATCGAACCATTTGCGCATTATCTGAAATCAAAAGGCTTTGAAATCGTCACCTGTGATTTCGGCCTATGAATATAATCACAAAGCTGAAAAAGATCGAAAGTGATGGACTTTGAACATTTACCATAATCGTCACCTGTGATTTCGGCATATGAATAGAATCACAAAGCTGAAAAAGATCGAAAGTGATGGACTTTTACATTTAGCATATTGTAGGAGGCCACATTTAATTTTTATTTGCTATCTTGTAATGTTTCCAACAGTAAATAAATGTATATTTTCACTCGGATTGGCCAGGAGATAGTAAGATAAAATGGTTGTAAAATGATATGAATCTCCGTATCCCTATGTTCTGTCTGCATGTCCGAATCAATCAGATTTCCTTGTTAAGTATAGAAAGAAACAAATACGTTTACAATGATATGGTATCAATATTGAAAGGTATGATTTTCATATTCTCGTTACAACGTAAATCAATAATAACGAATACCTTAACTATTTATTTGCTTACTAGACTTTTCAATTGGACAGTTAGGCATCTACTCATTCCACCAGTGGCTTAATCCAGCCAATTTGCCAATCTGCCACATTTGAGCAATAGAGGGCGCTACAATACCAAATGTATTAAATGCCTTTTACTCTTGATATCCATGTTCAGTAGACTCCGATTCCTTTTCAAAAATATGGTTAAATGTATTTTTAAATATTGTTCGTATATATATCAGTTGATATAACAAAGATAAACGATAAGAAACGTAAATATGTCATTTTGACGATGCCCCTTTTTTAAAATTAATTTAACACCATAGATTCTGTATTTTGTAAATAGTATCTAGTAAGATTCAGAGTCAGTCTGTCCACCATTTAGTAGATGCCTGGGGCTTTAAGTCTGGTATCAGAAGTCAAAACGCAAAAGTGTTCAACTTAAATGTTGTAGGCCTATGCATATCACACTGTTCCTGGGATTATAAGAAGCAAAAAAAGGTCGAGTTGTATTATAGCCACCTGATGTTTACTTTTCGAGATATAACTTATAAGGCAAAATTCAACGGTCAGCAATTTTCTCAAATTCTTCGTACAGGTGTCAAATTTTTAAAATTATCTGATTTTAATACTGGTACATTTGATGTTCCAGTTTCGGTCGATAGTGGTAGTATGTACCAGTATCGCCGCCCGATACTGGTACTAGGATCCTTCCAGCATTGTTCACCAAAATACATCTTTGACCCTTAATCGGGTCACCTTTCATCCGATTTGTTAATTTTGAACTGAATTCCACTTGAACCCAGAACCGCCATTTTATGAGGCACATTTACATAAAGTAATTCACTTTGTCAAAGATCATGATTGTCTTCATAATGAAATAATCAGCCTGTCTCCGTCAAATATTGTTCTACAGCCTTAATATAATTCCAACCACCCACCTTTCCACAGACGTTCAGAAAGCATATCGAAAAAGTTGTGAAGCCTCAACTTCAATTTATTTTCTTAAATTAGGCGTACATTTAGAAATCACGTATTGTTTGTCGACTTACCATCAATAAGTTTCCTCCTCATAACTCCTCACAAAAAGTATCGAAACACCTTACACATGTTCCAATTTAACGGCCCGAAAGGGTATGGATTAATCGAAGCAAATAACCCAGTGCATAATTTTTGTTCTGCTTATTTTGAAACCTTGATTGTTGAGATACGATGTTGCGGAGCGGAGTGAATTATTGTCATATCAATGGACGTACGTAGGTGCAGTTTCAAAAGTACATTTTTCCTAAATCTTAAAGGTCGTATGTAGTATATATCTTCATTGGGTCGCATACCGAATGGTCTACCGGCTGAAAATGGTGTAGAAACGAATGGCATATCTGTTAGTAGGTATTGCGTAAATAAGAGTATCGGCTTAATTGTAATGAAACAATTATTTATTTGCGTGTGAACAACTTCACATTGGATCTTAAACGGTACACAAAGAGCACACTTCTCAATTGGAAATGAACGTGTGCCTTTAATTAAACAAAGCTTTTGATTTACCACAGGCAAGGATCCGTCAAAAATTGAAGATCAAATATATGACGCAATACAGGATACACTTATAAAAAGACAATATCTTCTGAAAAAAACACCAACAGGGAAACCGATCGGACCGGAGTAAGTACATTTAAATTTGAAATTTGATGAGGAGATGGCTAACATGCTAAGGGGTTACTGCCATTTCAATCTGGACCAAGACCTACTACCGACGTACTAAGGGGATAGACGTCCAGACATATCCAGCAGGTCTTAACGAAAACCCAAATAGATGCCCTCAACATGCTCAATGTGTGAAGGATATATGGACAAAAAAGTGGTTGAGATTCAGGTTTTTCACTAGGATGCTATAACAAACCTGCAATATTTTCTGGATAGTACTAAGAGTAAGACCCCGCCGCATTGATCACCAATCTGCCAAGGTAGCGTATATGAAACTAAAAGGCACTGCCAAATAAATCCCAACCTACGGGGCTTCTTACACAAATTATCTTTGGGTATCCTTATCGAGATGAGGCATTCGTCCAGGTTTACCCCAGTGCCTGCAGAAAATGTTATGACTACTCTCGTTACCTTAGAAAGTGGAACTTTAGTCTTAAAAAGTGTTATGTTATGTCATCTTTGTCATCTTCTCCACAGCTTTTCCATATATTTCATTCTTAACGACCCGTGGCCTATCGATTACTATATTTAAGGATATATAGATCTCCGTTCTCTTGTTGAAGGCCCGAACAGGCTGTTGCTATTTCGTCCACTAAATCTAGCTTCTTTAATTTTCATGATTTCAATGGAATTTTACAAAATAAGATTTAATTCGTACAAATCAATGTTGGAAATGTTGATACACGTCGTCCAAGCTCATCCCAGAGATGTTCGATTGGGGAGAGGTCTGGCGATGCACAGCTTGCCTGCAAGCTGGAGGTGGACATAACCGTTATTAATTACTTCATTGTTTGTTTGGATATGAGTTTGTTTGACTCTATGAAATGTTTTTAACTTTATGTTGCTGAAATTGTTTGCTGTGACCTCTGATGCAAGACGTTGTCTGGGTCAGTGCAGATTTCTCTTGTGTCATTGAAGCAAACAATTGGTTATTGACTGCCATTTGAAGCAATACATTGCAGTAATATTGTATCCACATTTGGCACATTTTCATGCACAGAATTTTATTTGGTGATCTGTTAAAATTGTATAAGTTTCTTTTTTGGCTCAGTGTAGTACAATTATAGTCTATCCATCTGAGAGCGATCTTTGGTGCTCGAATGGGCAGGGGAGATGAGTAAAAATAAGATGTGCTGTCTTCTGGCGTATATTTGCTAGTTGTCGAAGGATCCCATTTTATTCCAACCTCCGGTCGAACCTCATCTATAATGTGAATTGAAACAACTAAGCTGCCTTATGCAAACACACACAACACTGTTCCAATGCATATTATTCTCATCACACACATGGCACATAGCAGCTACGTCTAGTGTACCATTCAAAGAGAGACAAATATCGAACCATTTGCGCATTATCTGAAATCAAAAGGCTTTGAAATCGTCACCTGTGATTTCGGCCTATGAATATAATCACAAAGCTGAAAAAGATCGAAAGTGATGGACTTTGAACATTTACCATAATCGTCACCTGTGATTTCGGCATATGAATAGAATCACAAAGCTGAAAAAGATCGAAAGTGATGGACTTTTACATTTAGCATATTGTAGGAGGCCACATTTAATTTTTATTTGCTATCTTGTAATGTTTCCAACAGTAAATAAATGTATATTTTCACTCGGATTGGCCAGGAGATAGTAAGATAAAATGGTTGTAAAATGATATGAATCTCCGTATCCCTATGTTCTGTCTGCATGTCCGAATCAATCAGATTTCCTTGTTAAGTATAGAAAGAAACAAATACGTTTACAATGATATGGTATCAATATTGAAAGGTATGATTTTCATATTCAAACAAATATTATATAATTTGAACGTTGACAAACTAAATAAAGTTTATTTTCTGACTTATAAAATGAAAGGTTGTCTTCATCGGGGTCTATCACTCCCCATGTACCTGTTCGTAGAGGCCTGTAGCTGTAGTACAGTAGAGCTTAAAAATGGCACCAAATAAGACCATTAAAGATGATAACAGTAGGTGGGTAACATAATTATTTTTTATTATGGCCGTTTTTCACTCTACTGATTCCATCGATATTTTCGTCAGAAAATAGCCTCCTCTCCCAGTCAATGGAACGGCTGGGTCACGTGGTTGGAAGATCGGTCTCAGATGGATAGACTATAGCTCTTGTTATGGACCATCCTACACACAGAGTGCAGTGAGGTTTCACCACTGTTGCGTAACAATATTCGACACTGTCCGGTACAAATATTTCTGCATAAATATGAGCCATTTCGATTTATTGTAATCATGCTTCATAAGTAGTATCTTTTATTTCCTTGCCTCTCTTTATGTGCACTTGATTTGGTCTCAGAAAGCATCATGTGTCTTCCTATTGGACCATTCATCGTCAGGACTTTTTTTTATCTACAATTAAATTTATAAACAATACAAGAAATATTCGAAACAATATCTAACATCAAACATCGTTCCAAGCAGTCCTGGTTCAAAGACACTTTATACGACCAGCCCGGACGACCAGCAGCAAGTTTTTATTCCCATCAAGTTGCCCAAATAGGGCAATTTCTTATTGCACTTAAACTAATTACATTTTCATAATTTTATACTTTCTTTTCCAAAAGCTCGAGTTATTTCGAAGTGATGAGATGGGACTTCATATTGGATGATGATCTCAACATCCATCTAATTGAGGTATGTAGGCCTAGGCCTCTAGCTTGTAATTATATTTTAATTCATCATAAAATATTGCTAAATATTATCGACCAATCGGCTGGAGTGAGAATGTTCCACAACGACAACTCGGCCTCCAAGACACGGCCAAGACAACATGGCCCCGAGACGACTCGGCTATAAGACGTCTAGACCTCTGAGAGAATCGGCCTACGAGACAACTCGGCTTCGAAAAAACGAATGGGCTAGCCAAAAAGGGAACACACCCGGGAACACCCCTACAGACATACTAGCTCTTCCACATACAAACCACACTACCTCACACACCCTTAACATTATCACAATATCCCCCTGACCATTTATCCAGGGGGATGCGTAAATTTGATGCCAAACCGCTATCTCAAATTTTCCAGAAGGCGCCACATCAAAATATTATGTCTTTATTACGCATAAAAAATATGAAAATGACCAGGAAACACGAGTCTGTGGGCCGAGTTGCCGGTATGGCATTGTCTCGTAGGCCGCGTTGTCTTATTGTCGAGGTGTCTCGGAGATCGAGTTATCTTGGCCATGTTGGCCGAGTTGTCAAACAATTAATGATCGTCTTTCTTGGTGCCTTTTTCATCATCAGGCCAACATGTCACCGGACATGTCTGAAGGAGAAGTGCTGATTCGCCAGAAAAATGAACAATTGATATACAATACACTCTGTGCGATAGGATACATAAATGGTGGCGGAAATCACCATGGGTAAGATATAGGCCTAGCTGTGTGCAAGATTTAAGAATGATACACATATCGACTGCAGTGAGGGACGTGGTTCAAATTATCGGCTCAAGTGATCTCACGGCTGTTTGATCCCACATAATTTGTCCGTTTTATTCTGAGAACATCGTAACTTGCTGGCCCGGTTCTGGTTTTAACTGATTCAAGTACCTGAATATACTGGCCATCTTTTGTAGAAATTTCAGAACATTTGTTGTTGCCATTTCTGAGAAATAGAGCTTTGAATATTATTATCTACTATAATAGCGCCCTCATCGGCCACATTTCCCATAGAGTTACATGTAAAATGTGTGTAAAGTAGAAAATTTAATTTAAAAAGGGCTCGTTTATTTTTCGTGAAATTTTAAGCGTATACTCGTATTCATTAGCGCTACCTAAATCCGGTCAAACCATAACTGGGCCACTGTAATCTTTTTTTATTCCATAATTTTAATTATAAATCGGACAGTCAAAACAGCCGTGATATCTCGATCGAGCATAGTCATCTCAGAACGCCTTGTTGAAATGGAGGAATCAGGCTGTCTGTTAATTCGCGCTTTCACAAATTGCAACCGACCCCCGTTACGCACCACTGCTATGTGTGAAAATTTCACACTGTGATGCTTGAGCCTGGTCCCTTCAGGACCCAAGCGTGTGTCCCTACAGACCGACCGTTTAAACAAACAAACAAATAAACATGTCTGCCGCGCTAATTCATCGCATTCTCTCACTGTAGCCATGGTAGTAGATGGTATTTGCACGATGCAATCACGGTATCATTGTGGTGGGACATTCATGCCGATTTCCTCACATGTGTTATTCACGGCTTCAACGTCAATTCACTTTTTTTTAAATTCTTTGCAAATTTATCTGTTAAACGCCTGACGTATTATTACACAACTTCCACATAATGGCGGACACATTTTGTTAGAGAGGTATAACACACATATAATACGTCATATAACAATAAAATCATGTAAACACAAAGCACTGTGAAGGTTCTACCTTTTATCAAGTTTTTATCAACTCATCATTTTGAAATTCGAAGCTACGACGCAATAAAAAAAATGGCGTCGTCCGGCATTACCCCACACTCTGGGGGTAATCCCGGACCGTATTTATCAATGGCAGCTCTCTTTTTATTGGAATATAGCATTTCAATGGGAGTTAAAAAAATACCCTTTTTAAAAGTGTAGCAGAAATCAAAGAACAATGTCACATATTTATACGGTCAACAACTATTACCGATTTATGATGTTAAATTGACCACGCCCATATTGGTTACCATGGAAACGGTACATGTCCGGGATTACCCCAATCCATGTACAATGTATGGGCACATCCTCTCTTATTATTATGCTCATCATTGTGACTCCGAATTCATTTCTTTTTTATCAGAAGGTATCATACATTACATAAACAAATAATAAGACTTTGTTTTCCTTGATGTAGAAATACCAGTTTCAAAGAGAAATTAATGCACCAAAATATCAACTTGCCCAAAAAGTGATTTTTGTAATTCTCGCGAGAATTTGCGAGACAACCATCCCATTTAGGTTTTGTGTGATTTCAATGGAGAGGCACCTAATATCATAGGGTGGCAAAATACCACCTTCTTTCACCTGCCTTTAGATACAGCCCTGTCCGCGATTACCCCGCGTCCGCCATTACCCCACCTTCCCCTACTTATTCTAAAATGAGAGGAAATTGGCGAAATTATAGTTGGTGTCGCTTCAACATGTTCAAGTCAGACTTCCGCTACTTTTATGTATTCACGGGGGTATTAAAATACCCCCGTGAATACCCATACAAACAATCCGTTGGTCGTATACACTTCAACATGTTCAAGTCAGACTTCCGCTACGTAATACCCCCGTGAATACTCATATAGAAGCAATCCCTTGGTCGTATTATAGGTGAACATGGTGCCATGGTGAAACGTGGGCTATTTATACGAATGCTGAATCTCCCCGTAGATGATATTTAGGGACGCACCATTTGATTTTCAGGGGCGGCGTAGGAAGTTGGGTTGGGGGGTGAATTTATTTTTGTTGGCCGCCGCAAGGGTTGAATTTTTCTTTCTGCGCCGCCGAAGGCGGCGAATTTTTTTTTTTAATGTATCCATTCATATTGAGTTGGGTGGGGGTAGAATTATTATATATATTTTTTTACTCATCAGGGGTGAATTTTTTTTTTTTGCCTGCATAGAGGGGGAATTTTTTTTCTTCCGAAAACTTCCTACCCCCCCCCCCCCCCCCCCTGAAAATCTAATGGTGCGTCCCTTAATATCCTCCCGCCAGTGAGTTCTGCTTAATGTTCATTTCTTGATTTGCTTCCTTATATAATGATATAAACCCTTTGTTATTTTGTCGAAATAGCCTTAGAGATAGAAACACTTTTGTTGATTTGGAAATCTGCTACACAACATTGTGCGATGGGAGATGTGATTTAAAGGTAATGATTCATGTCAAACAACCTTGTATTGTGATATTATACAAATATTTGCTGGCATGAGGGGCATGGTTGACATTATAGGCCCGCTATGACTATAGTTGGTTTCGATATCACCGCGGGTCTATAACATGTATAATTTCAACCGTGACCCGAATGAAAGCATTTAACATTTGATTGATATATAGGCCTATGTATACCAATTATATAGATTGTTGTCATTTGATTGGTTAAAAGAACATTTTAAATACAGGCCTTCACTTACCGAAGTTCCATGTCTGTTTTCGGTACTTGGTTTTATTTTCCTGTGATGAGTCATACGCTATAAACATGATTGAATGGATTGATTAAGTCAATTGTTCAAAACAAATACTCGAAGTGTTCAAATTCAAACTCCAACGCGTGAACAGATTTAAAAAAAAACCTGAATAACAATGATGAAACAGCGGGCAACTCGGCCGAAAATCGTAACCTTAAAGGCAAGCTCTGGGTTGCTAGCCAAATCCAGTTCTCTTGGGGATTTGTCAAGGTTACAATTTCTCACTGTTATCTCTCTACTGCCTGTCACCAAGTGAACAGGTGTATGACCAGTTCGTCTGAGGTGAACTGCTAAAGTGGTAGGCCAGCTTTAAACCCTTAGGTCCACTCTGACCAGCCAGATCCTTTGGGAATATCGCAAGGTTGAGATTTCCGCTCTTTTTAACTATTTCATCTGTCACCAAAAAAAAAGGTGTAAGCTTGCCTTTAAAACCTTAGGTCCACTCTTACCAGCCTGATACTTTGGGAATATCTCAAGGTTGAGATATCTCCATCCATCTATTTCATCTGTCACCAAATGAACAGGTGTAAAGCTAGTTTACCCAGTGGACCTTTCTTTGCCTTTACGGGCTTTTCTTCATTTAGGCCTAATAGTAATCTGTAATATTTAATTCTTAATACAGGATTGCCAGATGTGTTCAAGCTGTTTATCCAAAGACACCGTGGATATGCTAAGGGGCTCATATGCTGAACATATCAACCGGCAAGGGTTAAGAGCTGTATATCCTCAACGGATGGTAAGCGTTGTTATGTACATGTATATAAGTTATTATTACTATTTATTATTTGAACTATATTTACATTTCGGCAGCCAAACTTTCGGCAGCCATTTTGGCGGCCACCTTGGATTTAAGGAATGTCAACAAACAGGGTGCTTAATATGAGTTTCTAATTGTCTAAATACATAAACCCCATTGTTTTATTTATACTTTCATCACAAAGTTTTGTTAAATATAGGGCAAACCAGGGCGTGTACACCCTCGGGGCATGTTCGCCCGTTACTGCGGCCACTGTTGATTTAAGCACCCACTCAAGCAGTCTATTTTGCCAAATGCCCCCGCCCAAAAAAATGTTACCATTATATTTTGGAAGAATATGACAATGGATAAAAAAATGTGTACGATCGTATACTGTATGTTTTGGATACATGAAACGTTGTGTAGCCTTGAGCCTAAGACAAACATGTACCGGCCTATGGACGAACCTGCCCTGAGGTGGGGCAAGTTTGCCCTTTTGGGACACCTGTCTGTAACCTTTACTTATATGGCCTAGAGTACTGAGGTCTTGGTCGTATGTATAGACAAGATATCAGTCGTTCACATAATTTCTAGGTCCTGACTCCATTCGATCTTTAAAATTGACGTGTCTAGACCACTTCAAATGAAAATAGGGCGAACACGCCCGGTCTCCCGTATACCATTTTATGAACCATTTTGACAATTTTCGGATGCCATTGAAAATCAGCCTCTACTGTGAAATAGCGGTCCAAAATTGACCACAGATGCCATTTGATTCCTGACGGTACCAGGACTATCTGAACGAACTGGTCGATAATTGTTTGCTGTGACAGTATTGATGTGCCGGTACCCGGCGACACCTGTGAAAATATTATTAAGTGAATGTGCCGTTACCCCGGCGATAATGTCCAAACGAAATATTTAAACGAAATACATATGGATATCCAAATGAATGTCCTATTTCCAATATGAGGCCGGCCAAGGACACCAATCTTAATTAATCTTAAAGGGTTCAACAAAAGAAAGTATACCACTTTGTTTATGTCATTTTGAGTAACTTTCAATTTGTTGTTGACCAAACAGGCTAGATAGGCATTTAGATAAATCTTTTAGGCATAATTTGATACCAAATTTGCCCCCTAACAACAAAGATAAACCATGATTAGCACCATTTAAAGGAAAATATCCCATTTTCAAAAGTCGCATTTCCAATACACAGCACGAGAAGATTTGGTTAATCTGTCCATGTTCTCCCCATCCATAACATTCCTTTACATTCAAATCCTTCACCCATGCATCAGTTTACATTTGAATTAGCCCGCGCATTGAGGGATATGCGCGGTGATCAGTACGGGATAAAGACGGCATATGTATGTGTTAACAATTGGCCTATTCTTCTCGTGCTGTGTATTGGAAATGCGACTTTTGAAAATGGGATATTTTCCTTTAAATGGTGCTAATCATGGTTTATCTTTGTTGTTAGGGGGCAAAAGATTCATCTAAATGCCTATCTAGCCTGTTTGGACAAAAACAAATTGAAAGTTACTCAAAATGACATAAACAAAGTGGTATACTTTCTTTTGTTGAACCCTTTAGTTTTATATATATAATATACATAGGTTCAATGATAAATCCTCATGCCAGTGGTTTTCATCATTAAGGTTTATTTGATTTTTTTTTCTTCAAAAATCTATGCAAATGTAATACTTTTTCAGACTCAGATGAACACTCGAATGGATGATGCTCGCAACAACGGGTTTCTGTCAGAACAGGATCATATCAACAAGGCCTGGTTACGAGCTAAATGTATTGAAGATATCCATTGGTGTACATGACGCTCTTCATGATAAGCTCTTATGTATGCCTATCAATGGACATGATGAGAACATGGATGGATAGGGGGCTCATCAAAAATGAAAAAGAGTGAAAAGGCACTCAAAAAGAGTGAATTCTTCACTCCATCCCCTTGCAGCCCTATGAGGGACCGCTCCTCTTAGAGTGAAATTCACTTTTCAGAAAGACTATTTCACTCCTCAAAAAGAGCGGGACTATTCACTCCGAAGTCCTTCCGTCCTGCGGACATCAGTCAACTGAGTGTTAGATTAGAGAGGTTGTTGTTGTTGTTGCTTTCCAGTATTTATGATATAAACACAACACCAAAAGTAAGTCCCCCCCCTGAACAATTCGTCATAACATCTTAAGATAAAACATTTTACCAATAAAACTTGGTTAGAAATAATCCTATGACTGTTTCCTAAGTGGTGTTTGAAAATGAAAGATGTCCATGACTTCATGGCTGAATAAGCTCAAAAATAAGACAAAAACTGCCCTTCTAAAAAGTCACAACTCACTATGCTAATATCTGAGCCAAGAATGGCTGAATGATCATGAATTGATTACACATTACAGTAAATTTTGCTCAGCCACAGGTACTTTTCCATTAGTGAGAAGCAATTCATACACTTTTGTGACTTTTGAGAAGGGCAGTTTTTGTCTTCCATTTGAGCTCATTCAGCCATGAAGTAATGGAAATCTTTCATTTTCAAACATCACTTAGAAAACAGTCACAGGATTATTTCTAACTAAGTTTTATTGGTAAAATGTTTTATCTTACGATGTTATGACGAATTGTTTAGGGGGGGACTTACTTTTGGTGTTGTGTTTATATAACCAAGGCGTGGTTTGAATGAATGCCTTGCTATAACCATATAACTTTAACCATAGTCGCTGTTCTGTACATCCACCTCAGTACCACTCACTTCCTGCATTTGCCTTTACCATTTCACAGGTTCATTTATATTGATAATTCTTAAACAGCTAAGAAAGTTTAAGCAATCTCATTGGTTCTCAGAAAAATTGGCGACATTTAGATGAGACAATTGAACACGGGGAGGTGGGGCTTACGTTTTGACAGTGCGTCCGACCTTCGCAATGCGTGGTTTGCTCCATAACGCGCACTTCTGTAGTGCGCCTTTCCTGCGTTTATGCCGGTGCCGCGACGCTTACACATGATGTAGTCATCGCATGGGTAAAAGTTGTCAAATGCGGACAACAATGCAAAATGTACTTAAATTTCTTTGATAAATGTCGTAAGTATGATTGTTTAAGAATGAGAATAAAGGTATTGTTTTTAGACCGTACCCGTGTTATATTGTCTGACATAAATGCGTTCGGTATAGTATAGGTTTTCCCAGTTAGTTTAGCACTTTTTTCATTATATTTCATATCTCGTTAAGTTAGAATTCGTCCCCAAAATCTGACTTACGCATTTTGTTAGATAAATTTCGTCAATGAGCATTATATTTCAAAGTATGACCATTTAATTTAATTCATTGGTCATTTCTTTTCGTCAAGGAAGGATTGAATTCGTATCACCTGATGGGTAGCGGGTCTATGCACAAATATAATTCGTCTTTGTTCATTATCTTTAATACTTTTATCACATATATTCGTCAGGTGTTAGAAGAATAGGCTTACATATACCACACCAAAGTGCAAACAACTTGCACAAAGTCCCATTAAGTCATTCAAGAAAGTTGGTGATATAAATCATATGAAATAAATAAAAAAAGAACGAACAAGAAAGAAAGAAAGAAAATTATATATATATATATAAAACGTATAGGCCTATAGCTGGATTTTACATGCTTCTAGGGAGGACGTTCCACATGGGACGAAATAAAGTGAACTGAATATGAAACTATTTGATCAAAGACGAAATAAATGTATACATTAGTAGGTTACCGCTGTATCAGACGAAATGGAAGTGTGTTAGGACGAAATAAAATGAACATTAAATGAAATTCATTGCGCAAAATATGAATATACTTGACCAAAGACGAAATTTACTTTAACAAATGCAACCTTCAAAATTTTAGGACGAATTCAAACTTAACGAGATATGAAATATAATGAATAAAGTGTTAAACTAACTGGGAAAACCTATATTATTTTTTGCGTAGAATAATACTATCGTCCGCATTTATCATGTTTATGTCAGACAATATAACACGGGTACGGTCTAAAAGCCAATACCTTTATTCTATAAAAAGTACCAGACTTTATAATACTACCTATGCATATGCGTAGATTTTTCTAGCATCTGTGGTATCCATGGTATCAGATAATCATTTAGTCACTCTGTGGATTACTTTAACTTATTTAGCTGGGGAGCGGAGGCCCATTTTTAGTGTTTTTTTGTCCCGGTATGCTGGCACAGGGAGACATATACCAAAATGTTCCTTGAAGTCTGTAGCATACAACCTAGGTGGACATCCTTGCCAACTTGGATGTTAAGTTGACCTTTGACCTCGATTTAGGGTCAAAGTTCACATGTGTTTCAATGGGACGTCAACACTTTAATTTAACATGGAAAAAAAATTAAAAACAATATATTGACCATACAAAGTATATCATATTGTTGGGCTGACTGTTTAGAACAAAAAAGTAAATCACAACTTTAATTGTCGATCAATACTTTTTGACCTATGACCTTTTGAAAATGACAGGTTATTTTGAATGGAGGTCAACATTGACACACTTCCTACCATTGGATTCCATTCATGGAATTAGCTATAGGCCTAATGAGCTTGATTATCATTCATGAACTATTTTCAATGGGAAGTTTGTTATTTGGGGATTCAACGATTGTCCTTTAATTACATGGGTAAAGATCGAATTAACATAAAAATTAACATAAAAATACGATTGTTTTAATGTAACAGATTATGAGCAGATGTCGCAGGAAACTTGAATTTATTAATGAGAAGAGATTCAGTAACACATTTGTGCAACTGAAAGTGCAAATTTGAGGTATAGGTGTTCCGATTTTCAACTTGATGTTTTCTATTCTACATGAAGGGTCATCCTTAAAATACTCGTATTCCAAAGTTTCAGTTGCATAACTCCAATGGTTCTTATTTTAGAAGGATATGGTGACACGAAATTTGCCCATTGATACCGGCACATCACGAAAAACTTCAGCGTTTTGAGAAAATCGTGTTTGAAAAATTTCCAATTTTTAAAGACTTGTTAGAGAGCATTTACATCAAATGTCACTATCATTGTTAAAGAACACTAATAGATATATACTTATGTTTGTTATGAGCATGTTAAAACAACAAATTGCAATTATTAATTAGGAGTAATTATGTCATAAAGTCATGTGCCGGTATGTCAGAACAGTGATACAGTGATATGCCGGTATATCAGAACTGCAGTTACACGGTGGTGTATGGCAGAATATTGTGATGTGCCGGTATGTCAGAATACAAAATGAGGTTTTCATGCCGGTATTATGTTCAAACCCTGGCATATCACACTAATTAGTGCGGTATCTCATTAATTAATTACCTTTTTGTCTCAATTTTTTGGGAGAATAAAGAGTTTCATTTGTAGATCATAAAATGCATCTTAACTCATTTTGCCCAAAATGGCACATGTGCCGGTATGTCAGAACAGCGACGATATATATGTTTTCTTTTATTAATATATTGTATTAATTGTTGTAATTTTTTAAAGATTTGTATATTTGATCTGATATTTTGTATATATCTCTGTGTCTTGATATACCAAATAAAACTAAACTATAAACTAAACGTATCATCGGCCGAAAACCAAGCAAATTGCCTGTTGAAATCAAAAATCAAATATGAGAATCTCTACTCTGTAAATGTCATCTCAATATCTAATAAATTCGATCGATTCAAAGAACCGATCATTGGTATTGGGTTTGATTATGCCTTGAAGAACAAAATATCGTTAGGCGAGGAAAAAAACACACCCTGTTTTACGGGCCCGACGTACCGACCCACTGTTTGCGTTTTTTGCTTGTTCGCCAAGGCGAACAAGTATACAGTCTCGGGATTGGTGAACGAGTACGCGGTATTTATGGCTCCGAGTGTCACTTGGCACAGAGAACCTTTTGGGTATAATTTTCACAACGGGTCTAGCCAAACGATACTTTCATACGCTCATATTGATTGGTCGAGAAGTGCGGTGCCATCCGTGTCTATAGCTTTGATTGGACGAGTGATGGATATCATCGCTAGTGAATAACTGTGTCATCGTAATTTCCAGGGACATATACTCACTCGGGATGATGGGAAACGGTCAGAAAAAGTGAGTTCCCCTGCAATTTGCCACCTTACGCCGTGTTGTTTGCTTATGCAAATTGAAGGGAAAAACATCCACTTTTGAATGATATTGATAATAAACCAATATTGGTTGGAAATGAAGTCTAGTCTTTTCAATCAAATATTGGTCAAAAGTAAACACCGAATCGCACCAAATGGGTTCGAAAATTGAACAAAAAATCCAATTCCAAGGGCGACACATCCCCCTTCAGACTCCCCCTGTCCGCGAAAGCGGACAGGGGGAGTCAGTCATGCATACTCAATGAAATTTATTTGTAAGCCCCCCGGGTAAAAAATCCTGCGCACGCCTATGCATATCCGTTATTAATTCGGTTAAAAGTATGCTCCATATTGCACCATTTTCATTGCATATTTTCAGAATTTTCTTAATTCTATGAAGGCACATCCCCCCTTGCACCCCCTGGCATCGCATATCAATGCGCACCGATTGGTAATCGGTTTACACATCGGTTTACAAACACCCATGAGCCGAAACTCATGCCCCCCCCCTCCACTTTTGAAAACGGGATGACGCCATTGCACGTGTCAACTAAAACCCAACACGGCCACGGTGTTCTACATGTCTACGTGCAAAACGTGCATTTTTGTTGAAAGCGCTCTGCAATTCCAATGATTAATAATTGAATAATGACAATAATAATTCGCCTTGATAATGTTTTCATCTTTATTTATTTGTGATTAAGGGTTAGGCCTTTATACTTATATATATAGGCTTGACACGGGAGGCTTGATCATCAGAAATCATAAACATGGTGCTTTGTATTTAAATTTGTCAATCAATCTCAATATAATAAGCTATTAAAGTGGTTCCAAAACAGAAAACATCACGCGGTAAAAAAAAATTATATAACACAATACTAGTAGTTTGTGGAACTCACTTTGAAATATAAAACAATACTTATCTCCTGACCCATAATTGCACAGTGCGCCTGATTGGTTCAGATAGGTGTCCGTAATGGACTTCCATGGAATTAAAGCTGTACTGAGCATGTGCGAGGGATTGGTTGGACATGTTGGATATTTGAATGTGATACCGCATGACCACACCGAACCATTGTGTTTAAATGTGCAACAGGCTTGACCATTGACAAATTAAGCGAGCGTACGAAGAGCGTGTCAGCCAGTAGGGAGGTCACGCTGCATGTCATATTTTGTTATACGCAAGAAAACAATGGAGTCTTTATAGTGACTGCAATATTTGCTAGAAATAGCTTCGGAAAATGGTCTATTTGGGCATCTCAAAAACTAAGAAACGTGTTAAAAATCATGTAGAATTTTAGAGGAGGGTCAATAACATTATGCAGAACGGTAAAATGTATAGCTTTAAACAGGTTTGGTGACCAAATTTATGTCGTATAATGTCGGAAAATTCACGTTTTGAAAATCCGTGGTCTCAAAATTACTGGAATCCTAACTCATTCTAAACCTCACCACCAAATCATGAAATGAACCCTCGTCTACAAAAAAAAGTCCATGTACGTATTGCTCTATCTGCTTGGAGATAGCAAAGACCACGGAAACCTCATAGCTTTATACCACGGAATGAAATCTGCCATAGACATTACATGGCGAAAATCGTCATAGATTTGCACTGCAGACCTCTGTGTAGGGAGTGTTGACAATAGCATGACAATAGCAAGGTCGTTTGACTATTGTGTTTGTGCATGTTTGTGACGACTGACCCCGTTTAACAATCTTCATAAAGGGGTCAAAAAAAGTAAGTCCCCCTCTAAAATTAGATTACCTTTGTTTACATAACTTCGCACACAACTAGACGTTTTGAAAAATTGAAACGATTATGAAAAGATAAAACGCTTGGCTACCAATAGAATTTTTTATTTTCGATATCATGTTTACTTTTCACAAACAGTCACATTTACCCAAAATGATGTTTTCAGAAAAAGTGGCACTTGGTCCTATACCAGCCAATTTAAAGACTCTCTCTCGTGATTTTTTTGTACGCAAATTAGACTAAGTTTGTTTGCGTAACCACTCAGGATTAATCATTTTGAGAAATTTAAAGACTTGTGAAAAGAGAAAGCGCTTGGGTTTTTATTAAAAGTTCCTTAAGTCCTATACAATTTTGTTTGCGTAACACCTCCATACAATTAGACTTTTTAAAAAATTGAAACGTTTCTGAAAAGGAAAAACGCTTAGCTATCCGTACAAAGTTTCCCCTTTTCAATACCATCTTTACTTTTCCCGAAAAAGTCAAATATCCCCTCAATGATGTTTTCGTTAACATGACATTTGCCAAAATCCAATACAAGTAAGTGCCACTTTTTCTGAAAGCATCCTTTCGAGGAAATGTCACTGTTTTGGGAAAAATAAACATGATATCGAAAACCAAAAACTTTCTATTGGTAGCTAAGCGTTTTTTCTTTTCATAATCGTTTGAATTTTTCAAAACGTCTAATTGTGTCTGAAGTTATGTAAACAAAGGTAATCTAATTTTAGAGGGGGACTTACTTTTTTGACCCCTTTAGCTTTCATATAGGGCTTGGGTGACCGAACTATTGACTGGTGTATATCGACGTACCTACAACAAAACCCCTATTAATATCTGAGAACGTTCAGGCAATATTAGCGAAGACCATTGCCTGCTTCACTTAGCAGTGGACCCAGATAGTCAAAAAATCAAACACATCATGATGTCGGTACATGACGAAGTTATGTCCATGGAAGACCACCCCGGAGGAGACCCGGAGCAGTATTCACAGGCACTATTCCGAAAGATTACACCAGCATTCTGATGTATCAAGTAAGTCGACTATCTGTGGTAAGTCATGTTTCTTTAGTTTAGGCGACGAAAAGACCCCTATTCTACGGGCAAACGGACGAGGTCAATCTGTCGGACGTGGTTTTTTTTGGAGGGTCCAAACATCTCGGGGAATTTTGGTGAATTTTCAGCAATTTTGAAATTACAAAACAAAATCAAAAATTTCAAACAAAAATCACAACTATTGTTTTTAATCAAAAACTTATCAACATTTTTTTCTTCAATGATTTCAACAACAAAATCGTATTTTAAACAAAAAAAATCGAAACATTTGCACACATTCATGCACACCTACAGTCAGTCTTTAGCGCGATCACTATGAGAGAGATGAGCTCTTTCTGTTATGAGATGTATGAGGATCCCGTAGAATAGATTCTCGTAGTTCATTCTGTTGCATTAGATGCTCGATCATTCGGAGATTCTACATTTTTAGGGGGTGTTTTATTGATTGATTGATTTTATTAACATTTCACAGTCGTGGCCCTAAGGCCAAATTGCATGAAATTTACATGATAAAAACATTGAAAAACAAGACAAGGAACTTATTAATTAATATAAAAGAGAATATTGCACATTATAGATAAAAACATCAACAATATGATATGGTATAAAACATTGAAAAACGCCGAAGAACAAGGCATGGTAATTATGTGATTAATTAATATAGAAGAGAATATTGCACATTATAGATATTTTTTTAAATTGCATTATGTACATAGCAAATACCATTATAAAAATAGAAGTGGGTGCAGAAAAATCCTGGGCCTATTTATTTAAAAGCTGCACAAAATACGGCACAGGACTGTTTTTGAACCTATTAGTCCTGGCTGGCAGCTGAGAAATCTCACTATTATTGCGTAAAATACGACCATGGCACTCCCCTCTGGTAGGCGGTATTAGGGAACTGGTGCGATTTGATTTGGAAAGCCCTTCGGCAAACCTAAGACAGTGCCCTTCACGTCTACCAGAGAGGGTGTCAAATTTGCAAATGTTTAAAGCATCCTCGTAAGAAGTATAATTACGGCCAAGGATTATTCTGCATGCCCTTTTTTGAGTTGATTCTATTTGTTGAGACTGAGTAGCTGAAACACTCGAGTGCCATACCACATCGGCGTACTCAAGAATTGGTCTGACATATCCACTATATACAACACTGAGCTCATCTTTGGTGAAACCGAAACGTTTTAAAGTCCGAAGCATAAACAAACGGGAATTAGCTTTTTTCAACGTACTGTCCACCTGGACATCCCATTTAAGGTTGTTTTGGATGCGCACACCAAGAACTTTAGCTTCAGTGACATATGCAAGTGGTTCAGTACCAATTCTTAAGTCGCGTAGTGGTGGTGGTTGTTTTGAAAAGGCAATTTGGAGTCCTTGGCACTTAGTGGGATTTAATTTCAGGTTGTTGTCCGAAGCCCATTTTGTAAAATTGTCAAGATCATCTTGGATTGTACTTGTTTGGTATCCATTATAATTTTCAGCGAAACTCAAATCATCAACATACTTCAGACATTTACTCCCAGAATTAAGTGCAGCATCATTAATTAAAATCTGAAATCCAATTGGGCCTAGTTTTGTACCCTGAGGAACACCACCGTGCAATTTAGTATAGTCTGAAAGAACATCGTTATACCTGACACACTGTTGCCGGTTGCGAAGAAAGTCGCAAATCCATGGAACGATGGACCTACGAACTCCAATGTCAATGATCTTACCAATTAGAAGGGTGTGATCAACTAGGTCAAATGCCTTAGAGAAATCCGTAAGTACCACCGTTCCAATATTGCGACTCTTCTCCGCACCCTGAAACAGGAAATGAACCAACGAAACCAGATAATGAGTAGTTGACGTTATATGATCGAAATGATAGAACCCAGAACGCTCGACTTAACAGCTGTCTGTTTAGCCCATCTTGCTGTATATGGGGCAAATGTTCCAACAGTTCTGACAGGTTTAGACAATATACATTTGATTGTTAGATTTCAGTGTGTGTGTTATGTATATTTCAAATAAAATATACATCCCCCAATTTTGTCGAATAAATCGATAATTCACCACTAGTTCATTATCTATTGAACAAGACGGTCGCTTCAATGAGTAGTCATGGCCGAGCGGTCAAGGCTGGCTATAGGGCCATGTGTTTTGAACTGACCACCCAAAAAGGGTGGCGGCGTTGCATTTTTGGTGACGAAGCATCCATCTCTCTCTATTAACTCAACAACTATATGTAGTAGAGCTATGTTTAGGTGTCATTTGAAAGCTTATTTATCTAGCTACACCGTGTGAATAAATCAGGTATTTCTATAACTGTTTGGCTGAGATATGATTGATTATACTTCGAAAGTCAGTGGTGGCGGTGGCGGTGGCGTCGTGTACAATCTCTATGGGGAATATAGAAAATGTTCCCAATTCTACGTTCAAATTACAATAACTCCTCATTTCTGTATGGTACAACCATGATCATGATGATTTTGCTCTCATTTTATCGATTTAGTCAGAAGGAACCTCATCATGACCGTGAAGTAGGGTACTAATTCCATTTTATCGCTGATTATGATAGCTGAGGTGTTCTAGATTCAGAATCAGGTGGATGCCAAAATGGCACCCTTGAGCAATAATTAATATTTATTTACGTCAGAAGCCACGCCCCATTTTTAATTATGTCATAATTATGAAAATGGGGGTTTGTAGTATAAACATATCGTGTTTGGTATCAAAATAAAGAGATTTTCATAAGGAATGTATGTGTATGTCAAAAGTAATTGAGAATGTTGTGGATGTCATAAGCCACGCCCCTTTTCATTATTACGCAATATTTACGAGAAAAATGCAATTTGTCGTAAAACATATCGTGTTTGGTATCAAATTAAAGCAATTTTCCCAAGGAATGCATATATATGTATATTAAATGTAATAAACATTTAACCTTATGGATAATTTGTAATAAAATGGGCTTACATCGTCCGTACGAGGCAATTTTACTTTCTCTTACATTTTTTGACTCAATATAAAGTCTACGTATTATGATGTTGACTGCTTTTCATGTACTCTATATTCTATAAGCTTCTGTTTCAACAAACGTGTCAACTCTTATTACGTAACAGTAATCGATTGCATTGCCTTTGGCTTTTTCCCTATTCACTACACAGTAAACTTGCCCTAATTCATCGGTTTTACATACATGACTTGACTATAACAACAAAATTATTCAACCGATTATAGCAAAATTATACATTTTTGGAAAGCTCTCGAATAGGGGAAATCAGAAATCTTGCTTAAAATAGGATAGGGTGAATAGCCAAAAAAATATAATTATGTGTAAACTCTAATAAATTTGAAATGTACACGTTTGTGCTCATTTACTTCCCGATATAGTATATTTCAACAAGTTACACTTGACAACCATTATGTTCTGATGGGTAAATTGCATGAGGAACTAATATGCACAGTAAAATGATGATTGGGATAGGAATTTTAAAAATATTGAGCTTTAATCAAAATATGAAGAAGAAAAAAAAATCGATATTTTTGAACATTCTTAATCACAATATGTTACCATTAGGTCTTATGCAAATTCCAATCGCATATTTAGATTCCTTGTGAGATTACCGTTCAGAAAATATATACTTTTTATGGGGTAGAACAAGTAGTTATTGCGATATGCTAATTCGAATCTCAGATGGTGTAAAATGTAAAAATCTGGACATGCAACGGGAAGGGTGGCGAGTTCAAAACACATGGTCCTAGACTATAGAAATCTATTGGATTCTCCCCGCGTCGGTTCGAATCCTGCTGACGACCTTTTGTTACAAAAAGCGATTTAGTCTGTGTATTGGAAAAATTAAATGGCGTATATTTTTACCCCGCTCTTCTTCATATATGGATTTAATCGTCTACCTCCAGAGTATCTTTACTGCCTTATTTCCAAGATGTGATGATTTGACGGAAAATGATGGATTCTACTGCTTAGCCCAGTTCACCACCAAAGCTTGCAACTAATATTGACGGCGTTTTAGTCTCACTTTCTCTCACCACGGATTGTAATCATGTTTATACATTGGGAGCCTTAAAATCTCCAAAATGCAATTGTGAATAAATAATCAACATTGTTAAATCGCTTTTGAAATCTCGTGTGATTAAGGAGATACCATCGAAAACCAGTTCAACCAATTAGACAGAAAATTATACCGCTACATTTAGACATTGCTATGTATAGGGTCATAATCTTGGATTTCGTGACCATTTTCTTCCTACCTTTGTTTCTTGGTGAATTTGTCAACTAGAACCATTTTAAAAGAAAATGAGCACCTATGACCCTCTCAAAAGTGACGGGAACTTTTTTATTGCGCAAATTCCAAAATAGCCGCTATACAGGGTCCGAAAATTCAAATGGCTTCAATTAAGCTAAAAAGCATACAAAATTGCATACCAAAAATGTATATACCACAAAACCGTTGGAGTTTGCTAACCAACTCCATTGTAAATGCTATTTTTAAAATTATTTTTAACGTTAACTGGGCGATGACCGTTACAAATATTTCACAATGGTGCACTGCTAGTCCCGTTGGGTCGTAAATCGCGTGGCCACCGTCGTCTGTTTGTGGCGGTAAAACAGTGTGAGCGCCCTCTATCATCGCTTGCAGAGGCGTCTTTGACAAAGACTACATTATGCATTCTAATTATAATAAGTTGATCGGAGTAGCGTTATGCGAGCAATTTGCAGTTTATTGCCTGTTGATTTCAATAGTTTTCAACATGTAACATGTCCGGTGCCCCCTGAAATAACCCCTTCGGTAAAAACGACCCTCCGTCGGTAGATTTGCGATTGTGACCATGCGATTTTGTTCGGCCGGCTATGCAGACAACTTCATCACGTTTTGAGAGATTGAAACACTTATGAAAAGCAAAAACACTTGATTACCCATAGACCCATAGAAAGTTTCCCCATTTCAATATCATTATTACTTTTCCCAAAATAGTCCCATTTCATAAAAATGATGTTTTCAAAAAAAAGTGGCACTTTCAAGATTCTATACGAGTTTGTGTGCATAAATCCACTCACAATTAGGCGTTTTGAAAGATTGAAACATATATGAAACGGGAAAACCCTTGGCTACCCACAAAAAAAGTTTCCCCTCTTCAATACCATGTTTACTTTTCCCAAAACAGTCACATTTCCCCCCAAAATGATGTTTCTGAAAAGTGGCACTTTTCAACGATACAGGGAAGTGATTGACGTGAATTGGCTAGCCATGAATGAAATAAAATCATTTTATTTTTAATTCCAAATAACGTTTTTACACGTTTCTAACGTTTTCGCCCTGTCAAAAAGGCGCCCTGTCAAAAATTTAGGGGGCGCAGGCGCCGGCTAAAAAAAGGCGCCGCTTGTCAAAAATAAGGGGGCGGGGCGCGGGCGCAAAAGCGCTGTGTAAAAAAAGGGGGGGGGGGGGGCGGGCGGCGCGCGCGGAAACCCGCCCCTGCTTTTTGAGACAAACCTCTCCAAACGTTTCCATATAATCAGGGATACTATTAATTTTGGGATAGGAAAGTCCTAAACTAACGTACGTAGCGAAAACGGTCCCTTTTGCATATTTGAATAAATTATGATAATCGTCTGGAATGTGTCGGTGACCGGCGTATGACGCGTTTGACGTCATTATTTAGTCAGCATAGAATTGGTGGCGCTGTGCATTCGGTAGATTTACACAGACGACGATGGACATGCGGAAACCTAAATTTTGAATTCGTATTGAAATAACACGTAATCGCGAATGTTGATCTAATCATTTTGAAAAATTCATCATAGGTTAGAAGAAAATGTTTCCAATCCAAAACCGTTCTGGGTGGCTAATCACCCCAATTGTAAATGCTATTTTTTCAATTATTTTCATCGTTAACCGGGCGATGACTGTTAAAAATATTTCAAAATGGTGCACTTCCGTTGCCATATTGGATCGTCCGAGACGCGTGGCCAGCGTCGTCTGGATTTACACACAGCCGCTGTCAAAAATGATACTGACACTGGAGGGAGCACAGCACCAAGACGCTCTCCATAGACTTTACTGTTAGGAAAGGCTTTCTTAAATGGCTCTAGTTTCTATAATAGTGCGTTTGGTTCAATGAAATTTTGATATGTTTTACTCACAAGGGTAATCTACAACATATCTGAATATGAAGGTAACATTACCGTGCACTTTTGATATAAGCCGCCGCATAACAACGTAGTGATATGCCTACCTAAATTCGGTCTCCGGTCTGGATATTACCGCATGTGTAAATCGGTCCGTGAAATTGAAATTGACCTCAAATCACTGCCTAGTTTAAATGTCAGAACATCAACTACACATTTCAAACACAACATATTAGTGAAAAATTATATCATAAACCGTCAAAAAATAACTCTCTTTCCCGCCAAATAGGAACTATTGTCGTACTCAACTTTGGTTGATCGCGTCGATAGCGTGTCGCGATACCTATTTGGGTATGTGCTCCCTGGAGTTGGTTATCCAACTCTAGCGGTTTTTGGATGAAATAATTTAGTTCCAACGTGTGATGAATTTTATGGGGTCATATAATCAAAATCCTGGGCAAAATACATTGTTACATTGAAAGCAATGGAAATTCAAAATTAACGGCGTTCGTGTCTACCATCGTCTGCTACAATCACGCCTTATCAGTATAGCGCCACCAATTCTATGCTGACTAAATTTTAATTTAAAAGCTGAGAGGCGCACCCCTGATACAATGCCCAACTACTGAGATGTTTGCTCTTTATGATCTCAGTAATAATTTGATACATTACAACATAATCTGAGCATTTTTGAAATTTTCCCCTTTATTATCTTTGACTCGCCAAATTTAATCAGGTGTTTTATCTCGTGCCTTGGCCTGCATAAAGGAATTTACGGTAATGATATGCGGCACGACAGGTGTGACGGTTACGTAAAAAAGTCAAGAGCCAGTCCCTGGAGAACAGGATACCAGGGCTCTCACATAAACAACCCGCGAAATTTAAACAGGTGTTTTACCTCGTGCCCGCATAAAGGAATTAACGGTAATACTATGCGGTTGTCAGGTGTGACGGTTACGTAAACAAGTCAAGAGCCAGTCCTTGGAGAACAGAATACCAGGGCTCTCACGTGACAACCCGCGAAACTTAAACAGGTGTTTTACCTCGTGCCTTGGCCTGCATGAGGAATTAACGGTAATGATATGCGGCACGACAGGTGTGAAGGTTACGTAAACAAGTCAAGAGCCAGACTCTGGAGAACAGGATACCAGGCAGGGGTGTGCCAGTGAGCTTGCCGATCGGGTCCACTTTTAAATTAAAATTTGGTCAGCATAGAACTGGTGGCGCTATACTGATCAGGCGTGATTGTAGCAGACGACACGACGCTGGCCACGCGTCTCTCAGACGACCCAATATGTCAACGGGAGTGCACTATTTTGAATTATTTTTAACAGTCATCGCCCGGTCAACGATGACAATTCTTCTAATTATGATGAATTTGTCAAAATGATAAGATTAACATTCGCGATTACGTGTTATTTACGTATTCAACATTAAGGTTTCGCGTGGCCACCGTCGTTTGTTTAAATCCACAACGCCCTCAAACCTATGCTGACCAAATATTACGTTAAACCTGGTTAAACACTGTTAAACGCGTTCAACGCCGGTCACCGACACATTCCGATGATTACAATAATTTATGCAAACGGCCCCGTTTTCGCTACGTGTGTTAGTATACGACTTTCCTATCCCAAAATTAATAGTATCCCTGAGCCAGCCCCTGGAGAACAGGATACCAGGGCTCTCACATAAACAACCCGCGAAACTTAAACAGGTGTTTTACCTCGTGCCTTGGCCTGCATAAAGGATTAACAGTAATGATATGCGGCACGACAGGTGTGACGGTTACGTAAACAAATCAAGAGCCAGCCCCTGGAGATTAGAATACCAGGGCTCTCACATAAACAACCCGCGAAATTTAAACAGGTGTTTTACCTCGTGCCTGCATAAAGGAATTAACGGTAATGATATGCGGATGTCAGGTGTGACAGTTACGTAAACAAGTCAAGAGCCAGCCCCTGGAGAACAGGCGGGAGAACAGGATACCAGGGCTCTCACATAAACAACCCGCGAAACTTAACAGGTGTTTTACCTCGTGCCTTGGCCTGCATAAAGGATTAACAGTAATGATATGCGGCACGACAGGTGTGACGGTTACGTATAAAACAAATCAAGAGCCAGCCCCTGGAGATTAGAATACCAGGGCTCTCACATAAACAACCCGCGAAATTTAAACAGGTGTTTTACCTCGTGCCTGCATAAAGGAATTAACGGTAATGATATGCGGATGTCAGGTGTGACAGTTACGTAAACAAGTCAAGAGCCAGCCCCTGGAGAACAGGCGGGAGAACAGGATACCAGGGCTCTCACATAAACAACCCGCGAAACTTAACAGGTGTTTTACCTCGTGCCTTGGCCTGCATAAAGGATTAACAGTAATGATATGCGGCACGACAGGTGTGACGGTTACGTAAACAAATCAAGAGCCAGCCCCTGGAGATTAGAATACCAGGGCTCTCACATGAACAACCCGCGAAATTTAAACAGGTGTTTTACCTCGTGCCTGCATAAAGGAATTAACGGTAATGATATGCGGATGTCAGGTGTGGCAGTTACGTAAACAAGTCAAGAGCCAGCCCCTGGAGAAGATGATACCGCCACTGTCTTGCCGATTGGAGGCCACTTTTAAATCAAAATTTGGTAGGCATAGAACTGGTGGCGCTATACCGATCAGGCGTGATTGTAGCAGACGACACGACACTGGCCACGCGTCTCTCAGACGACCCAATATGTCAACGGGAGTGCACTATTTTGAATTATTTTTAACAGTCATCGCCCGGTTAACGATGACAATTCTTCTAATTATGATGAATTTGTCAAAATGATAAGATTAACATTCGCGATTACGTGTTATTCATTACGTATTCAACATTTAGGTTTCGCGTGGCCACCGTCGTCTGTGTAAATCCTCAGCGCCCTCAAACCTATGCCGACCAAATATTACGTTAAACCTGGTTAAACATCGTTAAACGTGGTACTTAGTGGATATGAGGTTACAGGTATGTACCGCCAAATAGGGTCCCATTTTCACCCTCTGGTAAATGGATGACCACTTTTCAACGCCATTTTTGGTCAATTGATGTGTCTAAAATCCATAATTTGGACGTTTTTCACCGAAATGTTAGCAAAATATATAGAAAAATGATGGTTTTCCGGTAAACATATTTCCCCCCTGAAAATTGGTAAATATTTGGGTCAATTTTCATTTTGCTGGCGGCACATCCCTTCCCATTTTTTTTATTATCCCCCCCCCCCCCCCCCCCCCCCCCTCCCTCTCTCCCTCGAAGAAAAAAAAACATCTTTGAATTTGAATGTTTTTGCAATTTCTTTTGGGGAGGTTGCATTTGTTTTTGAAATTTCGAAAAATGCCGAAAATTTATCAAAATGTCCCAACATCTTGAAAACTTTGAAAAAAACACCCAAAACTCCAGACAGACCGACCTTATCTGAGGTCCGTGTGCCCGTTCGAACAGGGTTTTTTTCCGACACTTAAAGGCATATTATGGGATCTTTTCCAGATACCGCCCTCTATTCACTACTTTTTTTAGAAAGTAGATTTTCCTGCAGATTTACATTTCTGATCATAAATCATACATACATTCCAAGTTACAGAGCGATACGATTCCTAATTACCTCAAAATCATGGTTTAAGAGTGAATTTAGAGTAAAAATATAAACTGTCGGAGTTACCCGACAGTTTATTTTCACTCTAAAATCATGATTTTGAAGTAATTAAGAATCGTATCGCCCTGTAACTTAGAATGTATGTACGATTTATGATCAGAAATGTAAATCTGCAAGAAAATCTACTTTTAATTTTTTTTCGATGTTGAGGGCGTTCCCTGGAAAGATCACATAATATACCTTTAAGAAATCAATGTCGAATCCAACTAAGAATTATTTCAATAATGCAAGTTAAAAATAACATGCCATCATCAACTCATAGACATGAATAATCCTTTCACCTATAATTGAATTTTTGATGCGATTATTGACAAAATAATATTAAATCATGTGATTGAATTGTTTTCTGTAAGGAATAACATAACTACGCTTGTTCTACCATTGTTTACCCCCATTTTACAACACGGTTCAACATAATGGTAATTGCATGTCGGTTGAATAATTAATAATGTTTAATAATAATGTTTGGTCCTCTGTGCAACACTTGGTACTCAGGTGTATTCAATAGGATGTAAATCGGAAATAAATAAAATCGATTCTGTTGACGTCATACTGCGTCAATCTCATTCTTCCTCTTTTCAATATAGGCTTACTTCTGAACTGAAACTGCTACGTGTCTGCAGACAACATTTCAAAATTTCACAAAATGTTTCCAAAAATTCAAAATAATAGAATTTCATTATCATAATTGGAATCACTATTAGAAATGCATTAAATTAAGTACAAACATGCCTAGTATTGGTTCAGTAATCCTTGATATCATAGACTTTGACATTTGGAAAGGTTACTGACAAATCTGTTTTGTATTTTGGTAAAACTAAAATACCCGCGTGGAAAGGGTTAAGATTAATACGTACAGACTGTAACAAAAAAGTTATACAATTGCAATAACATTTTTAACCCATTATTAAAATCGTGCAATGTCAACATCGTTTACAATCTGTAGTATGTGATGTATTGACTACCAGAATAATTCAAGTTTGTCTTTTAAACTGCCTTTGCTTTACAATTTATGGACAATCTACTATTAAACTCGTCTAGAAATCGGTTTGTGTCACTTCCAGCATATAGCATACAATCTTGTTCGTAGAAATTAAATGGTTAACATGGTTAAGGTATCATATCGTGCAAGGGACATTTGAAAGAACTACCTCTATAATTATACCTCTACCTCTTTTTCAAATAGCTTTATTTCATTTCAACAAATAAATTCATAGTTGATAAATCATATCTTGATAAATGTCATTGAGTCCATGATCCCGGCGCGTAAAACCAAGAATTAGTAGAATTATCTGATATCGGAGATATATATATAGGGGTGGTCTCTTTCTCAGATCATCACAATCTGAGACTAATTAGTCTCAGTCACAATCAACACTGTTTGTTTGTTTGTTTGTTTGTTTGTTTACACGGTCGGTCCGTACGGACACACGCTTGGGTCCTGAAGGGACCAGACTCAAGCAACTGATTCATTCAGTTTCAGTTTCATCTTATTTATTGTATATAGGCCTCTGCAGCCCTTTTACCATGTTTACGGCAAAGCCGCAAAAGGATGTATCTTGTATGTGCTTTCATAATGAAATGCTTCCTTTTAAGGGGTTTCATGACACATAGAGTACGCGCAAGCCGTTTTGACCTTTTTTCACCAACTTGAAAATGCTAGCGTATTCCGCTGTATGCGCTTGCAAACACGCGAATGTTAACGCGAGTACTTTTGTGGATCCAAAATCGGTGCGATAGGTGTTGAATGGGCCAAAATCTGCCAAAGGAATTTATCTAAATTTTGACTAAAAAGTATTCACGAAATTGCATGAATGGAGTTTCAAACATATGAAATCTTCCAGCTTTTCCACCCCTCAAACACCCCCTGTGTCCAGTGACGCCTCAGCCAATAACGCCCCCCCCCCCCCCCCCCCCCCCCCGTGTCCACAACGCCACTGTATGGATTGGCCAATAATAAGAAGTTTGCCAACAAGTTTATAACAATCACAGAAGTACAATGCACAATATATAGATTTGCGTGCAACATTTTTTTGCACTCACGATTCCATCAGCACGAAGAGTACACATCATACGGACTACATCAATTATACAAACACTGTCAAGTATTGATATCAAGAACTGAGAACCCGCTTCGATTACAGTTTCACAGTCTTGTGTTTGAGACATTCTTGGAAGTTCCTAGAGACGCTTCGCAACAGAATGCCGCGTCCCAAGTAACTCAAATAAATCGCGAGATAAATCCGGATTACGTCTATACTATGATAACGAGATTTACGAATTAAGAGGAATTGTAAACGCCGCAGTGTTTTTACAGAATCTTCGCTATTGAATGTCTTGAATAGACAAAACTTGGACATGTCGTAACCTCCAGTACTTTTATAGAGTTATTAGTATCATCACCGACCGAGGAAGTGGTGTAATAATTCTGATGCCTCAAATTTAATGTTTGGAGACAAAATACCAGCAATGGATGTTGAAGCCAAGACCCGCAAACTTTCAAAGTCGCAGATGTCAACGCCGTATTACAGTAAGTTCAATAAAAAGCTGTATTCAAAGATATTGAATTAATTGATCACGTATAATAACTCGGAAAGCTCGAGTATGTTTATTAGCCTTTAGAAATGCGTTAAAATGTCACGTGTGTAACTTATCGTTAAATATTTTAAAATTTAGAAATCTGGTTATCGTTTTATGCAATAATAATAATAATATTGATAATGCCAAATTAAAGTGTCTTGGAAGCCCGCATGCGTACCGTTTAAAATTCGCATTTCATCATTTCATCGCATAAATGTTTTCTTTCTTTCTTGAACCTTTGAAAATGATGGTATGAGCCAAGTTGTGACTGTATGGAAAGGTGTGTTTTTCAATATTTAAACCGTGTTTAAACTCAAGAAAAACAACTGACTCCAATTATTTATTGTAATGGACTATGCTTCTTCTTCACATTTTAATTTCACATTGTGAAAGTTCCATATCAACTTTATTTTTTTGCTTAAGAGCCCGTCTATGTTTTAAAAAAAATACCACATTTCGCATGGCATCTTTTAAATACATCACATTTCGTGTAGCCATTTTTCAGGTTCTGAGAAAAACTAGTTGTTGCCAAATGATATAATAAAAGGCCTAATAGTAATATAATCAAACTTTATTGCTTCCTGTAACACACAAATCAAAGTAATATCAATAAATATATAAAAATAGCACTATTATTGTTTTCAATTCCAATGGACTCCCGGCCAGATAGATGGAAAATTCTTTAACAACCCTTTTATCTAAGTGTTTAAAACTGTTGCGTAAGAACTCTACTTATTAATCGTCAATCATATTATTTGCTGATCGCACACGATCAGCCGTTAGTCGCAACCGTGACTGTATCACTCTCCGGCTGACTCCCTCACTCACTCACTCACCAATGCTCACGGCCTTTACGTTCAATGTTGCCTATGCCTGGGCAATTAGCCCAATGGTTATGGCACCCCCCCCCCCCCCCCCCCCCCCACACCCCTTGAGGGTTATCTATTCAACACCACTCCACGCCGGTCCTCTGACTCGGGGGTCATACAAAATATCGGGACAATTCAGTTTACAAATCACATTTACACACAAAATACACAGAATGTGACCATTTGAAGACCATAATAAGTTGCCTGACTGTTAAATGTATAACTAAGGATCACTATGGGAACATTAAAAGGTGAGATTATAGAGTTGAATTACGCGATCTAATCAGTCAACATTGTCCACGACTTCCCCCCCCCCCCTCCCACCAATTTCATGAAACACGTGTGTTAATATATCTTGTGCAACGGACTACAAAGGGGAATCGCACCGGCCTAGGCCTATTCTATTCAATTGAATCGGTGCATGACGTTCAACTCATTGCATGAACCGTGTTACCAATTTGGCCTACATATCATGAAACACGTGTGCCTTCGGCATGTAATAGTTATGGTGCAACGGACTACAAAGGGGAATCGCACCGGCCTATTCTATTCAATTGATATTGGTGCATGACGTTCAACTCATTGCATGAACCGTGTTACCAATTTGGCCTACATATCATGAAACACGTGTGTCTTCAGCATGTAATATAGGTTATGGTGCAACGGACTACAAAGGGGAATCGCACCGGCCTATTCTATTCAATTGATATTGGTGCATGACGTTCAACTCATTGCATGAACCGTGTTACCAATTTGGCCTACATATCATGAAACACGTGTGTATTCGGCATATAGGTTATATCCTTGTGCAACGGACTATAAAGGGGAATCGCACCTGGCCTATTCTACGTTCAATTGAATCGGTGCATGACGTCCAATTCACTGCATATACCGTGTTACCAATTTGGCCACGCGGCTATTCGGGTTGTACCATTATACAAAACAGATTTTTCAGAAAACCTTTCCCAACTTTCAAGGTGTATCTCAAGGATTACAGAACCAATAATAGGCCTCTTTGTACTTATTTCAATGCATATCTCATGGTGATTCCAAATATGGTTATTAAATGCAATAGTGTTGACATTTTTGACATTTTTTGTGAAGTTTAAAGGCATATTATGTGATCTTTTCCTGAGAGCGCCCTCTATTCATGATTTTTTTTAGAAAGTAGATTTTCTTGCAGATTTACTTTTCTGATCATAAATCGTACATACATTCCAAGTTACAGAGCGATACGATTCCTAATTACCTCAAAATCATGGTTTAAAGTAAATTTAGAGTGTAAATATAAACTGTCGTGTTATCCTGACAGTTTATTTTCACTCTAAAACCATGATTTTGAAGTAATTAAGAATCGTATCGCCCTGTAACTTGGAATGTATGTACGATTGATGATCAGAAATGTAAATCTGCAAGAAAATCTACTTTCTAAAAAAAATCATGAATAGAGGGCGCTCTCTGGAAAAGATCACATAATATGCCTTTAATAATGTCGTCTGCAAACGCCTGCCGCATGGAAAGTCTTAAAATCTTTAACACGGGCGGTTATTTAGTCCCATAAGATAGTAGCTATGTTGGGTTTTTTTACAAATAAAAATGAGAAATAAAAGTGTAGGCTATTTTTATTCTTGGTCCCAGCCTGCATCAAATCTTTGATAGAATCATATACCTTGAATACCTTCAAGATACATGTAGAACAAAGTGTATCATCATCATGGGATCCATGGGAAAAAGTCACGACGATCATTAATACTTTCAACGCGGCTATTAGTTTTACTATTTCAATACCGATTTTTCAGAAATCTTTCCCTACTTTCATAGTCTATCTGAAGGATTACTGAATCAATGCTAGGCATGTTTGTACTTATGTCAATGTGTTTCTCATGGTGATTCCAAATAAGGTAATGACATTTAATTATTTTGATATTTTTAAAACATTTTGTGAAATTTTGGATTGTCGTCTGCAGACGCCTGCCGCGTGGAAAGAGTTAAAGATGTATCGATGATTCAATAAAAATACTAAAATTCAATACCGTCTCGATCTTCCAAAGACGATAGGCCTACTCCGTATCTTAAACTCAATGCTTCGCTTTGAACTGTCACAACTCATCAAATATATGTCACTCAAACTTCATATTGTAAGTGATGATATCTCTTAGGTGTCTCCTAGTATTACAATAGCGTTATATACAATAGCGCTTCTCTTGATCAACTCAATTCTACGTTAACGTATTCTTAATATAACTCTAAGAACTTTGAAGATATGAGAACAAAAGGATCAGGCGCCAATGTATCGAATTTTACATCATCTTATAATATATTTAGAACTGATGGGTATTTTTGCTCTTGTAGTCTTCTATATGGTCACGTTTTTTAACCTCGGCACCACAAAAAGGTGGTTTTGTTACATTTTAGAGGGTTTTTTGTCTTTAGGCTATTGTATTTGAGTAACTCTCTATCAAATTGACTTGTGTTTGAGCTTATCTTAAAGACAATTTAATACCTTTTAATAATCTGAAGAGAGAAAATATCTATCATTTTTGCTTTAATTAATACAGCTCGTTATGTATAATTAGTCAGGGTGGTTGAGGGAGCGGAGGAGGAGGGAGTGGAGGAGGAGGAGGTGATTGCAATGCAATACATGGGTGGAAAATTGTTAAATCTCAAAATGTCCTAACAGACAAATGGTAGCGGAGTGGTATAGCAGTCCCAAGTATGCAAATGATTCCATTGCATGCAATGTCATGCTCTACCACACACAGTAATCAACAACTGACTAAATCCTATTTGCATGAATGGATGGTTTCTCCTGACCTTCATTTGAAAGTATTACTGGACTCCTGCCTCAGGAATGTCTTTAAGACCTATGACCACAACTGGTACTACATGTACTACATGTACTACATGTATAGCCAAAGTAATTAATTGTCATTACTTTATATGCAACACATATTATTATGATACTTTTAAATGCCCACTGTTGCAGGTTGAGTTAAGTTATCAATAAAAACTGTAGTGGCTGAGATGACAACATAATACTCACGTACTGTACATGGTAGTTTAAACCCCCTGTATATTAAATTGCTGTGTAAAACAATGCTTTATAATCACATAGTGATGGTTAAACTAAACGATAGTCTCTCAAACTTGTTCTGAATTATCATATATTTCATAACTTGTTCAAATTGGTGTTTTTTTAGTATTAAACATTTGGGTATTTTGACCACCCCGTATATATATACTTCCTAATAAGCTGACTAATTAATATTGAATTCGATGGATGGGTAATTTACTCAAATACAACAAAAACATGTATATCCTTCATATAGGTCCTGCATTTAGACTGTGGAAGAAAATCATCATTTTGTATAACATTTTAATTGTTACACCCTGTATACTGTTTAGGTCACCTGTATAATTGATTTCTAGTTTAAGAATTTACAATCCTTACATTATGAGCTTTCCAGATATATATGGTTTCATACCCTTTAGATGTAAATAGTTTAATATATTCTACCAAAACAAAAAAATGATGTATATTTCATGAAAATAACCAATGTAACACAAATGTAGCCCAGGTTAAAAAATGTGACCATATGCTCTTGTAGGCTATAAACAACTGAGACAATTAGCCTTATACCCTTCACAGAGGTATTCATAGTGCATGATTTTTAAGAACGACGCATACTACCAATGTAGGTGTAGGGTATAACAGAATTATGCCATAATTACAGCACTCACAAGATTGAACAAAAAACTTCCTTAAGTCCCCCCTTAATTCAAGTGGGTACGGGGTAATGCAACCTGCTTTGTCAAGCTCACTGGGGAGGTCAGTTTCGTTTTCGGATTGCTGTCGAGCGCATATCGCTCTCAAATTTATCGGTCCCGCCCATCACCCGCCGCCCGCGGGAGGGCACTTAATTAATAAATTTCTCCACTGATGACCAAAGAACTTGTTTGTTCTCTTCTCGTTTTCTGTCTGTCTGCTGAGTCAGTTTAAACTTAACTGTCACTGGTTTAAAGTGTATCCTCAATTAATGTAATTATTTGAAAAACGTTTTATAAAGCGTTTGCAGACTTATCTATTGGATTGACAGGGTCTTTTCTAGTTCACGCTGCGTTATTAAAGTTATTATTGGGTTTGGGGTAATGCAGTTTAATTTGAGATATTGCATGCTAGGAATGGTTGATTATTGAGAAAGATGCAATCCCAAATGTAATGTCTTGTAGGAGTTATACTTATATAGAGTTATCAGTACGTTTATTTACCTAGTCAGTTACTTATTGTGTTGAATGTACATTAATTATAGGCCTGCAGTGGTTTCACATGGCATGGCTAGGGGCCCAGATCTGGGCTTGCGCCTATATTATAATTGTCATCTGCAATAAAAATCGAGATCAATCGAACGTTTTTGACACTTGTCCGGTATTTATATCACTGATACACACAGTCCTTTCTCTTGTTAACTTTACAACACCCATTTCTTATTTGATAAAGATTGAACTTTATTTATAGAAACATCTGTAATCGAATTTACTCATTTTCATTGTAACCCACCGCAGATCGAATCCAAATACAATGGACCGTATTGCATGTCTTTTGGAGGGAAGTAATTAAGTGTACAGAGTTAAGTCACCTCTTGGCTTTATATCGAATTCTCATCACTTTAAAAATAACCAAAGATTCCTATTGGGTTTGAATAGAGCGAGATGAAATATCAATACTACTTTGATAAAAGCGACATCTCAGTTTGTATGTTTTATCGATTTGAAGCAATGTGGAAACTTAATGTATCGTTATCATCCACTTAAAAACTACGCGGCTATTAGTTTTACCATACACAAAATAAGATTTTTCAGAAACCTTTCCCAACTTCAAAGTCGATTTCAAGGACTGCTGACCCAATACTAGGCATTTTTGTACTTATTTTAATGCATCTCTCATGATGATTCCAAATATGGAAATGAAATTCAATTATTTTGACAGTTTTGAAAAATTTTGTAACATTTTAGAATGTCGTCTGCAAACGCCTGCCGCGTTGAATGGTAAATCTGACACGTACATGATTTTGCTGAGTCATTTCATTATACCTGATTATAAAGTCAATGGTTTTTATTTAAGGATGTTTTTCGATATGAAGATCCAAATAATCGTTCGGTAAAAATGGATATCTATCTCTAAGGTCACTCGCATTGCTACAAAATGCGTTGTTGTTAAATGACGTTATTGTTGATGAAAACGATTCACAGTCATCAAGTAGCCGTAAACATAATAAAATATGATAACATGTCCTTACTAAACGACTCATTGCCCAAACACTTGTACTCCCAACATTTTTACCAATTTGAGAATAAAGATAAACTTTTTTTGTGCAATTCATCAAGGATCCATGCCGTAGTTTTATCTTATGAGCCATTTTTGGATTGGGGGAAAAGGAGACAATGTTCAATGATCTAAATCAGGGATAGCACTGGATCCAAAATGTGAGAGGTCCCATGACATTTTTCAGGGCCCCGTAGGACTTCAAAAAACAAATTTAAGGGGTCCCCCAAGAAATTGAGGAGTCCTGAAGTTTGGGTATTTAAAAAATCAACTTTTTTACGGGCAGTTTTAATGAATTTATATTGTGAGCAAAGGATGGATATGTAATTTACAGAATTTCTTAAGGTTTCCATTTCCACACATCGTCAAATTTAAGGGGTCCCTTCAATTTTGATCGGGACCCGCAAGTCTTTCCAATTTGAAACCTGACGCGCACTATTAGAAAGTGAGAGGTCTAGGACGCGCAGACGCGTCAGAATGCGACCCCTGATCTAAATACATGAAAGCTGATATAACAGGTGTGGAAATGGAGCCCAAATAAGCCGAAACACTACAAACTTGTTCTATTTATAAGCGCTCTGTGACGTGTGACGGTCCTTATTGTTAAATCTGTGTCTTTCTTGGATCGAATTAAACTTTGTTTACATGTGTTTGATATTGAGAATCATTTGTTTTGAAAAACGACACTCTTTGGTGAACTTCATTACATGTATAAATATACCAACTCTGTTTAGATGTGTCTGTTGCATCGCACAATATTCATTACATCAGGCTCTGCGAACATAATATACATATACAGGGTGTATCAAAAAAACGCAACACTTTTTGTCGCGAGCTCTTTGATTACGTCAAATCACAAATCACTCTGAAATGTATATATTCTGTTAGGTGTACTTATTGGCTATCATATAGTCATAAATAAATAAATTACAGCGATATCGATTATTGATTCGCTGAGATATCAACGATACACGTAGACAAGTGCAAAACACGTTTTACATCGTTTATCCTCTATGCCTGATTTTTGTTGTCAAGTGAATATTAGCAAGACACTTTAATAACTCATTGTACTTAAATAATTGGAATCAAACTCATCATTCTGAGAAGAAAATGACATGTTAAAGGTATCAAATGTCTGGCTATTACAGTATCATATCAATATTAATTAAATCTGGCAATAAATTAGTTGATAGTTAATGGCACAATTTGAAAATCCAGATTGCAAAGTCTGTTTGCAAATCCTCTCTGTTTTTCTCTCGTTAATGTCATAGATAAAACAGTATGGCACATTATTCAAAAGATAAACAAATGGAATAGTCCAGTGAAGGTAGTAATTTGTCTTGTATGAATCAGTCATTGTTAGTCTGTTGTGAATGGGAATGGGACATAGTGGTGCTGCTCGACCCTCAAAATGCTGTCCTTGTTTTAAGATGCATCGATTATGAACTTTAATTTATGAAAGAACGTACCATAGACATTATGTGGCGATCATAGCAATCGGTGCTTCAGAACTTAAAAAGGGTGATTGACGTATTTAAATGCTCGAATGATTATCAGATTACACGATTCAATGATTTTCCACCTTACTCAAACAAAGGAAATTAAGATAAACCATTCCAGACATTAAAGTTACATAGTTATTAAACTGTTAACCCATAACACTGATCGGACAGGAAAATCCAAGTTTTTAGAACGAACGATGTAAAACGTGTTTTGCACTTCTCTACTTATACCTTTAATATCTCAGCGAATAAATAATCGATATCATTGTAATTTGACTATGTGATAGCCAATAAGTAGACCTAACAGAATATATAAGTTTTAGAGTGATTTGTCTTTTACTGTGACCGTACAGCTCTCGACAAAAAGTGTTGCGTTCTTTTTGATACACGCTGTATAGCCTACACAAGCAGACCAAAATGTTCGACTGTTCCTAGTGAATCTTGCTTTTATATTAATTAACAATTTCCACGCGGCTATTCGTTTTTACCATAGGCCTATACAAAACAGATTGTTCAGAAACCTTTCCCTAATTTTCAAACTGTATCTCAAGGATTACTGAACCAATACTAGGCATGTTTGTACTTATTCCAATGCATTTCTTATGGTGATTCCAAATATGATAATGAAATTCAATAATTTCAACATTTTTGAAACATTTTGTGAAATTTTGGAATGTCGTCTGCAGACACCTGCCGCATGGAAAGCGTTAACAAATACGTGTAGGCCTATATCATACATCTTGAATGCATACAATTCCATATGAGATTGTACCATGATAAATGATGTTACATGAGTATGAAATAACATCCACTAAACATGAATTCATTAAATTAATCATTGAAATATGGTTAAAATATACAGGTTTACACTGTTAGAAATTACTGTAAAATTTACAGTAAAATACTGTAAAAATGTTAAAAAGTGACAGTATTTGGCTGTATATTTGGAAATACAGCAAAAAACTGTATTTCTTATGTTCAATTTTCCAGGCCTAGTATTAGTATTATGAGTTAGTTAAATAATTGACATATCACATGATATGTGACTAGGCAACCGCGTCAATCACACGCGTTCAATTAGATTCAAACTATAAATCTCTACCAATGAACGCTTGGTTTACGTTCGATCAAATTAATCGATATGCATCAAATAATGATCATTATGTTCGGTGTGAGAGCATGGACTAATTCCATGGTGTGAGTGACAACGAATGGGCTATTTCAAAACAACTCCCCCACCCCTAGAGAAATTCAGGATTCCATTTTGTTTTCAATAGTCGAGACTTTTTTGGTTTGGAATTTCGTCTCGGAATTAGTCAGCCACCCTTTTAGATAGAATTCCAGACTTTTTTCAAATCAAGGTCTGGAACTGGAATATTATTATTTATGAATTTGTTTATTTATTTGATTTCATGTTATTTAATTAATTAATCTATTAGTTAATTAAATAATTATTGGTTGATTGGATGCTTGATTGATTGAACTAATTTCTACAACTGTATAGGCATGATAGGGGTGATTGTGGATAGTTTTAAAATATTTTATAATAAATTGGTCTTAAATGTATCATTGAGTATAATTATTATACACAAGTTGATAATAAATGGCATGATAATTCTGATAATTGCATGATAAAATTCTTCCACAAATCATCATATCTATGTAATCGTCCATCGGGCAAATAAGAAATTGTCGTTTAGTTTACAGCATAAACTGTTATGCTCCAACTTACTCTTGGGTCCGGTGAGGTATAAGATTGAGCGTAATTTACCCGCCAGTTACATGAGATACTAGCCTAGTATTAGTAGCTTATCCCGGTTTGGTGCTCTCAAAATGATGGGTTACGCCTCAGTTTATACTAGCGAGTTTTTATAACCGATTGAAATTGTAGACTAAGATATTGCGATAACCTATTATAAATCCATACATTACTTGAAGCAGCTATATAGTTCACGAGATTTGTTTTGATTTTTTTTAAACTATTTTTATTTGTTTTGATTTGCTTTTCGTTAGACATTTGAAAGCTTGGAGATTTTTCAGAGAATTTATTTAGTTGAAATCATAATATCAAACGTAACTTAAGGTGTATAAACAAATAATCAAATACGCGTAGGCGTTAAATACGCGTCAACAAGCAACTATTACTAAGGCGATTTTTTTCTTCTTCTTCTTCTTCTTCCTTTTTTTCTGACAAATATTACTGACAGACCGTGGTTAATGACAAGACAATATTGGTATATGTAAATTTGACTATAATGTTTCTAGTGTGATTTATAGTTTAGCCTATTCAAACTAACTTATTTATCGCAGAAAATAGTAATATTTTGACAATTTTGGTAAAATCTAATCTTAAAGAAAGAAGAAAAAAATGCGACCCTGATTTTTGAGATTTTGGGATCGATCGCTGAGGGCAACACAATTATTATTTTTTGGGCCTAGTAATGCAAAGGGATTAATGATTTTTAGTCAATTATCTTAGCCTTTGACGCAAGTCAAGTTAACGTCAATGTCAAATAATTCAATTAATTAGGAGTAGGCCTATGAAGTAATCTATATTTGAGTGGCTCTTTTGTTAGTATTTATTGTTCATTATATTTAACATTTGTAATTTTTTCCAAAAATATTAATAACCTATTGCAATATTTATACAATTGATGTTATACATTTTAATAAAGCACAGCTGTGCAATTTCTCATTTTCATGACGTTTACTACTCTCCATTCCCGTTCTTCATTCAGATAATTACAATATTCACGTCTTATAGGTTTCACACCACTAAATAACGTCTGGCCCTACCCCCTTTGAGGCAAAAGTCCAAAACCGGCCCGTTTCTATGCCGAAACGGGAGACCTATTGTAAATTACAGTTTAAAATTAGGGTATTTACTACATGTTATGGCGAAATTAATATAGTGTGAATTTTGACAGACACATCAGCGTTCTTCAGTTCCAAAAAAATTGATGCAATGATGATTTTTTAATATTTTAACAGAGACATTTGTGTTCAGGTCATTTCCGGTATCTGACGCAATAATCTTAATCAACAATTGCGTGTGACCAGGAAAACTCAACTCGTTCTTTTTGAAAAGGCTCTAGCTCAAAATTATGCCGGTTACCCCCCATATATGAGTTGTTGAGTTAGTAGTCATGGCTTTCATTTTAAGTTGAAACCAAATTTCAAGTTACCAGTTTCTTATAACGTCGAGAAATATCCATTTTAAAATTGTGCATTTCACGTGTAACCCTATGGGAGATGTATTTGGTGGTGTGCAACCTGTAGCCCAAAAGTGCTATTCTGACTTGTTTTAGCTCCGACTAAAACTGCAAACTTCGCAGGAATTTTAAAAATCTAATTTCTTGAAATAAGGTTAATATTTATAGAATATAAAACAATCTAAAAAATGAGAGCAAAATCATGTTTGTACTATATACAGTGATAAGGAGTTATTGTAAATTGAACGTAGAATTAGGAACATTAATAACATTTTCTATATTCCCCTTAGAGATTGTACACAGCGCCACCGCCACCGCCACCGCCACCCTGACTTTCGAAATATAATCAATCATATCTCAGCCAAACAGTTATAGAAATACCTGATTTATTCACACACAATGTAGCTAGATAAATAGGCTTTCAAATGACACCTAAACCATAGCTCTACCACATTTAGTTGTTGAGTTAGAGAGAGATGGAATAATGATCCGTCACCAAAAATGCAACGCCGCCACCCTTTTTGGGTGGTCAGTTCAAAACACATGGCCATAATTAATCGCAAATGTCATAAAACTATTGTTTCATTATCTTATCATTAAACATTGATTGTAGTTTAAACATTGATATAAGATTATATTGAAACTCTAGTTTTGACCCTTTTCACAAAATTTCGACCTTGCCATGAATTTTTAAATTTGATTCCCAGGTAATTATAGGATTAGGATTTGACATGATGATGTCAAACCTGCGCCTCTCATGATATTTTATTCATTCGGAAAAGGTGGATTTACATTTTTTCTAGAATAAGGATTATAGAGACCCTGGACCCGCCCTGGACAGAGGACGGACGGACTGTATAACCCGCTTATTATAGCCCTTCAGGGATATCACGTTTTAATATTAAGCGGAATTAAACTATTTCCTATGAATAATATATGGTTTTATCCGATACTGAATGTATACACTGTACTGCATTATAGACATAATGTTACAACTACCAGACCAAACGATATTATACTGAATAAAATATCGATTAAAAGACCCTGGAATGATGAAAAGAATTGTTACAAAATAATCAATGCTGTTAAATTTGATTAAACAATGTAAACAATATTTGCACAACACGGTGGGGAAACATAACCATCCCTGGCTGATTAATTATAATTTCATTAAGCGTGTTGCCAGTTAAGTTCTAACTTCTAACTGACTACCAATATTCCTAAATAAAATACACTGTTGCGTATAGACCTACGTGTTCCCGACGTTTTGACGCTAGGGTTCGCAGAGGTACGCTGGAGTTTATGATATTTTTTTGAGCATGTTCCAAATTTTGAGCGGGTGACAACGTAGTGATCAATACGCTATGTATGTATACGTTGAGCATTCGCCGTTACCATGATTACGTTTCGCACGTTTAGGTGTAGGTTTCTTCTTAAAGGAAAACGCCGTCCCAGAGTGACGCCGTCTACTCTCAGTTCACCCAGTTCACTGGCTTACAGCTGTTCATGTGGTGACAGATGAAATAGTGTTAAGATTGAGAGTCTCAACCAGAGATATTCCCAAAGGATCTAACTGGTAAAAGTGGACCTAATAAGGTTTTAAGCGCCGCGCCGCATATGGCCGAACAGTTGACCAGAATAAGCAACCTGTAACACCCAACGTGCGAAACGTTCACGCAGCGAATGCTCGACGTAAATTATGTACATATAGCGTATTGATCACTACGTTGTAACCCGCTCAAAAAATCTTGCCCGAAAATATACATGCTCAGACTGAACATGCTCAACAAATCCATAAACCCCAGCGTACCTCTGCGAACCGCTAACGAATACAACGTATGCCAAATATTTCACGAACGAATGACAACTTACACGAACGTACACCCAAATTTCCAAAACGTCGGGTACATAGCTCTATACGCAACAGTGTGACAGGAAGGGCCTTTAGTCTAGGCCGAACAGCTGCTGACAGAAAAAGCAACATGTAACACCAAACGTGCGAAACGTTCACGCAGCGAATGCTCAACGTATATACATGTACATAGCGTATTGATCACTAGGTTTTTTACAAAAAATCTTGCCCGAACATATACATGTTCAGACATGCTCAACAAATTTCATAAACACCAGCGTACCTGCGAACCCCTAGCGAACCGTTAACGAATACAACTTCACGGTATGCAAAAATATTTCACGAACGAATGACAACTTAGCTCCTTGGAATTTTACCAAGCCTTACGGATACACCTTGGTTTGGTTTGGTTTGGGTTAGCTGTAGATATCAATGAAGTATTTCAAATAACACACATTTACACATCAGTCAGTAAAAATATCATCAATTTCTCTTATTTCACTAATTGATGTAACATAAAATGCTGTTGACTCTGTCAACTCAAATTGTTCAAATTAATGGTACAGATATGGTAAAAATGAAGATCTTGTACGACTAAAAATAATGTGATTAATCGGTCCATGTTCTCCTTTCCATAAAATCCCTTTACATTCATATCCTTCACCCATTGATGGGGAAATGCGCAGCGATCAACACGGGACTGATACGGCTTATGTGCTTGTTAACAATTGGTGTTTTTTCCCCGCGTAGTGTATTGAAAATGTGACTTTTGAAAAAGTGGCTAATTTTCTATAAATGGTGCTAATCATGGTTTATCTTTGTTGTTAGGTGTTATGTTTGGTATCAAAATGTGCCAACAAGATTCATGCAAATGTCTATCTAGCCTGGTTGGCAAAAACATAATCGAAAGTTACTTTAAAGGACCTAAACAAAGTGTATGAATTTCTTTTGTTGAGCACTTTATAACTGCTTTAATTATTCAATGTTAACATGGAGGTCTAAAATTCGCATTCAGACAGAAAAGGCTCTTATAACCTCACAATCTGGCAACACCGATTTTAGGACCGTCGATACCGGGCGTCGATGTAAATCAAGCCTTCCAATCCCATACCCACTGATCGATGCGATGCGTTGGGTGCATGGCATGAAATATTTCATTGACAGTCCATGAATAGTTGAGACACCAACGCACTATATTGTTTTCTAACACTCCATATCGTAATTTAACACGATTTGTCGCAAAAGACCAAACAAAATCCTGTTCCGTTCCACTACCGCTACGGAATAATTGCAATATGTTTTGATGGATTGCCAGTCTTTGTGTAGTTTGACGAGTATGACTTCATGACTGTGAACATGAATGATTAATAATTGTGATATCTCTAAAACATAATCATGTGTTCTAAGAAGGATGTTGATATCCATTATGGATTCACCGGGTCTGAGCGTTCAGCATGAGTAGTATTAACAACAACATTGTGGAAGAGGAATTACCATACATGCCATATGACCAAGATGCCGCGAATATTGCGTCTATTGAGCCACCTGCTAATAATTCTACAGGTAAGCAATTGAAAGGCGTTTTTGTTTTAATGGATTTAGCTTTTTCAATCTCGTAAAGCGCTTATCAAATCTCCGCCACGCGTTTCCATAGCTTTAAGGGCAGATGTTAACATGTAACCATGGTACTTGTCGAAACACTCCAGTGGATATGGAGTTTTTAAGTAAGTTAGATTTATGTGGTCATTCAGTAACTTGATACCTAGTTGCAAGAGGGAAACAGTAAAACAAAAACAAAAGTTTTCTACGGAACTTAAACAGTCCATGCTTCAACAGTTATAATCTTAGTCATAAATTTAAAAATCGGTATAATAGGCCTATACTATACGTGTAAAGCAGTAATCATAGTCGAAAATATCTGCTTCTGTTTGACTATTTTCTTGTCCTTTGGTGTCGCTGGTATTGTGACACTATATATATGACTAATAATTGATTACAAATTATTCTTTTAATTTGTCCTTTTATTTGTCATTCATTCATTTGTAATTGAAAGTTACATATTTATGAGTCGTGAAAATATTTGCTATGTTGAAAACTAATTAAAAATACTACTAATTGGTCATTTATCATTAAAAAACAAAATATTTCTAGAAACTGACTTTGAACCTTCCATGACAAATGTTTGCTTTGTTCAATAAGACCTAAGACTAGTAATTATACCATATTTTTGACGAATTAATATTCTCTGTGTAGGCTAAACATGTCAATATTCGTATAGGATATACATTTCAATATCTCGGTGTGAGTGACAGACAACGAATGGGCTATTACAGAAAAAACTCTGCCCCTCCGCCCCCTATAATATCGGAATTCCCGAAATGTTTTCAATAGTCGAGGCCTATCATAATTCTAGACTTTTTTTCAAAGGATGATCATACTAAACTATCATGAATATTTATAGCGCTGTATAATGTTATAAATTATATATAACTTACCATTTTTTGCATAGAGGCGATACAATAACAATCGTACACAAAATGTTATATCATAATATTATACTATTAACACCTGTCTTAGATATAAATAAGAAATAAGCTAGATAAAATAGTTTTCCTTTCAGGTGTCTAGATATCACGATTTCGTCTACATTTATCTTGACTTCTAAACACAGTCTAAAGAGGTTTGCTCTTCTATCCGAGGGGGGGGGGGGGGGGGGGGGGGGGTAGGGATATGGTTGTCCCAAAACGTCAACAAATCGCATGGTACAAGTGGCAAATGTACCGACGGAACCTACCTATGTCTCTGAAAAAGGTATATTGTCAAATTTTACGGGGGGGGGGGGGCGCCCGCCCCCTCCGCCCCCCTGTATCCGCCACTGATTAAAACTATGTAACGTAGTTCTAAAGTTCTAAATCATATATAATTTATGTTATAGGTTGGTATGCTGATATTGGACATACGTTTAGATAGCCTGTGTTTGCAATTTCAATTTGAGTTCGATATCGTTTGTAGTTTCGTCAATCCTGTAGTGAGCTATTCATTTCGGCTCATCTCAAATTGCGCCATAACATTCACATACCTGGATCGTGTAATTATATTGGAATCATGTAAAATTGCGGATAATGGTCAATCACGTCACGCACTAAAGCTTGTGACATGATATTGCATATTGATCGATCGTATTCATATCTTGGTAACTGTGTGTTTATCATCATTGATCATTAATTAAGCTATACGGTGGCTACCAGGCCAAGACCAACATAAATTCAATCAATATTAAAACATACCGTTCATAAATAACAGTTAAGTAATTGGCTCTTCGTCGTGCTCTCTGAGACTAAACTAACGAGATAAGAAGCGCCATTCATACCTGCCATGTGCAGCGATCCAGGCCGCCGCGACATTGGTATCTACAATTCAGGAAAATTGGTGTTGGACCACATAGTCCATTTCTTTGCTAATATCCCACTTTAAGGGACTATTTTCAAGCGCTGATTTTGCAACAAACTTGTGTGGAGAGCTTGAGCTATCTACTAAGTGATATCCCTCCCCCGCCCCCACCAATCAATGTTGAGGGTCCCAACGACCGTGGAGATGAAACGGTTCCGAACAACATTGAATGGGGGGGACTGGGGGGTTGATTTCAACGAAGTCCTCAAAGTGGTTCAACAGTTATTTCCGGAATTGTAGTTGATGGCCAATCGATTATCATCATTCAGTTTAATCTGTATCACGACCTCACCCTTTGAGTAGTAACGCGCTATTATTGAATCCAGTGTTATCCGAACGGGTATTCACTTTTCTAAATATCCTGAACGCACTTACAGGTGACCGACTCACAGACCTTGATATATTTCTAAAATAATTATCCATTTAAATCGCTAAAATTATAGCATTCAGAGAAGTATGACAATTAAAACATAATCGTTGCATACTAACTTGAACATAAACAATATATTGTGATAACAAAATGTCCGCACCGGACCTTGTGCACAGTGATGAATAGCTGTAGTGCCGTACTTCCTATCCATCTCTTTAGTTAGACTCAGGTGCTCTTGACATGCTTGAAGAAGTTTCCGGCTTATGTTAAATTGAATAAAAATTCCATTAAAATGGAAAGTTGGCGGTAAAAAGGAAATTCAAGGGGTGAATCTTTTTTTTTGCGAATTTTTAAAAATAAATGTATCCATTCATATTGAGTTCGGTGGGGGTAGAATTTTTTTAATTTATTTTTACTCATCAGGGGGTGAATTTTTTTGTTGTTGGCCTGCATAGAGGGTGAATTCTTTTTCTTCCGAAAACTTCCTACCCCCCCCCCCCCCCCTGAAAATCTAATGGTGCGTCCCTAAAGCCCCAACTAAAAAATTCCCATGGAAATGGAGTGATCACCAGATGTGTACAGAGTAATTTGTAGTGACAGTTCACCATATCATTATGTAATGCAGTGCTACCCAACAAGGACACATACAGTAGGTTTATTCTAAAGCAAGCACTATTTTTTCTCGGCATTTAATGTTCGTGATGCAGAAGAACCCACATTTTTCATCATGAAATGTTTACAAATGTACACCTTCCTAATAATGTCTAATAAGAATACTAAAAGCTTGTGAGCATGACAATTTCACCAATCCTAGCCAGTCGCGAAATTTTTCATACACATAGATATTTCATGCAAACCTTGACCATGTTTTATGACACAGTTGCACAGTTGACACTCTGAGCTTTTCAGTAGTATCTGAGACCACAATTGTAATGTGCAGTGGTGGCTTGCTAAGCAGGGCTGAAGGGGCTATAAAGCCCCTCCACTTTTTGCAAAGCATACCTTTTTTTTAAATTATGTATTTATGTAAAAAATACCAACCAAAATAATATGAGGATCTAAAAGAAATTTGTTGACAGCAAAAAAACCCCTACAAAATACAACCAATACAACCCTTTTTGATTGTATTAATATGCTACTCAGTCCCATGCAGCTCCCAAGTACACACACAAAACAGGTATGACAAAACTTAGTCAGTATACATACAATGTACACACCCCCACACCCCTGCATAGCTAAAGTGCTGCAATACACAGTTATACCATTGACAGACAGTGTAGGGTCTAATCGCAATCAGACCTACTCATAGCCAATCTCTGTTACATGGTTAACGACACGCTACACTTAAACCAGCCAATACAAAAACCTATCATGCACAGTAGTTTGTGTAAGTGACCAGCTCTCAGGCAAGCTGCGCTGTATACTTTCCAATAGGGGCTAGTTGAAATTAGACCTATGGATATTAAACACAGTCTTTACACATGTAGATGCATGAGATGAGTGTCACACACTTTCATGGTCGCACTCAGAGAATGGGACAATATTGTAATCTTATCTAGGTCAACTTGTGGTTTAACTTTAAACCTTTTGAGTATGGAAATTGAATCATCAAGGCTAAACAAATATAGCTTTGACTCCATCACAGACTGCAGGACTGTTAAAATAAACTGCATAGGTACATGTAATTTACAAAGACTGCAAAATAATTTAGACAATTTTCCATATACTAAAAACAAAATGGCAGCCTCCATGTATATGTAGAAAGACCTAAATGTCCAAGAATATGCAATCTGATGCTATAAGGTTGGCGGTTGTTGGCGGTTGCCCCGTCAACCAAAAAGACCACCGCGGTAATCGGTTCCTTGTGACACTTGTACCCTAATTTGGATACTTCTGGATCAATTGAGGCAGTCCGCAGTAAGCAGTCTTTGCCTTTCTAAAATGTACTAGGCCTATGTGCTAAATTTGCAGATGGAAAGGGAGTAAACAACCCTTCAGCGCTACAATTTTACAAAACTTTTCACCACCAGTGGCGTAGCTCAGGGGGGGGGGGGGCAGGGGGCAAATGCCCCCCCCCCCCCTGACAGAAAAAGCCCATTTGTGCCCCCGCCCCCAGCCCTCTAAAAAAAATAAAAAGGAGGGGAAAAAAATGAAAAAATATGGGTATATTCAGCCCAAATAGTCCAAAAAGGCAAAATAGTACATGTACTGTGCGATTTTTTTTGACCGTGCGAATTTCTTTTGAAGCCCAGTTGTACAACATAGATGTGATTGGCATCCATGAACACAGAATTGTACACAATGACAGCAGTGATATACAGTATGAAAACCTCACTGATGGATATCAGCTTGTAACCATATCTGCATGGAGAAATACTGTCGGTGCTGCAGTTGGTGGAGTTGGTGTTCTACTCAGTCCATTTGCTAGAAGAGTATTAGTGTCTGTATCTTGCATATCTCCTAGAATTTTGCAAATAACTCTCAATGGTAATCCTCAGTCTACAATAATAGTGACGTATGCCCCAACAAATGTTGCCGATTCAGAGGTGGTGACTGATTACTACAATTCCTTGAGTGAGTGTACCAAAAAAGTGCCAGCACACAATTTTCTGACAGTGCTAGGTGATTTCAACGCAAGAGTGGGAAAGGACATGGCTAAATTCACATATCACCAGTCAACCAACAGTAATGGTGAGCAGCTATTGGACTACCGGTATACTCTTGAGAACAACCTTGTTATAACTAACACTACCTTCCAAAAGAAGATGACAAAGCTGTGGACATGTGTACTTCCGAGTGGTTATAGAGTTCAACTGGATTATATCCTGGTCAGGAAGAAATGGAAAAATAGTGTGACCAACTCAGAAGCCTATAACTCCTTCGCCAGTGTAGGATCAGACCACCGAATCATCACAGCTAAAATAAGACTCAGCCTTAGAGCAAATGGTAAATCCCCTCCTAAGAAGATTAAGTACAATTGGAGCAAGCTTGCAACAGATCCCGACCTGCAGGAAAAGTACACGGTGGATGTGAAAAACAGATTTACTGCGTTATGTGAGGCTGACAATGATATGGACCAAACTACAAAGTACAGCTACTTTACTCAAGCCAATAAGGAGACAGCTGCTGAATTGCTACCACATGTCCAAAAGAAACATCAGAAGGCTTTCTGCTATGATGTGAATGTGGAGAAAGCTAGGAATCAGTTGAAGAAAGCGCATAGCCGACATATCACAGTGAACACCAATGATAGCTGTGAGACATTTGAGGAAAGCAAAAAGGCTCTTGATGAAGCATATGAAGCTGCAAACAAGCGATACCTAGAAGTGAAACTCAATGAATATGGGGAAGCTAACAAACAACGGCAGCACAAAATGGCTTGGGACATCGTTAATGAGATCAGTGGTAGGAAGAAGTCAAAAAGTAGTAGACTAAAGGGAGCCACTAAGGAAGAAAGATTGCAAAGTTGGCACGACCATTTTCAACAGCTTCTTGGTAATCCTCCGGTAGTAACTGACGAAGATGAGGAAATATCAAAGGTTTTTGATCAACTACCAATTCGATCTGATCCTTTTGATGCTGAAGAATACCAGAAAGCTAAAAAGTCTTTAAAAGAAGGGAAAAGTTTTGGCGAAGATGGAGTTCCTCCTGAAGTATTGAAACGGTGCGATATTGATCAGATAATTCTTGACTTCTGTAATGAGGCTCTCCTCAAAAACAAGAAACCTGAGCAGTGGTCTGTTTTAAATCTTATACCTGTTCCCAAAAGTGGCGACCTTAGCAACACTGCAAACTACAGAGGCATCAGTTTGAGCTCCATAGTTGCAAAAACATATAATCGTATGTTGCTTAACAGGATAAGACCGCATATAGATAGCAAACTGAGACCAAACCAATGTGGCTTTAGAGAAAACAGATCCACAGTGAGCCAGATTCTTGCACTCCGCAGAATAATTGAAGGGATACATGACAAAAACCTCCCAGCAATAATGACATTCATTGACTTTAAGAAAGCGTTCGATACGATCCATAGAGGCAAGATGATCAAAATTTTGAAAGCATATGGAATCCCAAACATCATAGTCAATGCTATTGAGGATACTTACCACAACACAAAGGCCAAAGTAACAACTCCTGATGGGGATACTGATGAATTTGATATATTGGCAGGCGTTCTCCAAGGTGATACTCTTGCTCCGTATCTTTTCATAATAGTGCTGGATTACTGCATGCGAACTGCAATTGAAGGCAGAGAGGAAGTCCTAGGTTTTACAGTCAACCCCAGGCGCAGCCGCAGAGTTGGACCACTGATGGTAACAGATTTGGATTTCGCTGATGACATAGCACTAGTGTCGGACACTGCTGTCCAGGCGCAAAAACTCCTGGAAAGAGTAGAAATGGCAGCTCTAAGTGTTGGCCTCCACATGAACGCCAAGAAAACAAAATTCATGGTATTTAACCAACAGGATCAGGTGACCATTAAAACTACCGATGGAATCAGTCTGGAATTAGTCAAAGACTTTAAATATCTGGGATCATGGACATCGAGCAGCATGCAAGATATCAAAACAAGGAAGGCACTAGCATGGAAGGCGTGTAATAAGCTCAACAAGATATGGAGATCCAACCTACCAAGATCAACAAAAATTAAGCTATTCCAAGCTACAGTAGAAAGCATTCTTCTCTATGGCTCAGAAACATGGACAGTAACAACTAAAGTTCGAAAGCTATTGGATGGATGTTACACCAGGCTTCTTAGATCAGCCCTTGATATTAGCTGGAGGTTACACATCACCAACAAAGAACTCTATGGTGATCTTCCTAGAGTAAGTGAACGAATCAAGAAGAGGCGACTACAGTTTGCTGGACACTGTGTCAGACGTTCTGGGGATGTGATATCAGACCTAGTTCTTTGGAAACCAGTTCATGGCAAAAGAAATGCTGGACGACCGATGTTAAGCTATGTGGATATTCTATGTCAAGACACTGGACAAACACCTGCTGAGATAAAGACCTGCATGGAAGATAGGCGTGTCTGGAGAGCCATTGTTAATGCCCGACAGATGTCGCCGGAGTGAGTGAGTGAGTGATGGCTGCCTTACACCACGATGACGAGTCGTAGTGTTCCTTTCTGAGCGCGAAGCGGATCGGAGATGTTGCCTTCTACATGTTCTAGGCAGTGGCGTAACTAGACTTTTTCATTTGAGGGGCAAGAAGGGGCAGTGACTTGAAATGCCATTGGGTGGGTTCCATTCCAGTGTCAAGAAATGCGCGCGTAGTGCGCGAAAATTTTCGACTTTACACCTACTTTTTGCACGATTGAGCTATACATTTCGGCTCTAAACAAGCTTGTACCATAGAATATTGCATATTGGGGGGAAAGGGTTCCAAGTGGGGGGTACACCATGCAGGGGTGTGTGTAGGCCTACATTATTTATGAAATAATAATGTAAAAAATGCAGACGATAAAGTGCAATAAATTATACTATTTACATATGAGTTGAGCTAAGGTGGCGAAATAATGGATGGAAATCTCAAGACAAACAACTTGAAACAATTTTGAAATCTTAAATTAAATCAAATACCTCCTCGTCACGCACCTGTGTTTGGGCTCTTCACACACTTAAAAAAATTGAAAGTGGAATAAAGCACACAGGGAATCGAATTATATATTAAAGACATCTGTCGTGGAATATGGATGCTTGCAAACGGGGCAAATAATATATCTTTTAGCATTTTCGATAGGCGTAATAGCTATAGAAGTAGTAGATACGTACTAGTTTGTATATAAAGAGCAAATGTGAACAACAGACATTAATAAATAAGGTTAATGAACTGAGTGATAGAAATCAAACTGTTAACGCTCTACAAAGAGCTCTGATGGGCCAATCAATTGGTTCACTGCAACTCAGAGAACACGCATTATTACAAGATAGGCCTACACACGTATGTTAAAATGCCAATGAAACGAGTGATATATAAGAATAAGATAACTTCCGTCATCCAACACATTTTTCCCTGTCCTGAAACACGTGAAAGCACTTTGCATTACGTGAAAGCAATTTATCTAATCATTACTTGTATAAATTGCCTTATTTATCTTAGTTTAAAAACTACTTTATAGGCTGCGCCTATACGTACAACAAGTAATGGACGGAAGCCAATAATTGCCTCCTTTTAATTTTATAGTTTAAAGTTTTTAAATTGACGCCATTATGGGGTGTGGTCGGCAGTGGCGTAACTAGGATTTTTTTCAGGGGGGGGGGGGGCAAGATTTCTAAAATTTTGGTTGCCCCCCAAAAAATTCTAGTCACTTACCTCGTGAATTTCACGTAAGTGGTGGGGGGGGGGGGGGGGGTTGAGTCCAAAAATTTCGCACAGTCCAAAAAAAAATCGCACAGTAAATGTACTACATGTACACATTTAGCCTTCCATTTGGCTAATAACCTCGGTCTTTTTTCTCAATATTTTCCTATTTCCTTTTTTTTTTAGGGGGTGGGGGGGGGGGGGGGGGGGGGGGGCACAAATTGGATTTTTTTCGTCGGGGGGGGGGGGGGGCAATTCCCCCCCCCCCCTGAGCTACGCCACTGGTGGTCGGACATTGTCGATCGTCTCATGGTAACTCCTTGGCAGTGGCGTAGCTAGGTTTTTCATATGGGGGAGGGGGGGGGGCGAAAAATGAAAGTGAACCAACAAGGACAAGTCAACTTTTGCGAACTTGAGGGGGGGGGGTTGTGGTGGACGTGGGTGTTCCCAATACCGGCGCGAAAAAACGATCCTTCGATAACCGACAGTGCCAATCTCAACCGTTATTGCCAATTTCGACCACACGACTCGAATATTGGGGGAACCCACCCTCACCCACCCCACCCCCACCCCCACACCCCTCTGGCTACACAACTGCTCCTTGAAGAACACAATATGACTTGAAGAACACAATGACTGTCTTTTGTATTAGCTATTATTGGCTGATACATCAAAACAAATACTTTTATCAGGAATAGATACGTAAACATGGTAAATATAACATTGGGAAGACCATGATAGGCGTTTGAGAAAGTTGTACAAAGACAGAATGTGAACAAGTCACTGCTCTTGAGGATACCATGGGCATACTGAGTGACACCTTCAATATGTTCAAACACCGGTCTTGCTTAGCGGCGTTGTAGTCAATATGGATTATTTCAAATTATCGATTAACCACCATGTTAACTTGCACTGATTAATATTGGACGAATAATTTTGAGTGATCGATATTGTTTCACGTTGGTTAACTACAATGACGTAGTTAATTGATCATAATATAATAGGTCCATCCAGGGCTGTCCATCTCATGTTAGCACAGACAATTTTCATTTGCATACTAGGCATACTTGTATTTATTTTGACTGGACTTGTATAATGATAGAGTAGGACTAGACTGGACGGGCATGTGTTGTGGACTTGTGGTCATCGGTAGACTGAATGATCTGTACGAGACCTAAGAATAAATATTAGCGTCTCTCTGGATATTATTTGGATATAATAATTCGATCTGCTATATTGTATGGAGAACCTAAGAACAAATAGTTAAACACTCATATTCGCTGGATGACTTTCACGTGGACATTTATAATTAAATCTGCTTTACCTTATTTAAATTAACGGCTTCAAGAGGATAGTTTAAATACGAGTGAATGGATGTGAGTATGAACATGATTAATAAATAAAATACTGTAATTTATTAAAGAGTACACACAGAAAACACTATGTAAAAAATTATGTAAATATAGAACTCCATAATTATTATGTAAGAGTTTACATAAAACATGTAATATATACCCAAGCTTGTGCATGTAAATTCCTATGCAAAAGCTTAACACAACTGTTTACATAGTATTATGGAGTTCTATTTTTACACAGATTATGTGTTTTTTACATAATTTGTGTAATTTTTTTACATAGTGTTTTCTGTGTGTACTGCATAGATTGTTCATCTTACACAATGTAATATTTTAACCGCGGTTCCACTTTATTGCCTCTCATAATGTTGTCCGAGTACATTTTTGGTTAATTAACTATAAGTGGATGACTATAAATTGATCAAATGAAGTTTGCAGACGACAGCTCTAAAATGTCACAAAATGATTCAGAAATGTCAACATTATTGAATGTCATCGCCATATTTGGAATCACCATGACAAATGCATTACCAGAGGTACAAACATGCTTAGTATTGGTTCAGTAATTCTTGAGAAAAGACTTAGTTGGGAACGCTTTCTAAAAAATGTGTAATGGTAAAACTATAGTGTTATAAACACGCCACCTTGTACACTGCAAAAACTCCGGTGTTAATTTAACACCATGGGTGTCACTATAGGACCGGACCACTTTTACACCGGTCCTAAAGTGACACCCATGGTGTTAAATTGACACCCATGGTGTTAAATTCAACACCGGAGTTTTTGCAGTGTACATCATGTCCCAAAAGTGTTGATACATTTTGTAAAGCTTTATATCTTCGGTAAAATATTTCACAATATCAAACTGAAAACATATTTGGATATAGAGAAAACATGCAGAATTAATTTGATACCAAACTTATCTCTTTTGCTAATGCCCTGTATATTAACCATGGTATAAACACACGCTGAAAGTGTTGATAACAAAATTCACAATACCATAAATGTGTTCAACCTGCAAGACGCCGGGTGGGTGTATGGCGTACTACACCGGTGCTTCCTCGCATTACATTCATGTGTTTTTTGTGTGAAAAAACTTTCACATTTGACATTTTTGTCCACATCATTAATAATTTTGATAATAAAGATTTGTTTTAATCTGACATTTAAAAAAATATCACCATGGAAAACCTGTGTCTTCGCATCCTCTCTCTTCCTCATGCTCAATGCCCTCTCTCGTTACCATCAATCCCAACCATAGAAACTCGTTATCTGGTTATAGGCCTATTACGAGTTGATACATGGTAATGAAAAGTCCAGTTTTACAGTTCGGATAACTTTCGTATGTACTTTGGCAACGCAGATAGCTGTAATTGTAAGTTTGCTATCAAAATAATTATGCTGGTTTTCTCTATCCAAACTATGTTTTAATTTTTATTCTATACGAATTCTATTACCGGAGCTAAGCTTTAAAAAGGTATCGACAGTTTTGGTTACCCTTTACCATGTGTTCATGTCGTAGTAGAAAACTTACGCACTTTTAGCTTGTAATGTTCTTTAGACTTTGTCAACTGCGCAAAAATATCACAATTATTGAATGTAATTACCAATTTGGAATCACACCATGAGAAACGCATTAAATTAAGTACAAACATGCCTAGTATTGGTTCTGTAATCCTTGGGACGGACCTTGAAAGTCGGGAAAGGTTTCTGAAAAATCTGTTTTGTATGGTAAAACTGATAGCCGCGTGGAAAGGGTCAGACATGTCAGATACTGAAGTCACTTCGTCATTTGATCGCACGCAGCGATGTTAAATCTCTGTTGTTGTACTCGCATGTGTACACTGTAAAAAGAAGCGTTTATATTTCTGATATCACTTAATAAACACTTCAACACGTTTATTTTTATGTTTTACGTGTACAGTAGGAGGCATTGCATACGAAACGTTTGCATAAACACTACAACACGTTTATAGAGGTATTTGTTGTATATTAATTATTAACACCCATGTTTCTTATTGCTGATATAAATATGTTGGTGTGTTAATAAATATTACAAAATTACCTCTATAAACGTGTTGTAGTGTTTATGCAAACGTTTATCGTATGCAATCCCTCTTATACCTTTACACGTAAAACATAAAAATAAACGTGTTGAAGTGTTATATAAACGCTTCTTTTTACAGTGTATGTATTTTTGCACATGTTTGATCGAAGAGTAAGCGCGAGAGATTTAACATCGCTGCGAGCGATCAAATGACAAGTATCTAACGCTTTCCACGCGGCTATCAGTTTTACCACACAAAACAGATTTGTCAGAAACCTTTCCCAACTTTCAAGGTCTGTCCCAAGGATTACAGAACCAATACTAGGCATGTTTGTACAATGCATTTCTCATGGTGATTCCAAATTGGTAATAAAATTCAATAATTGTGATATTTTTGAATTTTTTTTGTGAAGTTTTGGAATGTCGTCTGCCGCAGAGACGCCTGCCGCGTGGAAAGTGTTAGAGAGGCAATCAGCATGATCAGGTCTCATTAAGAATGTCAATCAGGCTGTATAAAGTCAGAGTCTATTGTTGTCATTGTGACTATTGTTGGCCTATTGTATGTATCATAATGGTATGCCAATTTTTCGTTGTTGTTTCCATTTTGATTGACACGTATACGTGTTTTGGAGGAGCCTTCTCGGATTGATAGTATACATGTATTATTAGAGCTTATCCTCTGGGCTCAGATCCGGCTCAGATAGGGTAGCTTGTCCAGGACTATGGACTGACTAGTTTTGAATAGATAAGTGCAGTGAAGACACTTTCCGTAAGTAAAATACTGTCTTTACTACTACTTTCCGGAAAGTTTGCACGCAAGAGATTCATGGCCCTCGGAGTTTCTTTATGCCCGAGGACCAGATTTTTTACGGCAATAATGTTGACACCGGAATAGATATCATAGGCCTTTACGCGAAATTGTTCAATTATGAATTAAAGAAATCCGGGGTTCTCAACTTTTCTGGCTTTCTATCTATTGCATTGTTGAAGATGCTATATAATTATATTTAAGAAATTCACTTTTATCTGATGGAATCGTTGACACCTTCCTGGCAAATTCTTTAACCTAATTAGATTCCTAAGACATATTTGTATTATTGTATTAATCAGACTGTTAAACGGTACATTAATCAATTATCAAGGTGAAACTAAAATATAACAGACATGTGAAACGTTGTGTTAGGCATGTAAACAAAATGTAACTATGGACATGGCCGGCATGAGAAATGCATTAACATGTACAAATATACCTAGTAATAGTATTGGTTCAGTAATCCTTGAGATAGACTGAAAAGTTGGAAAAGGTTTCTGAAAAATCTGTTTTGTATATTGGTCAAACTAAAATAGCCGCGTGGAAAGTGTTAAGAATATTAGATAAAGTAGCTGATGAAACGTTTGCTTTAGTGAAAGGAGTCATGTTAACATAATGGTCTGAATGGTGGTAACATGAATGTTCGGATTATGGAGTAAACATTGCAAAACAAATAAGACATTTTACAATACAAACGTGTCTATTGACACAACACGCAACTAGACATATACTCAGACTCGGATATTGGGAAATCGAAATGTTTTAACATTTCGATTAAAAGTATATAGCCTATTATAAATGGCACATTAATATAAATTATTGAAAATGCCGGGTATCGATCGTAAATGGGTACTTTTGAGCTTATCATGCATCATGCTATGGTAAAGACAGGTGGTTTTTCACTGGGAATTTATGCAATATCATTCTTTCAAGTCATGGACTTTACATTAGTACTAATCATGCTAGGCCTAAGTCCATTTTGTAGTGATTGATTAATTGTACTGTACTATTCTTCTTCTTTTTTAATTCTTTTAAACATTTATGTGGACGTTATACACTTTTAAATAGCACTCGGCAGCTGCGCTGCCTCGTGCTATAGGTCATACTACTAGTAATTGGAACAGTAACTCATCAGTCTTCTCGACAGATGCCACGTTACACATATGATTTATAGTAACACATATAAAAATAAAGGTAGGATATTTATAGCCATGCACGTTTTAGATAAAAATTGCAACACACGTCGAATATTTGAGAAGTCACAGGAAATAATCTTACAGTAAGAACAATAACTGTTTTAATAAATGAAAGTAAATTCTTTCATAAAAATCCAATATTTGCCGGATAAAGTTGACCGTCTCTCTTTGCGTATTGGCAATGATGAAGAACAAATCTGCAATTACATAAATTGAAGTCCGTCGCATTGGCTATGATCGGTAATCGGAAGAATTACGATATTTACAGGGCTATATTGTATTGATTTGTCAGCATTTTGTGTGTGTAAATGGCCTTCATCCGGCGTGAAACATGTTAGGAACTCAAATTTATCAATAGTTGCTATTTCATGTGTGACACAATTGTCAGAAAAAAACAATATTACAATTACAATGGCTGGTTAATCATTTTGGGGTTATTGTTCCACGCTATCTGGAAATAAATAACAAGACTTTCTTGATCTGTAACTAAGAAATTCGTTTTGTTATCAATCCCAGAATGCATCGCATTCGACCGTAACGCAATACTGTACAACATATCAGTAACATGTTTGTGATTAGTCACGTGACCTAAGCATAGGCCTATCCGTATTCGCCATGACACTATGCATTATGGGATCATGTATTCAATACTATGTAAATAACACAGAATGTAAATGAAAGGTATACAATCGTGAGATTGCATTAAGGGAGCACAGCACCAAGACGCTCTCCATAGACTTTACTGTTAAAAAAGGCTTACTTAAATGGCTCTAGTTTCTAAATTAGCCATACAATTTCAATGACATTTTGATATGTTTTACTCACAAGGGTAATCTACAACATATCTCAATATGAAGCAAACTTTCTCGTGCACTTTTTTTGCTATAAGCCGCCGCATAACAACGTAGTGATATGCCTACCTAAATTCGGTCTCCGGTCTGGATATTACCGCGTGTGTAAATCGGTCCGTGAAATTAAAATTGACCTCAAATCACCTAGTTTAAATGTCAGAACATCAACTACACATTTCAAACACAACATATTAGTGAAAAATTATATCATAAACCGTCAAAAAATAACTCTCTTTCCCGCCAAATAGGAACTATTGTCGTGATAAACTTTGAGCGATCGCGACGATAGCGTGTCGCGATACCTATTTAGGTATGTGCTCCCTTATAGAGCACAAATTTGCTCAAAATCATTCAAAATTGATATCAACTTTTTCAGCGTGAAATTTTGAACAAACTAGCCAAATAAAATTACAATTGAACAATCCGTTTTTGAAATATGATCTGATCACGGAGGCCGCATCTTCCGTAAAATCACTATTATTTTCCGTTTTTTGACTCTAGACGCGGCACGCTTTGATTTGTTAGGCCTACACTCACGAAATTCAAACTTTTTGACTCAAATCCAACTGATTTTGATTTCGATCAGTCTCTGATTATGTCGACCTAACCCACCTATAACACATCAACTGAAATAACGCCGTGTTTTTGTTTAAAAAAGAGCAACCACACCCCCCCCCCCCTGTTTTTTAAACCGGACAAAGTTGGCCTATGCCATAAATACACTGCTCAGTAGATATCAAAACGCATAGATTTGGGTGAAACCCGACTTTTATTTATTGCATTGTGTAATACACCTACACTGGATCGGAGCACGCGGGAGATCGGGCACCTGGCGCTATAAGGGAGCACAGCACCAAGACGCTCTCCATAGACTTTACTGTTAAAAAAGGCTTACTTAAATGGCTCTAGTTTCTAAATTAGCCATACAATTTCAATGACATTTTGATATGTTTTACTCACAAGGGTAATCTACAACATATCTCAATATGAAGCAAACTTTCTCGTGCACTTTTTTTGCTATAAGCCGCCGCATAACAACGTAGTGATATGCCTACCTAAATTCGGTCTCCGGTCTGGATATTACCGCGTGTGTAAATCGGTCCGTGAAATTAAAATTGACCTCAAATCACCTAGTTTAAATGTCAGAACATCAACTACACATTTCAAACACAACATATTAGTGAAAAATTATATCATAAACCGTCAAAAAATAACTCTCTTTCCCGCCAAATAGGAACTATTGTCGTGATAAACTTTGAGCGATCGCGACGATAGCGTGTCGCGATACCTATTTAGGTATGTGCTCCCTTATAGAGCACAAATTTGCTCAAAATCATTCAAAATTGATATCAACTTTTTCAGCGTGAAATTTTGAACAAACTAGCCAAATAAAATTACAATTGAACAATCCGTTTTTGAAATATGATCTGATCACGGAGGCCGCATCTTCCGTAAAATCACTATTATTTTCCGTTTTTTGACTCTAGACGCGGCACGCTTTGATTTGTTAGGCCTACACTCACGAAATTCAAACTTTTTGACTCAAATCCAACTGATTTTGATTTCGATCAGTCTCTGATTATGTCGACCTAACCCACCTATAACACATCAACTGAAATAACGCCGTGTTTTTGTTTAAAAAAGAGCAACCACACCCCCCCCCCCCTGTTTTTTAAACCGGACAAAGTTGGCCTATGCCATAAATACACTGCTCAGTAGATATCAAAACGCATAGATTTGGGTGAAACCCGACTTTTATTTATTGCATTGTGTAATACACCTACACTGGATCGGAGCACGCGGGAGATCGGGCACCTGGCGCTATAAGGGAGCACAGCACCAAGACGCTCTCCATAGACTTTACTGTTAAAAAAGGCTTACTTAAATGGCTCTAGTTTCTAAATTAGCCATACAATTTCAATGACATTTTGATATGTTTTACTCACAAGGGTAATCTACAACATATCTCAATATGAAGCAAACTTTCTCGTGCACTTTTTTTGCTATAAGCCGCCGCATAACAACGTAGTGATATGCCTACCTAAATTCGGTCTCCGGTCTGGATATTACCGCGTGTGTAAATCGGTCCGTGAAATTAAAATTGACCTCAAATCACCTAGTTTAAATGTCAGAACATCAACTACACATTTCAAACACAACATATTAGTGAAAAATTATATCATAAACCGTCAAAAAATAACTCTCTTTCCCGCCAAATAGGAACTATTGTCGTGATAAACTTTGAGCGATCGCGACGATAGCGTGTCGCGATACCTATTTAGGTATGTGCTCCCTTATAGAGCACAAATTTGCTCAAAATCATTCAAAATTGATATCAACTTTTTCAGCGTGAAATTTTGAACAAACTAGCCAAATAAAATTACAATTGAACAATCCGTTTTTGAAATATGATCTGATCACGGAGGCCGCATCTTCCGTAAAATCACTATTATTTTCCGTTTTTTGACTCTAGACGCGGCACGCTTTGATTTGTTAGGCCTACACTCACGAAATTCAAACTTTTTGACTCAAATCCAACTGATTTTGATTTCGATCAGTCTCTGATTATGTCGACCTAACCCACCTATAACACATCAACTGAAATAACGCCGTGTTTTTGTTTAAAAAAGAGCAACCACACCCCCCCCCCTGTTTTTTAAACCGGACAAAGTTGGCCTATGCCATAAATACACTGCTCAGTAGATATCAAAACGCATAGATTTGGGTGAAACCCGACTTTTATTTATTGCATTGTGTAATACACCTACACTGGATCGGAGCACGCGGGAGATCGGGCACCTGGCGCTATAAGGGAGCACAGCACCAAGACGCTCTCCATAGACTTTACTGTTAAAAAAGGCTTACTTAAATGGCTCTAGTTTCTAAATTAGCCATACAATTTCAATGACATTTTGATATGTTTTACTCACAAGGGTAATCTACAACATATCTCAATATGAAGCAAACTTTCTCGTGCACTTTTTTTGCTATAAGCCGCCGCATAACAACGTAGTGATATGCCTACCTAAATTCGGTCTCCGGTCTGGATATTACCGCGTGTGTAAATCGGTCCGTGAAATTAAAATTGACCTCAAATCACCTAGTTTAAATGTCAGAACATCAACTACACATTTCAAACACAACATATTAGTGAAAAATTATATCATAAACCGTCAAAAAATAACTCTCTTTCCCGCCAAATAGGAACTATTGTCGTGATAAACTTTGAGCGATCGCGACGATAGCGTGTCGCGATACCTATTTAGGTATGTGCTCCCTTATAGAGCACAAATTTGCTCAAAATCATTCAAAATTGATATCAACTTTTTCAGCGTGAAATTTTGAACAAACTAGCCAAATAAAATTACAATTGAACAATCCGTTTTTGAAATATGATCTGATCACGGAGGCCGCATCTTCCGTAAAATCACTATTATTTTCCGTTTTTTGACTCTAGACGCGGCACGCTTTGATTTGTTAGGCCTACACTCACGAAATTCAAACTTTTTGACTCAAATCCAACTGATTTTGATTTCGATCAGTCTCTGATTATGTCGACCTAACCCACCTATAACACATCAACTGAAATAACGCCGTGTTTTTGTTTAAAAAAGAGCAACCACACCCCCCCCCCCCCCTGTTTTTTAAACCGGACAAAGTTGGCCTATGCCATAAATACACTGCTCAGTAGATATCAAAACGCATAGATTTGGGTGAAACCCGACTTTTATTTATTGCATTGTGTAATACACCTACACTGGATCGGAGCACGCGGGAGATCGGGCACCTGGCGCTATAAGGGAGCACAGCACCAAGACGCTCTCCATAGACTTTACTGTTAAAAAAGGCTTACTTAAATGGCTCTAGTTTCTAAATTAGCCATACAATTTCAATGACATTTTGATATGTTTTACTCACAAGGGTAATCTACAACATATCTCAATATGAAGCAAACTTTCTCGTGCACTTTTTTTGCTATAAGCCGCCGCATAACAACGTAGTGATATGCCTACCTAAATTCGGTCTCCGGTCTGGATATTACCGCGTGTGTAAATCGGTCCGTGAAATTAAAATTGACCTCAAATCACCTAGTTTAAATGTCAGAACATCAACTACACATTTCAAACACAACATATTAGTGAAAAATTATATCATAAACCGTCAAAAAATAACTCTCTTTCCCGCCAAATAGGAACTATTGTCGTGATAAACTTTGAGCGATCGCGACGATAGCGTGTCGCGATACCTATTTAGGTATGTGCTCCCTTATAGAGCACAAATTTGCTCAAAATCATTCAAAATTGATATCAACTTTTTCAGCGTGAAATTTTGAACAAACTAGCCAAATAAAATTACAATTGAACAATCCGTTTTTGAAATATGATCTGATCACGGAGGCCGCATCTTCCGTAAAATCACTATTATTTTCCGTTTTTTGACTCTAGACGCGGCACGCTTTGATTTGTTAGGCCTACACTCACGAAATTCAAACTTTTTGACTCAAATCCAACTGATTTTGATTTCGATCAGTCTCTGATTATGTCGACCTAACCCACCTATAACACATCAACTGAAATAACGCCGTGTTTTTGTTTAAAAAAGAGCAACCACACCCCCCCCCCTGTTTTTTAAACCGGACAAAGTTGGCCTATGCCATAAATACACTGCTCAGTAGATATCAAAACGCATAGATTTGGGTGAAACCCGACTTTTATTTATTGCATTGTGTAATACACCTACACTGGATCGGAGCACGCGGGAGATCGGGCACCTGGCGCTATAAGGGAGCACAGCACCAAGACGCTCTCCATAGACTTTACTGTTAAAAAAGGCTTACTTAAATGGCTCTAGTTTCTAAATTAGCCATACAATTTCAATGACATTTTGATATGTTTTACTCACAAGGGTAATCTACAACATATCTCAATATGAAGCAAACTTTCTCGTGCACTTTTTTTGCTATAAGCCGCCGCATAACAACGTAGTGATATGCCTACCTAAATTCGGTCTCCGGTCTGGATATTACCGCGTGTGTAAATCGGTCCGTGAAATTAAAATTGACCTCAAATCACCTAGTTTAAATGTCAGAACATCAACTACACATTTCAAACACAACATATTAGTGAAAAATTATATCATAAACCGTCAAAAAATAACTCTCTTTCCCGCCAAATAGGAACTATTGTCGTGATAAACTTTGAGCGATCGCGACGATAGCGTGTCGCGATACCTATTTAGGTATGTGCTCCCTTATAGAGCACAAATTTGCTCAAAATCATTCAAAATTGATATCAACTTTTTCAGCGTGAAATTTTGAACAAACTAGCCAAATAAAATTACAATTGAACAATCCGTTTTTGAAATATGATCTGATCACGGAGGCCGCATCTTCCGTAAAATCACTATTATTTTCCGTTTTTTGACTCTAGACGCGGCACGCTTTGATTTGTTAGGCCTACACTCACGAAATTCAAACTTTTTGACTCAAATCCAACTGATTTTGATTTCGATCAGTCTCTGATTATGTCGACCTAACCCACCTATAACACATCAACTGAAATAACGCCGTGTTTTTGTTTAAAAAAGAGCAACCACACCCCCCCCCCCCCTGTTTTTTAAACCGGACAAAGTTGGCCTATGCCATAAATACACTGCTCAGTAGATATCAAAACGCATAGATTTGGGTGAAACCCGACTTTTATTTATTGCATTGTGTAATACACCTACACTGGATCGGAGCACGCGGGAGATCGGGCACCTGGCGCTATAAGGGAGCACAGCACCAAGACGCTCTCCATAGACTTTACTGTTAAAAAAGGCTTACTTAAATGGCTCTAGTTTCTAAATTAGCCATACAATTTCAATGACATTTTGATATGTTTTACTCACAAGGGTAATCTACAACATATCTCAATATGAAGCAAACTTTCTCGTGCACTTTTTTTGCTATAAGCCGCCGCATAACAACGTAGTGATATGCCTACCTAAATTCGGTCTCCGGTCTGGATATTACCGCGTGTGTAAATCGGTCCGTGAAATTAAAATTGACCTCAAATCACCTAGTTTAAATGTCAGAACATCAACTACACATTTCAAACACAACATATTAGTGAAAAATTATATCATAAACCGTCAAAAAATAACTCTCTTTCCCGCCAAATAGGAACTATTGTCGTGATAAACTTTGAGCGATCGCGACGATAGCGTGTCGCGATACCTATTTAGGTATGTGCTCCCTTATAGAGCACAAATTTGCTCAAAATCATTCAAAATTGATATCAACTTTTTCAGCGTGAAATTTTGAACAAACTAGCCAAATAAAATTACAATTGAACAATCCGTTTTTGAAATATGATCTGATCACGGAGGCCGCATCTTCCGTAAAATCACTATTATTTTCCGTTTTTTGACTCTAGACGCGGCACGCTTTGATTTGTTAGGCCTACACTCACGAAATTCAAACTTTTTGACTCAAATCCAACTGATTTTGATTTCGATCAGTCTCTGATTATGTCGACCTAACCCACCTATAACACATCAACTGAAATAACGCCGTGTTTTTGTTTAAAAAAGAGCAACCACACCCCCCCCCCTGTTTTTTAAACCGGACAAAGTTGGCCTATGCCATAAATACACTGCTCAGTAGATATCAAAACGCATAGATTTGGGTGAAACCCGACTTTTATTTATTGCATTGTGTAATACACCTACACTGGATCGGAGCACGCGGGAGATCGGGCACCTGGCGCTATAAGGGAGCACAGCACCAAGACGCTCTCCATAGACTTTACTGTTAAAAAAGGCTTACTTAAATGGCTCTAGTTTCTAAATTAGCCATACAATTTCAATGACATTTTGATATGTTTTACTCACAAGGGTAATCTACAACATATCTCAATATGAAGCAAACTTTCTCGTGCACTTTTTTTGCTATAAGCCGCCGCATAACAACGTAGTGATATGCCTACCTAAATTCGGTCTCCGGTCTGGATATTACCGCGTGTGTAAATCGGTCCGTGAAATTAAAATTGACCTCAAATCACCTAGTTTAAATGTCAGAACATCAACTACACATTTCAAACACAACATATTAGTGAAAAATTATATCATAAACCGTCAAAAAATAACTCTCTTTCCCGCCAAATAGGAACTATTGTCGTGATAAACTTTGAGCGATCGCGACGATAGCGTGTCGCGATACCTATTTAGGTATGTGCTCCCTTATAGAGCACAAATTTGCTCAAAATCATTCAAAATTGATATCAACTTTTTCAGCGTGAAATTTTGAACAAACTAGCCAAATAAAATTACAATTGAACAATCCGTTTTTGAAATATGATCTGATCACGGAGGCCGCATCTTCCGTAAAATCACTATTATTTTCCGTTTTTTGACTCTAGACGCGGCACGCTTTGATTTGTTAGGCCTACACTCACGAAATTCAAACTTTTTGACTCAAATCCAACTGATTTTGATTTCGATCAGTCTCTGATTATGTCGACCTAACCCACCTATAACACATCAACTGAAATAACGCCGTGTTTTTGTTTAAAAAAGAGCAACCACACCCCCCCCCCCCCTGTTTTTTAAACCGGACAAAGTTGGCCTATGCCATAAATACACTGCTCAGTAGATATCAAAACGCATAGATTTGGGTGAAACCCGACTTTTATTTATTGCATTGTGTAATACACCTACACTGGATCGGAGCACGCGGGAGATCGGGCACCTGGCGCTATAAGGGAGCACAGCACCAAGACGCTCTCCATAGACTTTACTGTTAAAAAAGGCTTACTTAAATGGCTCTAGTTTCTAAATTAGCCATACAATTTCAATGACATTTTGATATGTTTTACTCACAAGGGTAATCTACAACATATCTCAATATGAAGCAAACTTTCTCGTGCACTTTTTTTGCTATAAGCCGCCGCATAACAACGTAGTGATATGCCTACCTAAATTCGGTCTCCGGTCTGGATATTACCGCGTGTGTAAATCGGTCCGTGAAATTAAAATTGACCTCAAATCACCTAGTTTAAATGTCAGAACATCAACTACACATTTCAAACACAACATATTAGTGAAAAATTATATCATAAACCGTCAAAAAATAACTCTCTTTCCCGCCAAATAGGAACTATTGTCGTGATAAACTTTGAGCGATCGCGACGATAGCGTGTCGCGATACCTATTTAGGTATGTGCTCCCTTAATTGCTTGGACTGTCCAAACTTTCTAAGATCGCCGTCAAACACTTTCAGTCAAAACATGAAGCGGTTTGAGTTCCTTTTGTCAATAGAGTTCTTCAGCTTTAAGAGTTTGGATAGCAATGTGTTTGGTATGATACTGAGTCAACACTTGCGTTAAATATGCTATTCAGATATCACTATCCTCGAAGTTTACACAATCTGTGTTTAGGTATTAGATCCATGGCAAAGGGGGTTTAGACATAATGGACATTTACAGACCACCTCATGTAGAATAGATGGGTGGTAACGTGAATTGTGATTGGTTAAACCAATAAACAAGCTTGAACAAGCTTCAAGCGATGCGTATTGTCTTGCCTTTTGTGGGTTGGCTTTTGTTTGAATGTCTTAATGGTTTTTGAAAGGCGTGACAGACAGATATATCTATGTATGACAGTCAGACATACATGTACATGTATCAGTTGGCTGCATAGACTTCTATTGGGTGCTTTGGTTCGGTAAATAAAATAGTGTTTTTGAGGTGGTAAGATACTCAACGTTATGCATTGCCACATAAGGCTTGAGCGGGGGATTGAGTTCAATTCAGCGATGGATTATAAAAGAGGTTGGTATCATGTCATGTTTTTGTTTAATGTTCGCAGCACCATTAATGTTAATTGCCTAATGTAATGATGCCATTGTGTAGATACTAATAAACACATAGTTCGCGTTGGGCAAGTTATGCATTCATGCGTTCCGAATCGATCGATCTGTTATCATCTTTGTAGTTGAATGTTAACTTATTAAATTATTCATGTAATAAAATAAGAGGCTGCCTACATTATGTGTGTACACATTTACTTATATTGTATATAATTCATACACTCTTGGTAGTGTCGAACCAATCAGAAAGCAAGAAACTAAAATACGCGGAGTGTCTAACCATAGACTAATTACTTAGAGACTGCTCATTCCGCATTCCAACACACACAGCGCACTGAAGCCGCGTGTTCCCTGACGACAGTCAATCTCCCATGACGACAGTCAATCACCCATGACGACGGTCAATTCTTCTGGCGCAGCTTATGCGTTGAGTGCGTATGATTAGCACGCAGACACACCCGCGTCCGTGGCGCAATTAACGGGAGCGCAAACTGGTGCGTGCTTCAGAACAACGTTGGCGTTATTCGTGAAACGCTTGCGTTTGTTTCAGATCAACACGCAGGGACGCTACAAGAAAAAGTGACGCACTCAAGCACGCGCGTAGAGTGCCATTTTTCGGGAAGTGCGTATTTGTTGTTGTCATGGTTCGACTTTTTGTTCTTTGGCTTCAATTTTTAAGCGTCGTGAGCAGCCTCTGTGTCTAACCATAGACTAATTACTTAGAGACTGCTCATTCCGCATTCCAACACACACAGCGCACTGAAGCCGCGTGTTCCCTGACGACAGTCAATCTCCCATGACGACAGTCAATCACCCATGACGACGGTCAATTCTTCTGGCGCAGCTTGTGCGTTGAGTGCGTATGATTAGCACGCAGACACACCCGCGTCCGTGACGCAATTAACGGGAGCGCAAACTGGTGCGTGCTTCAGAACAACGTTGGCGTTATTCGTGAAATGCTTGCGTTTGTTTCAGATCAACACGCAGGGACGCTACAAGAAAAAGTGACGCACTCAAGCACGCGCGTAGAGCGCCGTTTTTCGGGAAGTGCGTATTTGTTGTTGTCATGGTTCGACTTTTTGTTCTTTGGCTTCAATTTTTAAGCGTCGTGAGCAGCCTCTGTGTCTAACGGCACTCCGCGTGCGCGCCGAACAATTCACGCACCATGCGCTTTGTTTTGATTCGTTGTTCTCGCAGCAAGGGTTCGCCGATTTTCACTGCGGGTGTTAGCAAACTTGTTAACATGTTTTTATTTGTTAATAAATAGATCAAAAGTATGCTTAAAATTGTAAATTTTGATTTGTATAGTGTCGTGTATGAATTGTGGCATTATTCGCATCAACACCAGCGCGCGTGCATTGATTTTTCTCATTTCTCTCAAAACAAGACATACGCATTTATTGACCTATAAATATCAAATTAAGGAAATGATGATGAACCGATCAATTTTCTTTGGATTTTGACATGTTGAGAAAAACAAGTAATTTCGCAGGATTTCATATATAGATCTTTGCTATGCTAATGGATTATGAATGTGATGGCGGTGATCAGCAGCAATGGACCCTTGGAGCGGCCGACCTTATGATCGACTATATAGATTCGGAGAAGATTAAGAAGCTATAAGCGAAAAACATTTCGCAGAAAATTCATGTTTTTTCTGGAACTTGTGAAGGCAGAAATGTCATGCTCACACGTAAACACGTTTTAAAAAACATATTATTGTATTGATTTTACATGTCTGTCTTAATGCGGAATGCGCGCGAATCCTGATGATAAGGTCATGAGTTCTAGCCCGCCGTGCGTTGGCCAACTAATTGCCACAGTGTTTCTGTCTATAGTCACTTTGGTCATGTAACTACGTTGGTCAGTTTAAATATAAGTTGATAATGACATTAGCCGCATTATTCAGGTATTCTACATATATGTATCAAGGAATATAAGGGATAGTTGACACTTGTACCTATAACGACCAGTTGCAGATAAGGCAGACACATATTGGAACATGGACATGTTGGACGGTAGATAAGAATTTTCGCTAAGAACGTTAATTCACTTTATAAACCATATAATGGTTGATGGATTTCTGTACTTCAGTTTTGTTACGCTTATGAATAGGATGATCGGTTCTGGTCAATTAAATGTTAGAAATATCTTCAAACAATCAATTTCACGCCCAATAGAACACACGATCAAGGAAGTGATTACTACCAAAACCATGGCGTAACTAATAATAATTGATGATTTCCGCTTCTTAATCACATATTTCAAAATTTTGTTTTCTGTTTTCTCCAGGTGACTACCAAGATGCTGATTTGAGTACTGTTCTTGATAATCATCACACATTCACCATGCATAGACCTCCAGTACCCAATGTATTCGAGAATAAACTTGGTCTGGCAGAGGATCTCAAGTACCTTGCCCGTATGCCAGAGCTATGTGACGTCACCTTTCTTGTAGGGGAAGATAAAGATCCCGTATGTGCTGTTAGAGCTATTTTAGCCGCACGAAGCAGGTGAGTACGATGATAATCTTAAGCTTTTAGGCTCTCATCCTTTCGTAAAAGTTGTGTCTTCGCGACTTTTTAAGTCATGGCTTGCAAATAAACGTGTCTTAAACAATAAAAAACATTTAAACATATTTGGCTGAAGACACGAGCTAAGACGCATAGGGCCATTGAGATGTATGAGACACGTCTTCATGGTAGTCATGTCTTGCCATAAGACACAAACTCAAGATATGTCTCAAAATTGGCTTCAATAGATATGTCTTACATTTTAGACGTGTCTTGCATGGAGATACTTCTTTGCGGGACATGTCTTGCATAGAGACGTGACTCGTGTTTTACTGGAGACCGTGTCTCAAAACTGGCTTCACCAGACATGTCTTGGCTCGTGTCTTCAGCCAAATATTTTGCTATTTTTTTATTATTTAAGACACGCTTATTTGCAAGACATGACTTCAAAAAGTCGCCAAGACACCATTTTTACAGTGATATACCGTAATTTCCGGACTCTAAGCCGCGCGCCGTATAAGTCGCCGCACCGCTTGATAACATTGACGGGGTGTTTGTGTCAGTGTAACCGTAACTCTCCGTATTTGTAACAAATATCACTTGTTTGTCCTCGCACTTGTAATCTATCTTTAAAGGCATATTATGTGATCTTTCGCCCCTGGAAAAGATCACATAATATGTCTTTAAGTATTCGATATACACAAAGTTGAATATAAACATATATCGTCAGACGATTGTCTGTGATCTAGTCACCATCACGACCACATTAAACCGTTAGAGCTGTTCATCATAAGGCCTAGGGTAGGGGTGGGTAATACAGGACCGTAGGTAATACGGGACCGCATCACTGAAATCTCATCTACAGCCGTCTGGCATTACTAGCACTTTAAATAGAGCCCTCTATAGATAGATCAAACCCTTAGTGAATTGCATGACTATTATCAAAGCTACCGGAAGAATTACCAGCCAGAAAATCACCACAACCTGTCAATTTAAGGAAAAATGCACCCATATTTTTGGTCTAATATAAAAATAGTGTTTTCATAGAATATGATGGTAAAGGAAAGGAAAGGGGGCGTGACCTGAATTTTTGCATTATTAAGCATGTTTCAGGTGTTGGTCTAACATGTATTGTGTGTGTGCTTCGCTAGTACAGTGTACATTGGTGTTATAATGCATTGAATGGGAGCCGTGGGTTCACAATTGGTGACGGTAATATGGGACAGCCAGCATGACGGTATGCAAATGTCTTAAAGGTCCCGTATTACCCACACCTACAGTACTTTTTTTGGGTTTTTTGTAGCAATGTACCTTTTTTGTACCAATGTACTTCATGCATTATTATCTCTTAAATGGATTAGTGGACCATTATTTATGTTTTTTTTAACAGTTATTCTTTAAATAAAAAATGTCAAATAACTTTTCATACCAAAACAATGTCCTCAAAACAATGTCCCGTATTACCTTCACGTGTAGGTAAGATGGGACATTTATGATGACGTCAGTATTTGATAATAACAGCCAAACCAAACATAGAATGACTCTGTTTTTTTATTACAATAAAGGTTTATAAAATGTAGATTACAAATAACAAACTTTGCTTAAATTTGAGTCAGTTATTTTGTAGTTTAATTATGCAAATGTCTTAAAGGTCCCGTATTACCCACACCTACCCTATGTGCGACAATGTCATAAGATTTCAAAGACGAAATCTGTCTATCATAACATTTTTCCCAATCTATAATCATTTCAGAGTATTCCACAAGCTTCTATATTCCGCGTCACGTGGTAGCACAACGCCTAAGAAGAAACACCACCGTCCCGACTCCTCACGCCTACGAATACCATTCATATCAGTTCGCCGCAATAGCCTCGATGCCACGACAAGCACCGCGGGTAACGACACAAGTGGCGGTACACTGAAGTGTCCACGAAATATTCATGTGGAAGAGTTTGATGCTGATGTATTTCGACAACTTATTGAATATTGCCATACTGGATGTGTAACCCTTAATGCAGAGACCATACTTGGTAAGTTATAGAAACTTTGGTTAATTTAGTATCACTCTAAAAGGGTTCTATTTTTGATAAACCAGGTTTTTCGATTGACAAACCACCATGCAGGTTTATTGGTCGATATTAAACTTACCTGGTTGATCAAAAAAAGAACCCGTTGTCATGCAAGTAGAACCATCGATGGAAAAGCATCTTCTTCTAATACGAAAGAATTAGAAGATGTTTTTAAGAAGGAAACTGTTGGTTCTATTTTGGCTTTTGTTTTAGAACTGTTAAAGCTCTGCATCACGACGTACGTATTTGTGGTATAAGTTTACATGGATTCGTATGGCATCTTTTAAGACACTTTCCACGCGGCTATAGTTTTACAGATTTAACCTTTCCCAACTTTCGAAGTCTTATCTCAAGAATTACTGAACCAATACTAAGCATGTTTGTACTTATTTTGATGCATTTCTCATGGTGATTCCAAATATGTGATGAAATTTAACAATAATTGACATTTTTGAAACATTTTGTGAAATTTTGGAACGGTCGTCTGCAGACGACTACCGCGTGGAAAGCGTAGTATAGGGACAAGAACGGTTCATTTTGATACAAGTTCTAACTCAAATATTTCCTATTGCAGGTCTTATGAATGCTTCCGATCATTACGGATTAGATGAGCTACGTCGTGTCTGTATCGAATACATGCATAACTGTATCAACCTGGAGACGGTCTGTGCATTGCTGAGATCAGCAGAGAAATACATACAGTACAAGGCCACTAAATCATTGGTGCAAAAGGTAGGGGTTCTAATTTGTTCTCGCAACAGTTTATACCTAGATTTTCAGTTATCTGTTAAATTTGGTGACGCCCTCTGGCAGGCAACATGCTTTATAATTAAAGCTATACACTGTAAGTGTTTAGAAAACGGAAAAGATGAGTATTAGGGACTTTAGGTACTTTACCATTTGAACACTTTCTAATAATGAATTGGTTATAATTGTGGGGGTGAACTTGATTGGTTTTCTGAGCTTGGAATAAATCCAAGGTTTTATTTTGCAAAGTAAACCACATATCCTATGAATTAACAGACATCTTTTTTGCATGTAGACCATATGAATAGCCACTTCAAGTAGTCTTTTCTTAAAGTTGACATAACACAACAGTTAGACTTTACAAAATGTGAAATATTACAAGTTTGAAGTTTAAACCCTGGGGTTGAACCACTATTATTTAATAAGCGTGTCAATGTAAAACAGTAGTTCTTGAAAAAATCGTGAAGTATTTTTACTGATACATTGCTGCACCTTTTGGTTATGGCATGGCGCAAAAATGTTAGCTGACCTATGTTAATTATTAAATTGATCATTTAGAGTGGAACACATGCTACAACAAAACATGGACACAATCTGTAGGGGAGAGCGGGAGTGTTTGCCCCATTTTCGAAATGGCCTAAACGTCAATTTCAAAGATTGAATGGACCTATTGACATAACATGAAAGATTGATATCTTGACTACATACGACCCCAATTTCAGTACCCTGTGCCCTACTGAAAAGGAATGAGTTTACAAAGGATAAAGACAGATGTCAAAAATGGTGAACTTGCCCCGACCCCGGGGCAGGTTCGCCAATATGCCGGGGCAAGTTCGCCATGGGCTCATACTTAGGCTTCATAAAATAGTGTGTATCAAATAGATATACACATTAGTTTATGCAATGTGATTTTCTTCCAAAATAACATTTAGGGAGTCCAAAATTTAAGGGTGGGATCATTTTTGCGGATTATACTCGTTTAGAATTTTAAAATTTAAATAAATACCACATATCAAAATATTTCATTTCATTTCATATTTATTCAGTACTCAAATTACATAATTGCACAATATCAAAAATCACATGTATATAAAAGCACACATAAAAGACATCAAAGCAAGATGCTTGCTAGAATACGGCAGGATTGGGAAAATGTATAAAATACCAGGAGAGTACCAAGGATAGCCCAAAAAGCCTCCATATAGGAAGCTTATTTCCATTGGGTCCTTATATAGGAAAAGAGAGACATGAGAGCGAAAGACAGGAACGTGACGAGACTACGGTATAAACAAATAAATAAATAAATAAATATATATATATGAACACAAAACCCAAAGAATATTGCACAAACGAACCCTAAAAATCCAGTACCAAAGCTATGAAGCAACAAATGGATCCTGCTCAGCCACAAGGGTCTGGTCAGCCAGGTATTTTTTGATGGCCTTTTTAAATCTGAAATAATTATTGATTTCCTTGATGGAATTAGGTAGGGAGTTCCAATGTTGGATACCACTGTAAAAAAAGGTGTTTTTAGCCTGGCCCTGAATCCTAGGAATGGTGAAGTTGTATGAGCTACCCCTGGTACTGTGGTTATGTAGAGATGATATAAATTTACGTGTAAACTTAAAGTTTAAATAGTCAGGTGAGAGACCATGGAAGATTTTAAAAACGTGGTTCAATTTTAGTTGGGTCACCCTATCTTTGACAGATACCAAACCAAGTTATTTTCTTCTAATTTAAGTACTACACCATTCCAGATAGCTATTTTTATAATAACCAATAGGTTACAGGAGGTGAACTATAATTTTGTAATTATCCAAAATCTTATCATGTAAATCCCCATTGGCGAACATGCCCCATCATTAAAAGGCGAATGTGCCCCTTAGCACAATAAGTACATTGACCCGATAAGCACAATAAGTACATTGACCCGATAACCACACATGTCCCACACACAATGACGGGTTTACAACTGCACCAAATCCATAACCAATCCCATATCTACCTAATGATGATTTACATAAACATCTTCTGTACGAATACCTTTAGAAAAATAATAATATCAAAAATGGAAGAAAATCCCCTTTTGTGATGTCAAAATGGTTTTTAGATGATAATATGAGAGATCTGCCATGTTACCATGGTTACCATGGTAAAATCGCAACAAACAGCGGAACATGTTGTGTGTTCGTTAAATTCAACCAGTGGCCGCAATGATGAGAATCACGTGGTGGGCGAACTTGTCCCTAAGGTGTACACTCCCCGCTCTCCCCTACGTTTTAAGATTATGATCAAATATTAATTTAATTTGGGCGAAATCGTAAACACAGGCTGCAACATTTGGAGATGATTATATGAGCCACCCGCCTTATCAAAATATCGGAGCGAATAATTCCCTCAATCCTCCCGATTTTCAAGTATAAAAGATACGCATTAGTCTTATGTCTCATAACGCGTATATAAGTAATCAAGTACCGTATTTTCTTGCGTATAAGACGCGTGGTATATACCGCGGGTCCTCAAAACCATGAAAGTATAGACCTAAGATTGCACCATATAACACTTCGTATTCTCTATTTTATACCAGGCCTTGGAATACGTAGACGAACACGGAGAAGCGGTCCTGCGCTACCCAGCATTCCTGACACTTCCGCAACACGTGGTCCGATTGATCTTATCACGTGACGAACTTCAAGCTGACGAAATTGCCAAATTCCAAGCGGCGCTGAAATGGAGCAAACGATACGTGCGGAAAACACCGGGAAGCACTGTCAGGTCTGCTATGAAGCCTTTCATTGACACCATCGGTTTTCATCTCATCCCAGCGTCACTGCTTATGCAAGGAGTACGAGATACAAACGTGGTTCCTGATGATAAAATCTTGACTGCCTTAGCTTTCCAAGCGGATCCCACGAGTATTGATCCAAGTTCATTATCAACGACCCCGATGCGGTTGAGGTTGAGCATGTTGAGTTTATCCTTTCAAGATAATTCAGGATTGTACGATAATCTTGATGAAGCAAGAACAGAGGTTAGTGGTTCAAGCGATACTAGCAGTGGGCCTAGTAGCGTTATGTCCACTCCAAAGCCATCGCGCAGCTCAACGATTATAAGAGACAGTGATGACGTCATCGATGACGATCCGACGCCGAGGAAATCGGCTCCAGCAGAATCTGAAAATGATGACGTCGATGGTGACGGTGAAGATGAACTTCCACCTGTCACAACTGATGACGTCACAATCGTGGATAATTCAGTTGACAATAATGATGAAGACATGCTGGGTTTGTTGGGTTCAGGGAGCATCCATGACAATGGTAATCATCTCAAGAGGAATTCGTGGGTTGGTAGTAGGGAAAGTTTGAATAAACTGAACTTATCAAGTTTGATATTGGAACAGCCAGCAGGAAGAAGACAATCAGACGATGAAATCTCCAACACAACTCATTCTTCAAGCTTTGACACTATTAGTTCTATCTCGATGTCGACGACGTCCTCGTCATCTTCATCTTCTGTGTGCAGTAACGGGAGTAGTTTTGGAAGAGCGGACTGTAGGGTACGGGTGCCTGTTGTTAAAGTGAATTCCCGTGGATTACCAGGCATGCTCAATAACTGATCATAAATCCCGCCAATCCACTTGTTGGCAATGCTCAACTTATGTGATTTCCAAGCCGCGTCCAATGGGTATTGTAATGTACACATAATAAAATGAGCCTCCGTCTTTCTTGACACGTAAGAAAGAGGATGGGATCATCTGGCCTGAATTGGGAAGAGGGCGGGGTCCTCTGCTCTGTCTTACGGGGGTACGTACCACAGTGAGATTGACACCCAATTCTGGCATGCATGTAATGTTTAAATTAATACATTATTTATAAGGCAATGAAACAATACCATACATGCATCGTGCATGGCACGCTTTTTTGGAGCAATTGCTGATGTTATGTGATCTTTTCCAGGAACGCCCTCAACATCGAAAAAAATTGAAAGCAGATTTTCTTGCAGATTTACATTTCTGATCATAAATCGTACATACAGTCCAAGTTACAGGGCGATACGATTCTTAATTACTTCAAAATCATGGTTTTAGAGTGAAAATAAACTGTCGGTTTACCGACAACTTATTTTACTCTAGTCTAAATTCACTCTAAAACCATAATTTTGGGGTAATTAGGAATCGTATCGCTCTGTAACTTGGAATGTATGTACGATTTATTATCAGAAATGTAAATCTGCAAGAAAATCTACTTTCTAAAAAACTTTCTTACTGTGTGTCCCTCTTGTGTATACTTATAAAACATAACTACAACTCGTAAAATTACTAAACTTACATTATAATATACATAAACTACGCATCGAAAAATTCCATTAATGTTTCACATTTTAGGGATCCCATTCAATATTATCAGGGTCTTTTGATTGACCATTTAATTTTTATACCAGCTTCATATCTTATGCTTTTATGTAGAATCATTTTAGCTGCTGTTTGAATACAGGGTGAGTCAAAAAGAAGTTTACCCGGATTGGTGATGTTTTAAAAAACAAACAAATGACACTCGAGAGTTCAGTAAAGCATATATTTAACAAGCATTCTCTCCTGCTTATTAGGAAAAAGGAATGACACAATTTGAGCATTGCTAAGAGGAGTTATGTCTATTTTAATAAAGGTACTCATTTTGCAAGCTGTCCACGGAATACTTGACCAAACCAATGTAAAGTATGCATTAACTTCTTTTTGACTCACCCTGTACTATCATTTGTAGGTTTGTATGGGTGCGCATTTAGATCTAGTTTTAACAGCATTACAAGTGATTTGTAGTAAAAGTAATACTTGCTTAATATAGTACTAACTATATAATTATAATATGCTGTCTGATGTTATAAATTATAATTGTTATTATGAAGGTTAACTTTTAAATAAAAGTTATTAGTAATTAGGCCTATAATGGAGATTATCCGTGTTTTGGATTAAAAACCATCTTGTCGGGTATTTAAACTGTGTTTAACACTTTCTACGCGGCAGGTGTCTGCAGACGACATTCCAAAATGTCACAAAATGTTTCAAAAATGTCAAAATAACTGTATTTCATTACCAAATTTGGAATCACCATGAGAAATGTATTGAAAAAAGTGCAAACATGCCTAGTGTTTGGTCAGTAATCTTTGAGATAGACTTTGAAAATTATGAAAGGTTTCTGAAAAATCTGTTGTGTGTATGGTAAAAATAATAGCCGCGTGGAAAGCGTTAACACTTTCCACGCGGCTATTAGTTTTACCGTGCATATTCAAAACAGATTTTTCAGAAATCTTTCGCAACTTTCAAAGTATTATCTCATGAATTACTGAACCAATAATAGGCATGTCTGTACTTATTTTAATGTATTTCTCATGATGATTCAAACTATGGTAGCGATCCAATAATGTTGACATTTTTTAATCATTTTGTGAAATTTTGGAATGTCGTCTGCAGAGACGCCTGCCGCGTGAAAAGTGTTTAAGATTTTCAGAAATAACAAAGAATACACACTTTTTCGTGAAAATGTACAAGCCAATTTGGTAAAACGCTTCATGCAATGAATTGGACGTCATCTCCGATTAAATTGAATGTAGAATAGGCCGGGTGCGATTCCCCTTTATAGTCCATTGCGCATGGCTACATGAATAACCTCTATAGGTACTTTTTATTCTAATGTTGTAAACATATGATTTATGACCCAGTAACTTGTTATTCTAACGTTATGAACATTTGTGATATGGTAACACTATGTAACGTTAAAAAAACGTTTATGATTTGGTAACTTGTTAGTCTAATGACTGGGCAAATTGTATTTCTAATGTTATGAACCGTATGAACGAGAACTTGTTATTCTAATGTTATTAACATTTATGACTGTGGGAAGTGTGCTAGTCTATATCTAGAGCAGTGAACGTTTATGAGTAGGCAACTTGTCGTTCTAATGTGAACATTTATGACTAGTTAAACATCTCTAATGTTATGAACATTTATGACTGTGTAACTTGTTATTCTAATGTTATGAACGTTTATGACTGCATGGGAAGTGTGTTATTCTATATCTAGTGCAGTTAACGTTCATGAGTAGGCAACTTGTCATTCCAATGTCAACATGTATGACTTGTTAAACACATATCTCTGATGTTATGAACATTTATGACTGTGTAACTTGTTATTCTAAAGGTATGAACGTATAATACTGTATACTAACTTGTTTATCTAAATTTATCACCGTTCAAGAACCGGTAATAGAAGAACTCATCCCGAATAAACACATAACAAGCGCCACACCACTGAATGTCCCAACTCGAAGAAAAAAACCAAAGGACATTCATTGGCATGGCGGGACTCGAACCCACGATGTACCATAGGCGCTTGAATTTGCATTTGGTAATCGTTAAAGGGGTATTGAGAGATACATATGGGAGTGCGCCCTCAATTATCCTGGAAATCAGGTTTTTTTTGCCTCAAAGTAATACTTAGGCATATACTAACTACCATCTGAAACAGTTTACCAACATTCGCCGTTTATCATATAAAATTTCATGATTTTCTTAGTTTCGATATGATCACTATCGAAACTAAGGTGCTGAATTCGGAAGTTATGCTAAGTTTTAAACACGCACTTTCGCGGCAAATCTCAACCCGGAAGTGCCGTTTTTTGCTTAGTTTGGCATGAAGGTGATGTCGAAATTGTATGATGTTTTGGATTTGGGCTATGTTGATGATTATCTTTACGTTATTTGCTCATTTAGTATATCGATACCCCTTTTTATCAATGCCCCTTTTAATCTAATGCTATTGAGAAATGAGTTATTATTTATAATGATATGTTGAGTAGGTATACGTGTTATAATTTAATCTTAAGGTTATGACCATGGAAATATATATAGCAATATTTATTTCAAAACTATATCTCTTTTGTGATGAAATAACTGGTATACCACAATGTTTAAAATCTACTTCATACACAGCAAAAAATTATTTAAACAAGTTGTGACCCAGTGAACATGAACAACTGTTGTTTAAAGTTTTAAACAATGAAGGTTGTTTAAATTTTAAACATTTAGTTGTTTAACATTTTAAGCAACCTTTTAAACAACCCACTTCTAAACAACTGTTGTTTAAAAGTGGTTGTTAAAATATCAAGGGTTGTTTAATGGTGGTTGTTTAAAATGCAGGGTTGTTTAATGGCGGTTGTTTAAATAACCAGAGTTGTTAAAGTGTGGTTGTTTAAAACTGCAGGGTTGTTTAATGATGGTTGTTTAAAAAACCAGGACTGTTTAATGGTAGTTGTTTAACATTCCAGGGTTGCTTAAATGTGGTTGTTTGTTGAAATCAAATGCAGGTATTGGAATATGCCAGAGTTGATAGATACCTTCAGAGGTAAGTTTTTGGTATAAAAACTGTTGATGTGATACAATGTATACTCAAAACACTTTTATGTATCGTACATGGAACATTTTCCAATTATACATGATAAGCTTATTATGCAGTTTATTCATAGTGCCGATTTTTTTCACGGCTTTATAGATTGCAACTGCTTGTAAAATTGTCCATGTGTACGATACATAAAAGTGTCTTGAGTATACATTGTATCACATCAACAGTTTTTAGACCAAAAACTTAACTCTAAAGGTATCTATCAACTCTGGCATATTCCAGTTCCGGAACAACTCCGCCACATTACTCATCCGCCATGATGATGAAGAAGCCCTTATGTCAAGGAAGGAAACCCCTCTGGCGTGAAATTTGAACTATTTTAAACAATATTGTTTAAAATTTGAATTTTTTTTAAACAATATTGTTTAAAAGTTGTTTGTACAGTATTTTGATGTATTAAAACAGCGCGTGTTTAAAATTATGTGGGGACTGTGTATTAAACAACATTGTTCACAATTTAAACAACATAATTTTAAACAGCGTTTTTACTGTGTATACAAATGTAACATAAAACCAGTTAGCAAAATACCAATTTTAAGTTATCAGTGTCGTTATAGTGGCTACCTACTTTATCAATGTAGAATTGTTGGTACATTGTTATGTACATAAGATTATAGTATTTGTCACTAGATTTATTGTTATTGAAGTAACAATCCATTAAACCTTGAAACGTGTTTTAAAGTACATTGAACTTCTAGCCCTTTTCTTTTCTTAGTGTAATTCATTATTTGTGTGTTGGGGTGGGTGGGGTGTAGTCGGCGTCTATGTAAACACGCTGGGTCCTGCTGGTATTTCTTTTGTTCCCAGCTTTACTGCATGACTTCTTTTTATTTTTGAATTTTTTTTCTCAAATCATGTAAAAACAGCCATTTTTACAGATTTTGGAGACATTTTAGGTTTAAAACAAAAAAGCCAACCCCAACCGACCGACTCTAACTCCGCCGGTAAAACGGGGTGTTTTTCGTCGCCTAACTGAACAGTGAAAGATAACGGTCTGCCCCAGAGGCTTTTTTTTTCAAGTTGAAAAACTAAGTGTGATACCAGGCGGGGGGGGGGGGGGGGGGGGGGGGGGCGGGGCTTTGTGGGCTTAAGCCCCCGGGTCCCCATATTAAAAAAAGCGTAGGCAAAAAAATGACCAACCTCCCGCTCCCCCGCTCTCATTTTGTCACTCGGCGGCAATTAGCTCTGCACCAGCGTTAGGACACTATGGGGAAATATGCCACAACCGCCTCCCTCCCTCTCGCTCTCAAATGTCTTGGCGGCAAGCCACTCGGAAGAATTGTGCACGGCCACCAGACGACGATGGTCACGCGGATCCTAAATTTTGAATTCGTATTGGAATAACACATAATCGCGAATGTTAATCTTGTCATTTTGAAAAATTCATCATAATAAGAAGATTTTTCTCCAATCCAAAACCGTTGGAGTTGACTAACGAACTTCATTGTAAAGGCTATTTTTTTTAATTATTTTCATCGTTAACCGGGCGATGACTGTTAAAAATATTTCAAAATGGCGCACTCCCGTTGCCCTATTGGAACAATGAAATTTCGTGACCATCGTCGTCTGCACGCCACTGTAGCCATGATAAGACCCTCTGGTGAGACCATGTGTCAACACTATCATGCACACACACACGCCTATGCAATGTTCAACATATAGGGCCCTACTCTCAAAAAATGTTCTGAATTGTGTCCTATCACTAGTTTTCGGATGTCTCGCGTCATATTTTGTTACGCATCATTAGAAAGCCGATGGGTTCATCTTTCCAATGATATACCACATTCGTAATGTTATATTGCTCAGTCACTAGCTTGTGAATATTTGGCAGTATCAATCTCAGTGACAAAATCACCACTGACTATTTTTGCTCAAAAGACCAACTTCATTATGACAATGAAGCATTGACGAGTAGGCTTATAGGCTGCATGCAGTGTCTAGACTCTAGAGTGATGCTCAAATGACGTTGAGCACAAAACAGTGGTGAGTTTGGCACATTCAGATTGAGATTCTCGTGTCCATAATATCACAAAAAGTGAAAACATTTTCCGATCTTTTTTATGAGAGGTTTAGAAAAAACATGATATTTGATTACAGTGGCGGCACTATGGGGCAGTCACCAAGCAATCGAAACATTTTACTTTTAATCTCAAAATGTCAAATTCAGAACAAATTAAGAAATGTTTACAATAAAAGCCACCATTTTCACACGCATCCCCCCCCCCCCCTCCCCACCACCACCATTTTTTGTCTTGCTCCGTGTCCCCCACCCAAGAAAAAAGGGTGCCGCCACTTAAGGGGGGGGGGGGTCTAGGTTGGTCAGATATTAAAATTCAGTGCTTCAGACAAAAATTAGATATTAGCACAGTAGAAAACTGCTAAGTCTCTGCTTTAAAATGCTTTTTGTGTGATGTCAATTGGATGTTTGGTTCTGATGTTATGGTCAATTGAGTTTTGGGTGTCTCAAAATATCGGTGGTATTTTGTATACATTTGTATGTAGAAAACGCTCACCCTGCGATTTTAAGCATTTTCAGTTTTAATTATTTTTTGATCAAATAATTGTAACATTTGATTAAATTTATTTGTTAAAATATTAAAATAATTAATTACACATCATAAATCATCGAAATTTCAAAGTCAACGTAATTTCTTATGTATTTCTTCATTTTTCTCACTCGGCTATTTTTAAGCCATTTATCTTTAAAAATTAATAAAAATGCTAATATAATTGCTATTTTCACCCAAAATGGCTCAAAATGTGTCTAAATTCATACTCCTCCATAATTGAACAACTATTTTTATCCAAAATGTAAACCTTTTTTTTTTAGCCAATTTTGATATTTTTCATACGTTCGGAAGTGGGCGGTGACACCCCACTGGTCCCGACTCGTCGGGACAAAAGTCTTCAAATCTTCGCTAAATCAGTAAAAAAATCGCCAAATATCTGTCACAATGGTCGGGTTACGTGTCGGGACGCTGAATTGCAGAGGAATTCAAACGGAAATCAAGAAAAGCCAAGTTGCGGATGATTTTAGGAAATATAAATTAACTTTCGCTGGGATACAAGAAACACATCTGAAGGGAACGGGATTCGAAACCATCACAACAACGGACAAAGCCGATAAGTATGATCTTTATTACACGGGAGCGGATCAAAATAGACATCACGGAGTAGGAGTTTTAATAAATCATGGACACAAAGGATATTTTTAACGAATTTCGGACAGAATTTGCTATTTCAAATCAAATCTACAAGAAAACAACACAAATCGCTCTGTCGCCATTGTGTGCGCCTACGCGCCTACGCTTGCGTGTAGCAACGCTAACCCGGAAAAACGGGAGGACTTTTATCAGGATCTTGAAAATCTTCTTAACAGTTTTAGTAACCGTACTATTACCATCATCTTGGGCGACTTCAACGCAAAAACCGGGTCCGCATGGAGACATTTTCCGCAAAATATCGGAAAATACGGAAAAGGACATGTAAACGAAAATGGAAATCGTCTTCTAGAGACAGCTATGAAATACAACCTTGTCTTAACTAACACTTTATTCAAACATAAACTATGTCACCGGACCACATGGACGTGCCCGGAAAGGAACAATCTTGACAAAGATGGAACGCCAAGAAGAAACCCGTATAGGAATCAAATTGATTATATAATTATCAATAACCCTTTCCGCAGATTTGTTCAAAATTCCAGATCATATGGCGGAACAGAAACATCTACAGATCACAAACTCGTCATGGCTGAGTTGAATTTTGAATTTCACAAAATCAATAAAAAGCCTTCAAAGAAGACACTTGCCGTCGACAAATTTAAAGAACCAGAATTCAGACAACTGTATCAAGGGAAAGTAACCACCAAACTTAAAGAAATAAGTAAAAATGACGAAGAAGAATCTCCTCAAGACAAGTGGAACAAGATTAAGAAATCATGCCTAGAAGCTGCCGAAGAAGCGGTAGGGTACAAAAACAACAACAAACGAATAGACGATCCACGAATAAAGAACATGTCTGAAAAGCAACAAAAACTCAGACTTGAAATCAACGCATCTGACAACAAGGAACAAAGAAGAAAACTGAAGAAAGAAAGAAACAAGACACTAAAACAAATCCACAAACTCGTTAAGGAAAATGAAACAAGCAAAATTAATGAGAAACTGGAAGAGCTTGAAAACTGCAAAAATGACTCAACCAAAATGTTCAAAGCAATCAAAGCTCTAAAAATCATAGAGCCCAAGAAAAATCTCATAGTGCACAATGAACTAAATGAAACTGCAACCAGTGAAGAAGACAAAGTCAAATTAATAACGGAATTCTTCAAAACACTCTTTGTATCAGACAAAGCTGAAAACATACCAGACTTAGAACCAAAAGAAATGACAACACCATTTACGGCGGAAGAAGTCGAAGAAGCAATCAGCAGGCTGAAAAACAACAAAAGTCCAGGATGTGACGAAATTAATAGTGAACTTCTTAAATATGGACCAGCGGAAATAAACGAAATTATAGCTGAACTGCTTAATGACATCGCCAGCACAGGACAATTTCCTTCAGAAATGAAAGATGGCATATTAGTACCACTTCCCAAACCGGGCAAAAAACAAGGTCCGCCATCAAATCTACGACCAATTATCTTACTCTCTGTACTAAGGAAAATATTAGCAATGTGTCTACTAAGAAGAATTGATGACCGACTGAATGAAAACATTCCGCTTACACAAGCAGCCTACCGTGCTGGAAGATCAACCACAGAAAATGTGTTCACATTCAAGACTCTAGCTGAAAAAGCAATCACTTCTTCGAGCTACGAAACTCACATAATCATGCTTGACATGAGCAAAGCATTTGATAGCGTCATCCGCAAGACCCTATATGAAGATCTCCAGAGCATTCTCAACACAGATGAGCTGCATCTGACAACAATTCTCCTGAAAGATGTAAGACTGAAAGTCAGATGCGGAAAAACTACCGGAGACTATTTCACAACTAATATAGGGGTCCCTCAGGGGGATTGCCTCAGCCCGATCCTCTTCACTCTATATACTTGGCCAAAGCCCTGGAGCAAGAAAAACACGTAGACCTAGATCATACATACGCCAAACCTAATATATCGGAAGCCGAAGATCTCCTGCCACCTCATCTAAAAGATCATACCTACTGCAGGAAGACTGATCCGTATTTCCTCATAGACCAGCAATACGCAGATGATATCAGTTGGGTCGCTAACAGCAATCATAAAATTGAACAAATCAAAGCGGAAATACCAGACAAGCTCAGCAAACGCAATCTCAAAATTAACCAAACCAAAACAGAAGAATACACAATAAAAAGAAACGGAAACGAGTCATGGAAGAAATGCAAGTATCTCGGCAGCTTATTGGACACAAATGAAGATATTTGCAGAAGGAAACAATTGGCTATGATGGCATACAATAAACTGAAATTTATCATGAATTCAAGAACAACATCAACGAACTTAAAACTAAGAACGTTTAACTCATTCATAACCAGCATCTTCCTTTATAATTGTGAACTATGGACAATGGACAAGAAAGCTGAACACAAAATCGACGTGTTCCAGAGATCGTTATTACGTAGAATGATGAAATTAAGCTGGCAAGACAAAGTAACTAATGAGGAGTTATATCAACGAACGAGTCAAACCAGATGGAGCAACTTAATAAGAACTAGGCGTATGACCTGGTTTGGTCATCTCCTAAGACTCCCAGAGAAAACCCCAGCAAAGATGTCCCTAGCAGAAATAGGAAGAAGAGTTAAAAGACCACAAGGTAGACCAAAACAGACGTGGATAAGAATGATCCAAAAACAATTGCAAGAACTAAATATTGACTATACAAACGCAGAAAATCTAGCAGAACTGGCCAGTGACAGATATACCTGGCATTTACTAACTGATAAATGAGGGCGCCATGTCAACAAAGACGTAATGCGTAACTGATGATGATGATGATTGCACGATATCTCAAAACTATAAAACACGTAAACTTGCAATATTGGTACAAAGATAACTAGAAAACTAAACCTCGTATCAGGGTGAAATTTGGAATGGATAATAAGCTTGAATAGGGGAATAAACCAATGAAGCCGGATTTTCAATTTATCTTTCCAAATTTGAATTATAACGTAAAATTACCTGATTGGTCGGTTCCTGGTTACCATGGCAACCGTATAAAAAATCCGGCTTCATTAATTTGTGCGCATTGTTCCCACACATCATCTACCAAAGTATGGTGAACATGCAACATTTAGTTTTCTAGATATCTTTGTCCCAGTGTTTAGCCAATCAGAGGCCTTGTCTGGTTACCATAGCAACCAGATCAAAATAACGCGCAGTTTTTGAAACGCTGTTACCTAAGCTTCAATTTGATATATGACTCTAAGGGGTAAGCCCACGGTAACATTGAGAAAATCTGTTTCCAAATTTGGTGCAAATCAACCTAGACTACGCCCCCCCCCCCCCCCCGCCGCCCCCCCCCCCCCCCCCCCCCCCCCCCCTTAAAGCTTTTCATTACTCGCAACTTTGAAAGCTCATTCCCTTCCGTCAGCCTCAATAACACATGGGGGCGCTGTTGTCAACGGCGCTATCGAACGCTGATTAAATCCAGACGACGCTGGACACGATTTGCCTATTGTGCCAATTCGTATTGGTTTAACACGTAATCGCGGATACCCATCCTACAATTCTAAATATCACATTCCTAGGTACAAATAATTATTTAATAATCCCAAAACCAACAGAGTTGGACAACTAACTCCAGTCTAAAGTGTCCTTTCTTTACATTTTCGCAAATTAAAATAACAGTTCTTGAACAAGTCCGGTAATTTTAAAATACTCACGTGGGTAGCTCGAAATTTCATATTTGATACTCGATTTTGAGCGGGCGAAATGGTAGAAAAGAGATAGTCATAGCTAATAATATATAATACTTGACAATATTCTGGCCTTATGATATGTAGTTTAATGATTATTGGGGAAATAATGACAATTTAATACAAAGTAGGAGGTATTGAAAATTCTACGCCACTTGCTTTCACATCACATCTAGCAGCGTGGCCGAAGAACCAAATCAAGGTGTTTTTTTCGCGGCGTGGGTTCAAAACTCGCGCTGTTCACTACCTGCACTACACTCTTTTATTAGTTAAATATTGAAATTTTGATTTATACTGCACTATGAAATTTAAAATCATTCGGGATTTTTCAAGAAACGCGGCGGGAACATGTGCACACATAAACTTTGATGAGTCACTGTGATGCAACCAGACGAGTTCTCAGTTTGTCCGTGTATTGACACACTTCGTCAAGATTTAATGAGTCAACTGACTCATCAGAAATGATACCGGGAACGAACAAAAAGACAGGCCAAGCCCACATCCCTTATCACCCCAGCCCCACCCCAACCCACACATAACCCAACACGGCCACCCTTCCCACCACCTCTAACCCCTAAAAATGATAATGGATCAATCCAAACCTTGATTTAACCAATCAGAGCTGTGATAAAATTACTCGACTAATAAGGGCTCATACATGTAACAGTCATGAGTCATCAGATACAGAGTAATGAAATATCATTATTCTGGTAATCATTACTCTGGTAATACGGGAAAATATTCATTGGAACATTAACCAATCACATTTCAGCATCCATGTCAACTAAATGATACTCGATCTTGCCTGTCGCACCTCCTGTCAAGTATCTTGCTAATTCACGTGCAGCCTTTACCAAAATGCAAGTCGATTATGATTTTGCAAAATCGTCGACACGTCTGATATAATTATTCTTCTTCTATTATTAAAAAAAAAGTTTCCTGAAACTATATATCATTGGCAGTTGATTTGAGCAACCGGATGTACCATTCGTTAATCAGTTGACAATTATCCGTATTTGACATCCATTACCAAGTCACGTGGAATTTCTTGCTTAATAAGTCTGCCTTGGACTGGTTAACACTTACCACGCGGAAGGCGTCTGCTGATACATGTATGACATTCCAAAATGTCCACAAAATATTTTTAAAAATATCACAATTATTGAATTTCATTACCATAATTATTTGGAATCACCATGAGGAATGCATTGGAATAAGTACAAACATGCCTAGTATTGGTCTAGTAATCCTTGAGATTTAGGAAATGTTTCTTAAAAATCGTTTTTTTACATGGTAAAACTAATAGCCGCGTTGAAAGTGTTAATCATATTTTACATAAAATTGTAATTTCTGTCTTCATTTATTATTTATGACAAATTGCATGATATTTGCCACAACGTGATGGATAATTGGTGTCTCATGCCATTGGTGTTTTCCACGGTAACATATAAACACTGAAGAGTCGGATCATAGCATTCATACACGTGTGGGAGAAATTTCAGTTTATTTGAATTAATCTATAGCTTGTTTAACCGGTTTCTTCACTGAAAGGAAGACGCTCTTTTACTCGCGTGCTTAACTATAGCTGCCTTCGCATTTTGAAAGAAGTTTTTTTGTTAGCAGACATCATGATAGGAGGAATACTTCAATTTATTTTCACAGCTTTCGTAATGGGTAAGTAATTCATTCTACTCATATATTGGAAATGTTAATCTTTTTTACGTATTTTTGGAAATGAAACTATCCCTCAGGGGAGAAAAACGATTGCATTAAAGGGACATTAAGTGGTGTTGAAAATGTTAAATGTTTAAAAATTTACTTCAGAATTCAAGATGAACATTAAAAATTGCCATTATTGTTGTTTCTACTAACAAAAACACAGCCAAACTTGATTAAAACAATATCATCGCTATTTATTAAAAACCGCCCTCTATGCAAATATGGTTCGCGTTATGTATCACGCGTACTGCAGTGGGATACTGTCGGACGTAAAATGCTCGTCCCGGCTGTACGAGCATTTTTGAATTTTGAATCGACGTTTTCTTGTACAAAGAGGTCTGATTTTTCCTTATAGGTGTAAGTTCATACATGTAGGCCTAATACAATTATAAAAATATACTTATCCCAGTTTTTATCATAATTGAGGGCGCAGCCTCCAACACATCTCTTAGTGTCCCTTTAAGGGGAATGTCCACGCCGGCGCCGGGAATCGAACCCGGTCGCTGGAGTCCCGCCCGCCCCTGCACGATTGCTCCATAAAAATGCTTTACATTTCCTCAGCATATGATTGCCCGTCTCATCGGACCAAGAAATAATAATAAATAATAGCTTTAAACATTGATAGGTCTGGTCGTGTCTAACCATCCTAGGTTTGGTAGCGGTTAAATAAGTCTATTTGTTGAAGATTTATATTTATTGAATTAGTTGTTATCTTCAAGAGTTATAGCTAATTCAACATTTTGACTAAAATATGCAAATGAGCTAATTGTTATATTTAAACAAATGCTTATGGAATCTAGCTTGGACCAATGGTGCAGCCGTTCATGTTCTTCAATACTAGCCAACTTGGAAGTTTATTACTCATTGTTTTTTAGGATGAGGAGCCAGATCAAAGATTTGACCAAAATATGCAAATGAGGTCATTTGCATAATTACAACCATACAAATAAGCCCTAGCATTGATCACTGATAGGTCTGGTAAGTCTAACCATCCAAGTTTTGGTAGAGGTTAAATCAGTATATTTGATGAAGATTATATTTAATTAAATTAGTTGTTGTCTTTAGAAGTAAACTCATTGTTTTTAAGATTAAGAGCCAAACTTTCCAAAATTTGCAAATTAGGACATTAACATAATTACACCATAAGCCCTAACATTGATCAATAATAAATCTAGACATGTCTAAACATCCTAGTTTGGTATAGGTTAAACGTCTATTAGTTGAAGAGTTATATTTTATTGAATAAGTTGTTGCCAAAGTTATAGCTAATTCAAAATGTTGTCTAAAATATACAAATGAGTTAATTATCATATTTACACAAATGCAAATGAGATCTAGCTTGGACCAATGGTATAGCCGACATGTCCTATCATACTGTAGTTAAATTGGAAGTGTATTGCCCATTGTTTTCAAATGTAAGAGCCAAATCAAAGATTTGACCAAATATGCAAATTAGAATAATTACATCTAAAGCCCTAACATTGATCAATAATAAATTTGGTCATGTCTAACCATCTTAGTTTGGTAGAGGTTAAGTTGGCCTTTTTATTAGTTGAATATTTATATTTAATTGAATTAGTTGTTCCCTTTCAGAGTTATAGCTAATTCAACATTTTGACTAAAATATGCAAATGAGTTAATTATCATATTCAAACAAATGCAAATGAGATCTAGCTTGGACCAATGGTGCAACTAATCATGTCCTACAATACAAGCTAATTTTGAAGTGTATTACTCATTGCTTTCAGGATTAAAAGCAAAATCAAAGATTTGACCAAAATATGCAAATGAGCTTATTAACATAATTACACTAATACAAATAAGCCCTAGCTTTAAACACTGATAGGTCTGGTCGTGTCTAACCATCCTAGGTTTGGTAGTGGTTAAATTAGTATATTTGTTGAAGATTTATATTTAATTGAATTAGTTGTTATCTTCAAGAGTTAAGCTAATTCAACATTTTGACAAAAATATGCAAATGAGCTAATTATTATATTTACACAAATGCTAATGGAATCTAGCTTGGACCAATGGTGCAGCCGATCATGTTCTACAATACTAGCCAACTAGGAAGTTTATTACTCATTGTTTTTAGGATTAGGAGCCAGATCAAAGATTTGACCAAAATATGCAAAGGAGCTCATTTGCATAATAACAACCATACAAATAAGCCCTAGCATTGATCTCGGATAGGTCTGGTCATGTCTAACCATCCAAGTTTTGGTAGAGATTAAATCAGTATAAATTGATGAAGATTATATTTAATTAAATTAGTTGTTGTCTTTAAGCGTTATAGCTAATTCAAAATTTTGACCAAAATATGCAAATAAGCTCATTAGCATAATTACAACCATATGAATCAGTATTAAAATTAATCAATGATAGATCTAGCCATGTATGACCATCCTAGTTTGTAAGAGGTTAAGTCAGTCTATTCATTGAAAAGTTATATTTAATTGAATTAGTCCTTGCATTAAGGAGTTACAGCAAATTCAAATATTCAGACAAAATATGCAAATTAGCTCATTATCATATTAGCACAAATATAAATGAGATCTAGCTTGGACCATTGGTGGAGCTGATCATGTCTTACCATTCTAGCTAATTTGGAAGTGTATCACTCATTGTTTTCCAGTTTAAGAGCCAAATTAAAGATTTGACCAAAATATGCAAATGAGTTCATTAGCATAATTACAATAATACGATTCAGCCCTAACATTGATCAATGATAGATCTAGTCATGTATAACCATCCTAGTTTTGTAGAGGTTAAGTCAGTCTATTTATTGAAGAATTATTTAATTGAGATAGTTCTTGCATTAAGGAGTTACAGCCAATTCAGGTATTGAGTCAAAATATGCAAATTAGCTAATTATCATATTTACACAAATGAAAATGAGAGCTAGTTTGGACCAGTGTTGGAGCTGATCATGTCTAACCACCCTAGCTTACTTGGAAGTTTATCTGTCATTGTACTCTAGAGTAAGAGCTAAAACTAATAATATAGCAAAATATGCAAATGAGCTCATTAACATAATTACAAATGTGCAATTGAAACCTAATTTCAGCCAATTGTAGACCTGAACATTTTCTAAGCTTTGTCTAACTAGGGATCCTAAGTCAAAATACCACTAATAAATATTCACGCAAAATAATTGTTATTCTCCATCATACCATTATGATCATACATAGGAAATGGAATTGTACTGTATGACCTTTTACCTTTTGCATTTGCCGCTCGGCCTCAAGTCACTGACCTTTGACTTTACTACATGTAAACTTAAAAATTGTTACTCTGTGATCAAATTCAAATTCGAATAGTAAATATAATTGGGACTGGCCGCCACGTGTAATATCATACTACATGTACATTGTATTTCGGGAGCCTATATGAGTGTAGCCTTCATGTTAACAACCAATATCATCTCCAAGGGCCTACAATCAAGGAAAAAAAGGTTGGCACACTTTGTCTTAATTACGGAAAAAACCCGCCCCTCTCCCCGGAGGCAATGTTGATCCGAGTCATATTATCAGAAGCCATGGTAGGTCCCCCAACATTGATTGATGGGGGATGGGGAAGGATATAAGAAAGGGGGAGACTTTTGCTTTCTATTAAACAGTGCTATGTCCCAAGTCTGATCTCAATTGCGAGCACAGGGATATTTGTAATAAGTTGCGTCAAGTGTGCCAACTATTATTTTCCTTGATTGTAGCTCATTTAGGTTATTAGACTGTGCACTCATTAGGGATCCTTGCAGGGATGAGTTTTTGAACAGGTTTGATTAATTACGGAGAGGATATATTAATAGTATACATATAGTGCAAAATTGAGATGAAAAGGAAACATTTAGGAGAATGAAAACAAACTCAAACTATTAAAGGAAAGATTTGGCTATGTTTTTATTATTATTACTATTATTATTTGTAATGGGAAAAAGGGAAAGTCGTATTTTTATGAGAACAAAACGTAAGGTCGTATTTTCAACAAATGTCCGTACTAAATACGGCAAAATATCAATGTCAATATACAATTATTTTATTTTATGGTGTATCTGGTACATTTCCCTGTTCCAAGAACCCCCTTTGTTTATTCACGCATCGTTTACAAGGCCTTCTGGAATGAGTTTTGGGGCTCACCCAATGAATAGTTTCCCATTGTTGATTGACTAAATTGTAATATTGTTTACCAAGGCCGCAAACCAAACATCTACGCTTTTGCCACATGTTTACCAAGGCATAGCCTCGTAGTGCGGGTACAATATCGATCAACATCACACATTTTATGACGTATTTCATGACTAAAATTCACATTGCGTGTTTATCCAAATCGATTTACGAAAAATTGTTCCAAGGAATCTAATTAAATATGGTCCACAGTATTCGCGCAATTTTTGAGTGATAACCATATCCTAACGACAAAGCCTTTCCACGCTAAAAAAAGAATGCTAGACTTTGCCTTTAGATACGAGGCTAGTGATGACCACGATCACATAACCCCGATGCATATATCGCGGTAAAAATGAAATGATTAAAATCGGTGCCTTCCATGAATTATATCTTTATTATATTTTAAAAACTTCGCTTGCTTTATACACAATTAGTATTACTGCTATTTACACGTTAACCACGAAAACTGTTGTAGAGTAGTATAAGGGGGAGAGGGGTTTGATGCACCCTAACACCTGCCCATACTATACATGTTTTTAGTTGGTTGACGATTACTTGCATCCATTTTGCCCTTCCCGCCCCTCCCACCAAAACACTATTAAATAAATGTCAAAACATTATATATAATTTTTTTTAAACAAGAAGAAGAAACCTAATTAAATAAATGTATACAGGGAAGGGGTTGCCAGGTTTTAAGACTTCATTTTAATACTGGATTTTAAAAAAAAAGTTTTCTTCTTGTTTAAAAATAAATATATATAAAGACAAGGATTAATACATTGCTATTATGGTCGGTGAAGGTGTTTTTTGTTGGTAGTTGACATTTTGATCAAGTAATACATGTAATAGGATTGTTAGGATTGTCATGGGAACAAGATGCAATAGATCCGGCATTCGCTGCGAGCGGAGTATGGAGTCTGCCGAAAGCGAGGCCAAAATCAATTAGCCTTGAGTAGAAAAAAAATATAGTGACGGTATAATTATATGAGCGTTTCTTCCGGGAAATATTACTTATTACTTAATTTAATTAATAGGTTTCAGTTTAATTATTGATGGATGAAGACAAGCGATTAATCATGAAAAGTGGCTTATTTGTAGCGGTAACCATGCCAATTTCCGACAAATACACGGTCAACGGGCCAAGTAATGTAATTCATTAACGCATAATAAATAGGTGTTCATCGTAATAAAAAATGGAATTATTTGTAAAAAAGGACTTGATTACGATATTGCATCTATACAGGGTGTCTCAAAAATCTAGGACTCTGTTTCATGACGGTGTAATTCTTATTATAATCATTGGACCATGACCAATTTAGTCTCAATGTAAAGCCCATTTAATTAATATGATATCCTGAAAATATGAGATCAATCCGATGAAAAATAAGAAAACTAGCGTACTTTGTGTAAACCATGTCATTTACTGGTTTGTACAATGGGATATATACATAATATACAGACCAGTAAATAACAGTTGATAATTAATTTCCACATTTGGACCAAATTATGCAGCCCTGACTAACGCCAGTTTTTGGACGCGAACCATTCGGTAAGCTCTCCGTTTACTCTTACCGAGCTTTGTGATTTGCTGTAAATAGCTTTTAGTAGGCGGATGATCTTGTCTGGGAATCCAAAGAATGCCATTGCTTTCCAGTTCCCGTTTTGCCATACACTGTCAAAAGCTTTGACTGTGATTTTCTTTATGGTAGTGTACACACAGTCTTGGACTTGCTTGCCTGATGTGCACTCTCTTCATCTGTGTATTGGTCTTTCAGCCATTTGTCCTTACATCCCTTTGTTTTCCGTTTAATCTCTCTGTTGAGATAGTTGTAGTTTGCCCTTTTTGATGGGTCTTTCAGTTTAGCTGCCTTTACCTTACTACGCTCCTAACACATTAGGCTACAAGGCCCGCAGCGCTATAAATTCATGTAAATTGGTGCCCTAAAAACCGGCACCAAATTTAAATATTCGCCTTCCATCAAAGCTGGTTGCCATATGACATAATTCTCGTGTGCAACCAACCGGCTGCAACATAATGGAAACTCACCCATGCAGTTAGCAAGTAGTACCGCTCGTACACGCCCCGAGTTTAAATATGATTGCCTGGTTGTACACGCGCACTGGGCAATCCTCTCGTAGTAATTGATAACAATAGGTTTACCAGACCAAATTAATAGCGCTCCTAAGCGGGCAATTTATGTCATGACAATTCCAGCACCTCAGAACTGATCCATAGTTTGGATTGGTGTGGTTTTTGGGTGCCTAGAAGAGACTCTGAAGTAATGTTGAAGGCAGTTATGACGTCTTCCTAAGCCGAGTTAACGTCAACGTCCTCTTTGGTCAGCAACGGTCCAAATCTTCCACCGATTTCTATCTTGTATGTTCCTGGTGTCGGGGTCTCTAAGTTTGAAGACATCATAGCGTTTTGGTATGTTTGCCTTGGATGTTCTTATGAATCTTAGACGGAGATTGGCTAATACGATAAATAACAACCTTCATATTTTTTAATTTACAATATAGTAATTTGAGCAAAACTGGCAAAAATAGGAATTTTTCACCATTTTCGCTATTATTTTAAAACTGCACCACTTCCACCTATAGCAATGACCCCTAAGTATCAACCTACAGGGTGAGTCAAAAAAAAGTTTACCCTAATTGAAAAAATCTTAAAAAAAATATTTCTGACCACAAAATCAAGGCAAACAAAACTTTAAATGATTGCGCCATTTCTTTGTTACCATCTAGAAAAAAATCACGCTATTTGATGATACCGTTAAGTAATTATGACTATTTCTGTACAGGAGCTGTTTTTTCACCAAAAACACGGTTTTTAATTTCGAGCATAATAATGTTTACTAGGATTATGATGTAAAGTATTACACATCTTGTTTATTAAAAGAATTAAGTAGACAATAGACTTGTTCAAAATTGTCTCCTAATAGATTAAAACAATAGACAGCTTTAAGGCCTATTTATGACACAATTACCACACTTTAATCATTTCATAACAAAGGAATTGATCCTTTCGCTGTCGGTATTGTAATTTTTTATTGGTCGTATCTTATGAAATATAATGGTCAAGATCTGGAAGCGTGTTCGGACGTTAAATTGGTCACTTTTATTCAAAACAGCGTAAAATAAGTTTCCCTCAACCAATCTAAACCAGATAAAATTCATATTAAAGCTAATTGATTTGTCTTTATACTGTAGTAAATTGTTTTGAAAACAAAGGAAAACTTTTTTCTAAAAAAAATCGCTGAAGTTGAGTAAACTTTTTTTTGACTCACCCTGTATTACATAAAAGTGATTTTTTCCCCCCTTTCAAGCCTTCCCTTGCTCCAAAACTAGCAGGTTTTTCGAAGTTAGCCGATGAGTTATATATAGGGAAAATGGTCTTAATTGTGTATTATTTTTGTAAAAATGTCTTAGTTTACAACCATTATTGACCTTTAAGATGACATAATATAAATAAGGTTGAGTGCTTTCAGAGAGAATGAATGATACATTCTTTATTATTTCCACTACAACTATCAATACGATAGATGTCTTTTTTTAAGACTCTCCTTGTTAATATGTTCCCCAAACAAAACAATATTTTTAGGTTTCCAAAATGTATCAATATAATTGCAATAGCCTACTGAAAACTGAAGTAAGAGCGCCCTCAAAATAAAATACGTTGTAGGTCTTCTGGGACCCGCTGTATTTTCTGTATTATATTCTGCCTCGATCAAATAAAAAATTCAACGAACAGACGGCTTTTTAATCTGGTTAACTTGGCAATTCGCCTTGAATGTGTTTTTTGTCGGCGCCAATGCTTAGGGCCTATTTGTGAGCGACCCAGGGCTACGAAAACCGCGGGAACGCGGGAACGGCGTTCCCAGAAAGGATTCACGAGTCGCAGTAAATAATCATAAGATGTTTTTCTTGCCCCACCCCCATTTTGATGCTGGTGCCGATGACGCCACTGTCATGACTGTTGACTGTCCACCGCTATAAGGTAACCTCGATCGAGGAGGACGTGACTGACACATGGCAAGTTGTATATAATTTAAATAATCTCGCAGAAAATAAATAACTTATTTTCTAAGATTTTTTTTTTTTCGCTGCCCTGGAGCGACTATTTGTCTCCAAATACTTTAAAATGTAAACATATTATTACGTGTGAAAGGAAACGAGGATTACGGTGTGTTTTCGCCCACAACGTGGGTCTTTTTTGATATGAACATCAAGTGTTCAACAACTCCCCCATACCTTAAGTACAGTAACAAAGCGTTGTCGATTTAAGATAATCCCACTGTTCATATGCAAATTACTAGGATGGCGAACCTTATTTGGAAGCCACTAATGCATATGCATCGATGCAAAATTGTAAACAAACAAAAAATGTTCGCAAAATGTGTTCATTTTTTCGCCCGTTTTTTCGGCGTATAAATGCATTTCGCCATGCAATCCTTAAAGTTAGTAAACAGCTTTATATACTGAGGAAAATATTTTTGGCGAGGGCCATATTTCGGTTTCAGTTTCAGTTTTATTTACCAATAATACATATACAATAATTTTAAGTAAATACATTGGTGGGCTGACCAAAATCAGAGCAGAGCTCGCAAATATATTTGGCCACCCTTAATAAATCATAAACGTAACAAATTCGGATACATGTTGTCAGAGGCATGGACATTACTGTATACTGATGATGTACACATTGCTGAATAAAAATATTATTATAATATTACTACATACGGTGAGTTATAACATTAATAGTGGATAATCAAAAACAAACAAAAAAGACAAACAAAAGTGACAGGGAAATGACTGCACGAAATGTATAATTAAATATGGTGGTTGAAACATCATTCATAATATGATAAAAGGTAACCCTTGTATGTTTTGTTAAAACAATTTACGGATTTACATTTCTGAATGTCAGCATCAATGCCATTCCACTCCAGAGGCCCTTGTCTTCTAATGGTGTATCTAGCGAGATCGGTATTAAAATTATGAGGTCTATACAAGTTAGAAGATCTGGTTCCATAGGAGTGGATGGCAGTTGATTTCTTGAAATAATTTGAAAATAAATCAGGGAGCATATTATTTGTAAATTTATACATAAATATAGCCTTTTGAAGTCGATGAACATCGTAAATAGTGAGGGTCTTTAAGTTAGCAAACAGAGGGGCAGAATGTGCTAAATAATGTGAGTTTGAACAAAGACGAATGATTTTCTTTTGTTTATCATGAATTGAACGAAGATTACAATTATTGGAATCAGCCCAAACAATATTACAATACTGGATATGGGGAAGTACGAGGCTTGAATAGAGGGAAAACAAAATATGAGGTGACAGAGAATGTTTTAACCTAAATAAGATTCCAGTATATTTTGAGACGAGATTAGTGATGTGGGCGTTGTGCTGATACCATGATAAAGATTCATCAACTATTATCCCAAGAAATTTGGTACTCGAAACCTTCATGATTGGGATATTTTCAATGTTGATGTCGGGATAATCATGAATACGTGAGTCATATCTATTTCTGAAGTACATGTAAGTAGTTTTGTTAATATTTAGGGATGACTTATTAGCATTTAACCATGTGGTGATTTTTATTAGTTCGTTTTTCGTAATATTAGCAAGCTCGGTGAGGCTTTTATGTGAGGCGAGTAGGTTGGTATCATCAGCAAAAATTACGAATTTAAAGAAATTACTTGAAAATACAATATCATTTATATAGATAATAAACAAAAGGGGTCCCAATATAGAGCCTTGAGGAACACCACAGGTTAATTTTAAGTTAGAGGAGTAATGCAGATTGAAAACCGAATGCTGGGTTCTATCAGAAAGGTAACTTCTGAACCACTCCAAGGCAATCCCACGTACACCATAGTGCTTTAGTTTTGAAAGAAGAATGTCGTGATTTATTGTATCGAAAGCCTTGGAGAGATCCAGGAAGATACCTAGTGAATATTTTTTGTTATCGAGATCGGTTGCAATTTTATTGTAAGCTTCAAGGATGGCCATGAATGACGAGCGTTTGGAGCGGAAACCGAATTGACAATCATGCAGTAGGTTAAAACGCGAGATGAAATTATACAGTCTCTTATGCATTATGCGTTCAAGAATTTTCGAGAAAGCTGGGAGAACAGAGATGGGTCTATAGTTGCATGGATCCTGACGATCACCCTTTTTGAAAATCGGAACAACTTTGGCAATTTTAAGCTTCGCTGGAACGATACCCGAACTCAATGATAAATTGAAGATATGAGCAAGAGGTGTAGCAATAATATCAATGACAGATTTCATAATATCCGGTTTGATATCATCACAACCGCCACTAGTACCTGATTTTAATGCTTTACATACAGTAATGATTTCAGCATTATCAGTAGGTGACATATAAAGAGAACCACTTGGCGATTTAGCTTTATTCAAATAATGTTGGAATCCTGTATCAGAATGCGGAATTTTATTTGCAAGAGTAGAACCGATATTAACAAAATAAGAATTGAAATGATTTGCGATCTGATAGGGGTCACTGATGGCCATATCATTAATATTAAATGACGTTGGCAGTCTGGGCCTTTTACCACGATTTAGGATACTATTTAATATCGTCCAGGTTCGCTTTGCATCATGTTTACATGCATTCAATTTCTCAGCATAATAAGTTTTCTTTGAATTACGAATCAGCGTGGTCAACATGTTGTGATACGTTATGTAACGTTCTTTATTGATCTCAGTTGGACGACCAATATACTTTTATGTCACAACTCACTCCTAAAGCCACAATTTTAGACCGAACGATCGTTACCCAGCACAAGAGAATCGTCATTTTGCATCATCGCGCGGTGAAATGACATTCCTTTCATCCAATGGACCGTACCACTATTGAAATGGAGGAGTGTGTTTTGATTTGATACAAATATTCTATAAACATGTATTAAAATGTGTATGTAAATTAAACGCATTCTTGATTTAATTTTTCTATAAATGCTATTTACAAAATATTTTAAATTTCACAATTCCTTGCGAAATAATTTGTCTTCTCTAATGTTGACCTTTTGTAACCCAGCCCATTCAGAAGTTCCCTCGCCTATTTACAGGGAACGGACGATGTCCAAATAAGGGCCTAATTATAATAAAACGTAAACATTTGTTCCCGTTTTTTTAAAGAGCAGCTATTTTTTTATGTCAAATTAAGCCTATTAAAACACGTTTTTTACTTGTTTTCATCAATTATCAAAAACGCTATTCACATATGAATGATGTAAATATGTTTGGTCGTTGTTGAACATGTTGAACGGGGTTCAACAAGGTCTTCGTCTTCGCTCGGGCAGCTAGAGCTGCTCTCGCAAAATAAACCCGTCTTACCGTTGTCGATTCAAGATAAACAACTCCGAAACCTTATTGAACCCCTAAATCTAATGCTTAGTCTCTCATCTGGTATGAATTATTTCATCAATTACCGTTAATTACATTTATATTACTTATATCTACCTTTACAGCAGCATCCATGATGCCATCCATCGTTAACGGCTATGTTTGTTCTCTTAAAATGCGATGGGATCCATCCGTTGCAAGAGTTCGTTGGTCAATGTCATTGGATGAGATATGTCATTGTCAGGGAGTCGTTGCACCTGAAGACAGAAGTTATCGCAACTGTCCATTACCAAAAGAAGAATATGAATTATCCGGTGAATTTTGGTACACAGATCATCCAGGCCCGCTAACGAAAAGGGTAAATTGGACACCTGACAAACTTGATTTACTACTGGAGAGAGTAGAATATTGCTGTAAGTATCTCAAATGATGAACAACTTTTGTTCACAGTTAGGCCTATACGTCAACCCTTTTCTAAGCACACATCAATAATCAAGAGGTAGTCTCAATTACAAATCAACATTGAAATCTATGGCTGATGTCAACTTCTATACAATGATTTTTTGATATAACGTTGTTACAACTTCATTTTGCCCGCTGGGATAGGTGTCAAAATGTAAAATTGGTCTGATTATATTGAACTGCATATCAAACTCTTCCCGAGACCATAAGGACTCAGGAGCAAAACATGGAATGGTTGTATTTCCACCCGATGCTCAGTTTCCGACAAACTCTCTGTAGAGCACGTGTGGTCCAGTGGAATAGTTGCCGGTCTCCTAATCATAAGGTTGTGAGTTCTAGCCCCGCTGGTGCCAATGTATTTGTGTCCTTAGGCAAGGCACTTAGTCTACATTGCCTATTAGGGGGTTACCATAAAGGGGTTATGTATCTCTCTAAATGTAAAAAAGCTAAAACTCACTCTTTTGAAAGCTCTAGAAGGGACAGCTCTTTTTGGAGTGAAGTTCACTCGTTTCTGGAGTGAAGTTCACTCTTTTTAGAGTGAGTGCCACTCTTTTCAGAGTAAAAATCACTCTAAAAGAGTGGAAAATCACTCCGAAAAGAGCGAACTTCACTCAGAAAATGAGCCGTTCCTCCTAGAGCTCTCAAAAGAGTGAGTTTTAGCTCTTTTACATTTAGAGAGTATGTATGTTCATGTTGGTTTATGTCGCAACTTGGCGCTGATTTAGCTGCTGCCTGGACGTTGCATTGTTTAATTATGTATTTGATTTATAATGTTGTTACAATTCAGCCGGTTGGCTGCGATGACAATAAAATTTAGACCTTAATTATTTATTATTATACATGTAGGGCAAAATAGGTCAAATGTCAAATTTTGCCTCGAATTCTTTGTACAGGGGTGAAATTCTCGAAATGCTCCGAGTTTTATGAACATGGTATCATATTGTCCAGATGGATGCCACGAGCCATAAAAAGAAAAGTTTACCACATCTACAATTTAAGCATCTAGTATTAGTTTCAGGAAGCTATACCGCTAATGTGTGCTAACCTTTGACCTAATGAAATTATTTAGCAACATTTCCATTAAAGAGGAATATATATTTTTTTTATAAAACATATAAAAGTAGCTCTCTTGTTTTAAATTCTTTGATAAAAAAAATATTATTTACATAAATCCTCAAGTCAGTTCCCAGTTCGGGAAAAAATCCCATAAAAAGCTATTAATGCCATCAGAGCTCCTAGTCATCGTTTAGCCTAGTCAAACCTTTTATGGTAACTTTTTGCCCTCCTTTGAAAAATTGGGGAAATAGTTTGAATGTTTGATGTCACATAATGTAGTATTGACTAATCAAATGTAAATATACGTGTAGATATACATCATTATATTTACTGTGTTTCATATTAAACTGTTATCATTTTCCAGCAATGTGTACTCCATCGTGTATAAATGGTGGAACGTGTATCAGACCAAAAACTTGCTCATGTCCATCAGGATATACGGGGAACCGATGCCAGACACGTAAGTGTATGCACTAAGCTAACATAGCAATGTACGGAAATCTGTCTTAACATAGTGCATATCTGCATAATCTGCATTGCACTATTTTCTTTATTTATTCAAACTTGATAAAGACCGGTGTATGCTGTCGAAACTTGGACCAATTTCTTTCTTTTTAATCAGTCGCCGCCATCCCTCTTTTTATCTCTCTCACTCACGATATGTTGAGATTTGCAGTTTTGCCTGTATTTTTCTGACATAGCCTAATCATATCCATTATATTTACCGTGTTTCATATCAAATTGTTATGCACTTTCAAGCAATCTGTACTCCTTCGTGTTCGAATGGTGGAACTTGTACCAAACCAAACACTTGCTCATGTCCATCTGGATACGCTGGGAATCGATGCCAGACACGTAAGTTTAAGAAGAGATTATGAAAATCAGTGATGATCGTTGGTATTGAAATATATAATATACAAAACGTTTATTATGTCTGTCTCGCTCGCACCAGTACGGCTTGCATTGAAAAGCCCGCTAAGAAATATGGGTAGGCTACTGAGAGCCTGTTGCGAAAACAACTTATAGTGTAATATGTAGTGTAAAATAAAAAAATCATACATACATTCTGAACGACTTAAATGATTGCATGAATTCACCGACGCGATTTATGCAACTATATCTTAAAATTATTGTATACAACTTTTTTATTCAGTGTTTTATTAGACCTAAACTCGAACCCACGAGCACTTGGAACAATCAGACCATCTTCTCAAATCTATACTGGTTTCTAGAAGTGAGGTGTCGAGTTATGTACTGTTGAGGAATTATTTAATGACAGCCGAATTGAGACGACACGGCCTGTTAGTGTTCCTTTTGATCAATTTTATTCCGAGACATAGCTGCAATTGAAAATACCGGCTTAGCCGTCCCTGTAATACAATGGATGGATTTTGATTATATGACCCCATGAAATTCATCAAACTAAATTATTTCATCCTATAACCGCTGGAGTGGGATTCCAGCGTCAGTATCATTTTTTGAATTTAATCCGTTGTTAAGCGTTCGTCCCAGTCACTTGATCACGTAACCTCGTACGCATAATTTAACCTTGAATATTCGAAAACACGCCCGTGTCCGGCATCGTCTGTTCCAGGTATTCGCTATACGATGCGCCGCCAATTAAAGCCCGCGTAATACAAATTCAACACAGGAAAACATTTATTGTCTGTTTATAGGTTATAGACGCGAATTATAGACGGATGGTTATAGACGCGAATGCACACCCCAACGCCAATATCCATTTTATTTACTGTGTTTCGTATCCAACCGTTATCATTTTCAGCAATCTGTTCTTCATCATGTTCGAATGGCGGAAAGTGTACCAGACCAAACACTTGCTCATGTCCATCTTTATACACTGGGAACCAATGCCAGACACGTAAGTTCAAGCAAATTAGCCAACCTAGCAATGCATTGAAATCTGTCTGCTTTATAGTTATATTCACCGTGTTTATATCAAACTGTTTTCACATTCCACCAGCAATCTGTTCTCCATCGTGTTCGAATTCAGGAAATTGTACCGGACCAAACACTTGCTCATGTCCATCTGGATACACCGGGAACCGATGTCAGACACGTAAGTTTAAGCACATTATCCAACCTAGAAATGCATTGAAATGTGTCCGTCTTAACATAGTTATATTGATATATTATATCGTCAATGATTATATTTGCCGTGTTTCGTATCAAAATGTTATCAATGTCCAGCAATATATTATCCATCGTATTTGAATGATGTAACCTGTACCAGACCAATCATTTGCTCGTGTACATCTGGATATCTGTCTGCCTTAACATAGTTAAATAATAATAATAATAATAATAATTAGTATTTATATAGCGCCTTTCCAAAGTGATCAAAGCGCTGTAATTTCGCTGCTGGTGAATCATCAGAATCTGGTCGCATCAACTAGGGTGCTGCCAATTTCTAGCGCAAACCTATCCGCACTTAGATTGTAACATCCACCATTTTTCAATGCAGCTCCCCAAATACCATAGGGTCAAGGAAGTTTTTTTTGATAACCGAAACAACTAATCACAGATTTTGAGAGCAGGAGATCCCGGAGAAAACCTGCGAGAGGGTGTATGGATCGTGATAAACCAAATGCACATAAAGCCCGACCGAGCACAGATTTCGAACCCGGGATTCATTGGTGCAAAGCGAGGGTATCTACCGCTGCGCCAACACGCTCTCCCTTTAAATTCATTATATTTACCCCGTATTTACCGTGTTTCAAATTAAACTGTTATCACTTTCCAGCAATCTGTTCCCCATCGTGTTCGAACGGTGGAACTTGCACCAGACCAAACACTTGCTCATGTCCAACTGGATACACTGGGAACCGATGCCAGACACGTGAGTTACATTGACATATGTCTGTGTTAACATATATTATAATACCATCGAGGCAGCAAAAGTTACACAACTATGACAACCCAAGGTTCCACAACCCAAACAAACGTAACAAGCCTCATACGCAGTGCATCGTGGTAAAAAGTCGTCACCCAAAGCCCGCGTAATGCAAATTCAACACAGGTAAACATGATAATTGTGTGTTAAATGTCATTATATTGGTTATACACGCGAATGCAAACCCCGACACCAATCTATCCACTATACATGCTATATGTACTGTGTTTGATATCAAACCGTTATCATTTTACAGCAATCTGTACTCCTTCCTGTTCGAATGGCGGAAATTGTACCGAACCAAACAATTGCTCATGTCCATCTGGATACACTGGGAACCGATGCCAGACACGTGAGTTTATGCACAAAGCCAACATAGCAATACACTGAAATTACTCTGTGTAAACATATATTATAATAACAGCGAGGCAGCAAAAGTTACACAACCATGACAACCCAAGGTTCCACAACCCAAACAAACGTAACAAGCCTCATACGCAGTGCGTCATGGTAAAAAGTCGTCACCCAAAGCCCGCGTAATGCAAATTCAACACAAGAAAACATGTTATTGTGTGTTTAAATGTCATTATATTGGTTATATACTACAATCATAGAAAAAAGGTGTTCGAACACTGACCATTGTTTGCACCGTTTAATTACCCTATAGTACGCATTTTTAGAGTCATGTGAAAATACCAATTTGCATCTGCTAGCCTGAAAGCCCCCCTTCAATATACCCCTCCCCTCCCCCCACCAATCAATGTTGCTAGGCCACGGGCTGATGTTTGGCAAGTTGGGCGACTCAACATTGATCAGGGGGGAAAGGGGGATGACTTTACATTAGGCCTACTAAGTGTTCGAACACTTTTTTCTAACATTGTAGGAGTGGGCTACACGGAGGTCAAAAATGCTTTTTTGGTTATCTTTCTAGGCAACAATTTCTTCTATTCCATTTGACCTATCCCAACATGAAATATTATGGGACGTTTTCCACATGCTTTTTGTATAATTGAATTATATTATATTTTGTAATTTAGTGTATGTTTTAGTACGTCATCCTGTATTTATGCATACTAGCCATAGTTTGGCATGCGATATATAGTCTACTTATCGATGTTACTCTAACAGTTATCCACATACATTGTGTATTCTAACTGATTTGTAATCATATATTTTTTGTATATTTGATTTTTCATAGCAGATGAAGAAGAAAAAAAAGAGAAAAAAAGATTTATTTTAATTTTTTCAGTCAGGAGTCCCAGAAACAAGTGTGCAGCGCCCTCTTGTGTCACCATGCCTTATTTTTATGGTTGGAGTGATTTGAGTACAAAATCCTTTATATAACTCATTTTCTGGCATGTTGCTGTGATTTTGGTCTCTAAGTAAATGTAAATAAGTTCAAATTACCTAATTGTGAAAGTTAATTGAAAATAGGACATTGCGTTTTCGTAAAAATTGACATTTTGGGTCAAAATTGACCACGGGGCGTTTTTCAAGATTCTGCGCAAGTTTTTAGCCATTTGCTATTTTAAAGTTTACAGCTACGAAGATGATCACAAGTTCAACCTACTCAAAAAAAATTGAGCGTTCTATCACAATAAGTTTGTCCGTAGCACTCATTTAAACGTTTCTTGCTGTTGCACCGCTCCTATTCACATACATGGGGGTCAACGCACTTATTCTCATGTACAATTCAATGGTGGCATCAAAATGAACGATTTAATGAGCGCTACGGACAAACTAATTGCGGTAGAACGCTCATATTTCTTGAGTAGGTCAAACTTGTGATCATCTTGATAGCTGTAAACATTGAAATAGCGAATGGATGAAAACTTGCGCAGAATCTTGAAAAACGCCCCGTGGTCAATTTTGACCCAAAATGTCAATTTTTACGAAAACGCAATGTCCTATTTTCAATTAACTTTCACAATTAGGTAATTTGAACTTATTTACATTTACTTAGAGACCAAAATCACAGCAACATGCCAGAAAATGAGTTATATAAAGGATTTTGAAAAGCGCCCTCGTGGTCAATTTTGACCCAAAATGTCAATTTTTACGAAAACGCAATGTCCAATTTTCATGTTACTTTCAAAATTAGGTAGTTTGAAACTCATTTACATTTATTTAGACACGAAAATCGCAGCAACATGACAGAAAATGAGTAATATGAAGGATTTTGTACTCAAATCCACTCCTCCACAAGGATATGGTGACACAAGAGGGCGCTGCACACTTTTTTCTTGGACCCCTGATCGAAAATTTTATTATTTCATGTTGAGATAGGTGAAATGGAATGAAAAAAGCCTTGTTACCTATTAAGAAAAACAGAAAATGACCAATTTATAGCCCACTCCTAGTTATACACACGAATGCACACCCCGACACCTATCTATCCACTTTATTTACTGTGTTTGATATCAAACCATTATCATTTTCCAGCAATCTGTACTCCTTCCTGTTCGAATGGTGGAAATTGTACCGAACCAAACAATTGCTCCTGTCCATCTGGATATAAAGGGAACCGATGCCAGACACGTGAGTTTATGCACTAAGCCTATGTATAGCAATGCATTGAAATCTGTCTGAGTTTACATATTATAATAACAGCGAGGCAGCACAAGTACAACTATGACAACCCAAACAAACGTAACAAGCCTCATACGCAGTGCATCGTGGTAAAAAGTCGTTACCAAACATACATAGGCCTATTCAACACAGGAAAACATGTTATTGTGTGTGTTCAAATGTCAATATATTGGTAATACACGCGAATGCACCCGACACCAATATATCCACTTTATTTACTGTGTTTGATATCAAACCGTTATCATTTTACAGCAATCTGTACTCCTTCCTGTTCGAATGGTGGAAATTGTACCGAACCAAACAATTGCTCATGTCCATCTGGATACAAAGGGAACCGATGCCAGACACGTAAGTTTATGCACAAAGCCAACATAGCTATGTATTGAAATATGTCTTGATAAAGACTGGTTTATCCAGTCGAAACGTCGACCATTTTCTTTCCTCTCTCGCCATAATCGCTCAATTTATGTTGGCACTTTCTCATGACTTTGGTCAAGCTTTGCCGATCTGAGATCGTCGTATGCTTGCATTTAAATGGCGCCATCCCTCTCACTATGTGTTGCCACTTGCAGTTTTGTTATTTGTCGTAACATAATTATACCCATTATATTTACCGTGTTTCACATCAAACTGTTATCACTTTTCAGCAATCTGTTTCCCATCGTGTTCGAACGGTGGAACTTGTACCAGACCAAACACTTGCTCATGTCCAACTGGATACACTGGGAACCGATGCCAGACACGTAAGTTCAAAGGAATACCGTTCTATTCATTAAACCATGCATTTGGTATGAAAATAATTATCTAATGTATATTGACCATTTTAATTGAACACAGAACTATAATGTTCAATTAAACGAATTTAAACTGCACATCCCCAACCTGTGATTAATATTTGAAATTCGCGCCCGGTTGTCTGTGTCGAAAGTGCTGATGGGATAGCCATACCCAAAATTGTGATGTCATTGTAACTAAAACCGCTTCATCAGCAACAGGTCGCTGGACGGTATCACGCAGGAATTCAATACACAAATCGATAATATCAATACATGAAACAGAGATGCGGACATCTCGTTAGTCTTCCGTCATAGCTTTGATCAATATGGCGATCCATACATGTGATTGGTGGTGTTTTTTTTCCTAAACCGATTTTGTCTTAACACGGTACTTTTAAAAACTTTAACCTACAGAGGTGATCTATAATAATAATTTTGCTACATATCTGAGCGCTAAAGTTACATGAAACGGATTTCATTTAAGCAAATTAGCCAACCTAGCAAGTCTGTCTTTAACATAGTTTTACCCATTATATTTGCCGTGTTTCGTATCAAACATGTCAAACTATTATGAATTTCCAGCCTCGTGTTTGAATGATATAACTTAAACCAGACCAATCATTTGCTCGTGTACATCTGGATATCTGTCTGCCTTTAAGGGGGCTGTCAAGTGTCGTTTTATGAATTTGTCAAGCACTGTAACTTTCAAACTATTTATGTGTTGTACATAAAAGTATACACTTTTTTGAATGAAATGAGTCGGGGAATCCATTTTTCGTATCAAAAATCGTGATTTTTATATTTTTGCCCAAAAATGCCTCTTTTTTGCCTAAATTTTTATTAACAACCTAACAAAATAATTTTTAGGTAAAAAATTCTAAAATTTTACAGAAAGCATCTTAATTCAATTATCTAGGAAGGTTTTTTTTTTTTTGCCTGTAAAATTTTTAGTTTTGAAATTATTGACCAAAAAGTGCTAAAAATGTGAATTTTGGGATAAAATATCTCAAAATTCACATTTTTAGCACTTTTTGGTCAATAATTTCAAAACTAAAAATTTTAAAGGCAAAAAAAAAAAACACTTCCTAGATAATTGAATTAAGATGCTTTCTGTAAAATTTTAGAATTTTTTACCTAAAAATTATTTTGTTAGGTTGTTAATAAAATTTAGGCAAAAAAGAGGCATTTTTGGGCAAAAATATAAAAATCACGATTTTTGATACGAAAAATGGATTCCCCGACTCATTTCATTCAAAAAAGTGTATACTTTTATGTACAACACATAAATAGTTTGAAAGTTACAGTGCTTGACAAATTCATAAAACGACACTTGACAGCCCCCTTAACATATCTTATATTCGATCATACCGTGTTTGATATCAAACTGTTATCACTTTCCAGCAATCTGTTCTCCATCGTGTTCGAATGGAGGAACTTGTACCAGACCAAACACTTGCTCCTGTCCATCTGGATATACTGGGAACCGATGCCAGACACGTAAGTTTACGCATTATAAGCTTACCTTTCACGTCCGTCTTAACATATACAGTTATATCCATCATATTTGCCGTTTTTCGTATCAAACTGTTATCAATTTCTAGCACTCTGTTCTTCATCGTGTTTGAATAATGTAACTTCATACCAGACCAATAATTTGCTTGTGTACATCTGGATATCTGTCTGCCTCAATTTAGTGATAACTTATATTCATGATATTTACCGTGTTTCATATCAAACTGTTTATCACTTTCCAGCCATCTGTACTCCATCGTGTTCGAATGGTGGAACTTGTACAAGACCAAACACTTGCTCATGTCTAACTGGATACACGGGGAACCGATGCCAGACACGTAAGTTTATTGGTTATAAGCCAACAAAGCAATGTATTGGAATCTGTCTGTCTAAACATAGGTTATAAATCTGCATTCTCTTGTATTTACTCTATTTTATTTATTTATTTAAACTTGGTAAAGACTGGTTTTGTAACGAAATATGATCGACCAATTGTCTTTCTTCTTATTTCTCTCGCAAGTTTTGCCTTTATTTGTCGTAACATAGTTATATCCATTATTTGTATTTACCGTGTTTCACATCAAACTGTTATCATTTTTCAGCAATCTGTTCTCCATCATGTTCGAACGGTGGAACTTGTACCAGACCAAACACTTGCTCATGTCCTTTTGGATACACTGGGAACCGATGCCAGACACGTAAGTTTAAGCAAATTAGCCAACCTAGCAAGTTTGTCTTATCCATTGTATTTGCCGTGTTTCGTATCAAACTGTTCACAATTCCAGCAATCTATTATAAATCGTGTTTTAATTGTGTAATTTGTACCAGACCAATCATTTGCTCGTTGATATGATCTTTCTATCTAAACATAGTTAGGCCTATATCCATTATATTTACCGTGTTTCATTTCAAACTGTTATCATGTCCAGCAATCTGTACTCCATCGTGTTCGAATGGTGGCATTTGTATCAGACCAAGCACTTGTTCATGCCCAACTGCGTATATATATACGGGGAACCGATGCCAGACACGTAAGTGTACAGTATTATTAAAAAAAACATCAGTGTTTCAATACCCGTAAAATGTAAGCCTTTTCATCGATGTTCTATGCTAGTGCTCATCCATAGTCTGCTTGTCAAATTATTTGTTGGATCCGGTCATCAAAACATATTATTTTGAAAATATATTGTGCAAATTATTTTATTCATTATCTTGACCATCCTCTCAATAGCAAACATGTAGTGCAATGCTCATAATTCCAAGCCAATGCACAAACCTAAGCAAATCGAATAACAGAATAGGTGTCTCCTTTATCATGTATTTATTCATAACGGTAGTTGCTACTCCGAGTTTCACGTTTGTGCAATCATCAGACAACTGGTTGCTATGTGTATACCGCGCCGGGAAAGTCGTTGGTTATTGCGGACGTGGTTGATGCCAGTTATTGTGAACGTGATTGTAATTAGGTTATGCCTCTGGAACAATTTGCAAGGTAGAACTTGTTTTCATGGCGGGCACTTGAAAACAAGCTCAGATCTTTTGTTGAGGAGTCTACTTTTGTCTCCGTTGATGATTCTCCGTGAGGCAAAGGTCGCACCGCTTGGATCCGTGTGTCTTGAGAGCTCAGTGCTGTGTTGTTGTTTTTCATTTCTTAGGGACTGCATGTGGTTGCAGTATCTCAGGGAAGTTCCGTGAGTCCGATGTATTCCTTGGTGACATAGCTGTTGGTGGACGGATCACGGCGCTGTAGATGATGCTGGAAGCTAAGCAATTTCCTTGGAGTGGGCAATCACGGTTTCGTGGCGTTCGGTGAATCTTCTTGTTGTGTGACTTTATGATACTGCCTATGTTGGGCATGCAGCTGTAGCTAAATTTGACGGTGTTTCTGTTGAAAATATTGTGGAGCTTGGAATCATTTGGGAAATGCTTGTCGATGAGTTTCAAGAAGGATCTGCCGATGCTGGTGGATACGCTTTTGCTGCATGGCGGGTTGAACCAGATGATATTGCGCTGCCGATGTCGCGTCTTCTTAGGTTGCTTTTCCGTGTACAATAAGTGCTGTGTGAATCTGCTAGATCTTAAGGCGTCGTCTTATGATGGCGCGGCGTCATCGAATGCTTCTCTGTCATATGAAATGTCGGATATGAGTCTGCTAATAGAGGCTGGTAGGTTGTTGATGTTGTAAGATGGGCCGATTCTAGAGTTTGTTGGTATACAGCGGTCGGTATTTTGGGTTTGCGGTACGGAGTGATGTTTGCTGGTGTTTGGGTTAACTTCAGCGTCAGGTTGGGAACTTTGAGATTGCCGTAATCGACAGTGATCCTTGAGCCCTTCAAGTCGTTGAATATATTGGTGATGTCTTTCCTAAGTCGATCGGATGTGGTGCCAGATGTGTTTTTCAATGGTGATATGCCGTCATCTCTACCTAATTGCAATCACGTTCGCAATTATTAACTGGCATCTACAGCCACGTCCGCAATAACCGACGACTTCCCGGCGCGGTATACACATGATAGCAACCAGTTGACTGATGATCGTACAAGTGTGAAACTCGGAGTAGCAACTACCGTTCCAAATGGTTTGAAATTCCAGATGTGTTTCAATACTGATATGCCGTCATCTCTACCTTACGAATGGTTCCTTTTGTTAGGGTTGTCGTTTAGACGAAAAAAGTGACGTTAGGCCCCTTGCAATTAAATGTGAGTTTACTGTTGCGTTTTTGAAAAGCAGGACGAGGTGACTATTTAATATTAATATTGTAATATTTTGGGGTAAAGTCACCTGATTTAATATTGTCGGCGTTGTTAACTATTATCCAAGGTACATGTACGAATATGATTCAAATGCTGTTAATTATGTCCTACCACCACCTACTGCCTTGGCTTTGCATTTTGTTTCTTTTATATAAAGGAGTCTACTCATATTTGCATCCCAATTTTGAATATTAAATGAGATATTCGATCAATGTTTGTAATTTTTTTCGTTACGCTAGCTCGGAGAATTTTAAAGATGGCGATCGTAAACAAACCTGAAATATGACCCAGAATGCACTAGGAAACTCCAAAGAAGTTCGGCGGTTTTGATGTGACGTCATGCGCTGAAGCGATTGCGCAGTAATCAATTGCCGTGCCTATGAATATGCTTCAAATGCACACATTTCAATACAAAGCGACAGTTGCAAGTTTCGTGCAGAGTTTTTTACTTCCCAGAAATGTTTTCCCAACCCGGAAGTATTGCAATGCGGCTCATCGGCTAATTCTATCGTCAGAAAAGTGTTAAAAAGCTATGAAAAAGCTGTAAACAATGAAATAATTAAATATTTTAAAAATATTACATATATCACGCGGGTGACTTTTGGACGCGCGCGGGCAACAGTAAACTCACATTTAATTGCAAGGGGCCTTAAGGCGAAAATTTAAACAAAGGAAATTCGCCTTAATCATCATTATTATTATTATTATTATAATTATTATCTAAAAAATCATGTACCTCAATTAAACTAGACGACATGATCGGTTGTTGCCTTGGCAGCATGAAAACCATTCCTAATGTAATTCTCAAGGCTGATTCTGAAAATGTTAGGGGTGAACAGGTAAAGATACGGAAAAGGCAGTCGATCCTGCATTTACTGGAGATCCGGGACATGAGCAAAGTACCAAACTCTCTTCCGAAGCGTTTGCACCACTGCAGGTGGTGAACATTTCGACTGTTGAAATTATGCGTTTTTATGATGAAAATAAAAAGGTTATCGATAATTTGATTATTTTTTTTGTCTATTTTTTATAGTTTGCTCTAGATCTGATCCACTTGGTATGGAAGATTACTCTATACCTAATAGTAAAATTCGAGCTTCATCATTGTTAGGCAGCATTCATCAAGCATACTATGCAAGACTCGATGGCAACAAGGCGTGGACGGTAGCATCTTCGGATTATACGGCGTGGATTCAGGCAGATATCGGGTATCGCACCTCAGTGACTGGTTTGGTGACACAAGGTGATGGGGGATACGGGACTGTTGATAACTGGGTGAAAACATTGAAGGTGTCTACATTCTCATCCACAACATCAAACCCTGAAATCTTTATTCGAGGTGCTGGTGGGAGTCACAAGGTATGTATTATATACCAAAAAACAAGATTACATCATTTCATAGCATCAAAATACAAAATCATGATACCATTCGTTATACGGTCATCGATCCGCCATCAATTCAGTTATAAGGGCAATCATTATAATGACATCTAGTTATGATTTTTTTATAAATCAATTATAATTAAGCACGTGATGTTAACAAATGTCCTATTTCTATGATGGGATGTGACAGAGAATGGGGATAATTAGGGACTACCTCTTTCTCGGCCAGAATATAGCCTATACCACCAAGCCTCCATATTTTGCACTAGTAAAAAGTCTTTACTTACTTTATAACACACGTTTGTTTTATTCCAGATATTTTATGCCAATAGTAACATCAACAGCAAGGTTACTCAACGCTTCAGTGTGCCTGTAATTGCTCAAATTGTACGCATTTATCCACTGACTGCGCCACCTAATAGACTCTTTTCTATGAGATTTGAATTACTAGGTTGCAAACGTTAAGTACCAAATTCAACTTTTTAAGGATCAAATACATACTAATTTAAATTGTGGAAGTGCTTTCCCATAAGGAACTCATGCATGAGCCAAGACTCATACTTCAAAACATTCCGTCATTCTAACATTTTTGATTTCATGGGCTACGGACAAACAACATATTTCTCACCTTGTCTACATTAAATACCACGATTTCAAGGTGATTCCATGTCAAGTTGGGTGTTGAATCTGTATAACAAGGACCGGATTTGCTTTTTTTTGGGCCTGGGCCACGCTAGAAATTGAAGACCCCATAGATCAAGAGATGACGGGCCTTAATGTCAAATGAAACCACACCAGAAGGGTTTACATCAACAAATATGTTTTTTTTCTCGTGGTCTTCTGGTATTACTTCTGTCCCGTTAGGCGACTTAAAAAAGAAAAGAAAAAGAAATCCCGTTCTACGAGCAAATAGACCTGTCGGGTAAGGCCGGTTGGTCAGAGTTTTTTTTGTTTTTGTTCAAAACATTAGTGAACATTTTGTTGAATTGTCAACGATTTTTCTTTTTACAAATGTTGACGTTTTCTGTGTAAAAAGTAACACACATTTTGAGTATTATATAGTGATGCATTTTTCAACATTATCTCAGAGATAAGAGACTTATTTTATGGTTGAAAATCGGAAAAATTAGATTTGTTTCTATCTTTAAAATTGCTATGACGGAAGGCCGTTCCTTTGGAACCGCAGTCCCATTCCCAAGCCCGCCCTCTATTGAAATATCGAACTCCGTCGTCACCCAGCGGAAGACGGACTCTCGTTACTTGATCTGCGACGCGTCGCCGTGTACAATTTGACGGTGGTGCGTCACTAAATAGAACGCCATCAACCGAGCAGACTGGTGACCATTCAATAGACGTCGTCTCAAATTAAATATGTGATGCCATGTTATGTAAATACTGTTTACTTAAACCGATCTTGTATATATCAATGTTTTTTCGACTGTATCTTACTTAGTAAATATTTTGGCTGTTTACAGGGGCCAACAATTGATTCATTTAAAAACATAAGTTGTCAATATCTTACTGTTAATAACTCTTATTATTTAAAAACATAAGTTGTCAATATCTTACTGTTAATAACTCTTATTATTATTTTTAATGCCTAAAGAGAGTCTAAAATATACAATTACATATGAATACAAAATATGACAAATTCACAGCTGAATGTATCATTAAGAAAGATGGCGATTGGTTGCGTGTTACTTATTATTTATCTAATATTACAAGCAGGTATAGGCTTAAATGATAAATCTTACATTACATGTTATATAAATGTTACATTAAATGTTATGTAAATGTGTGAATAATATGGTAACATGTAATGTAATTTGATTTTAAGAGTGCTGATAATAACTAATGATGCAAAATTGATGTACGATCTGAAAACGTATAGAAGTATTTGAAATAATCCATAATCAGGCCCCTCCAAAAAGGGTTTGTTTTACCCAAACAAGGGGGGAAAAGTGGGTCGGTCGGTCGATTACCTTTTTTTGTTTTGTTGTTGCTATAGACACTTTGGATTTATATTCCTAAAGATTACCCGACATTTTTAGAGAAGAAATACTATACAATTCTGTTTTCAATTACTTTAATGTTCTTATACGTTTGTTTTAATAGCACCATAGCAAAAAATCTCAGTGAAAGCGTGTGTGTTGAATCCAAGGGTGACAGGCTTGCAGCCCGTAGTACAAACCTTCAGACCATGTTTGATGTCTGTTTATTGCTAGAATCTTGAATTTGTACCTCCTTGGAGTTTACAAGGGAGGATATGGTAACTGAAGCCTAGGACAGTTTGTTTATCTATTTGGCAACTTCAGATAAAAATATAATTTTAAAAAGATACATTTTCACCACAAAAATATCTTTCCAAAAAATCAAAAAGGCACGTTTTTTTTAGATTTTATGGGTCGGTCGTGTTGGGCAAACAAACCCTTTGGTTGTGGCCTCATTCAGCTATTGTAATATTTATGCAAACATGGTCCGTATTCTCGTACGTATAGTTAAACACGGTTTTAAGCTAACACGCGTCTAACTTTGACTTTAGACACACACACCGTAACTCACTAAAAAGTGCATGTCTAATTTAAACATGGGTATGGGGGTAGTTTAAAGCCCGGTTTAAAGCGCGTTTAACTAAACTCATACACCAGCTGTATACCTTGAATAATCACTCAACCGTGCTTGCTGCAAGCTGACGTTCAGATCGTGTAGTATATAAAATACACGTGCTTTTGAGGTATTCGGTCGATATCTATTGTAATCCTAGGGTCATAACAAAAATAAATACCTGTATACAGTAACGCACGACCACTCTGGGGACGAGATTCGCGGAGTTTGAAACCGTGTTTGGTTAAACACGTTGTTTAAAAGATGAACTCGCGTTTTTAAACGAAAGTTATATATAGACACGCGTTTAGTTAGACACGGTTTTAAGCTCAAACCGTGTTGCGTACGAGAATACGGCCCATACGTTTTCGTGTCAACATAAGCAAAGTCGTTGCTAATACGGTAAAGCAGTTATAATAACGTCACATTTTCAACATTTGGGACGTCTTTTATTAAATTTACGAAAAATACCAAGCCAAGCTATGCAGCAGTTCGACAGAGCCATCAACCGCTGCTATCTACGAAGCATTATTGGTACTATTAATCTATGTATCTCGCTCTCGGATCTCGTACATATCTCGCCCTCGATTCTCGTATACCTCGACTTCGTATCTCGAGATGCGAAGTCGAGATACGAGATCATAGGGCGAGATCCGAAGGCGAGATGATACCAAGGCTTCGTAGTATAAGTATTGAGTACAAGAGTACGTTGACTCAGATTTGCTTCACCTTCAGCACGGGATATCATCATCATCATATCATCTGGCAAAAGGGTGTATCTTCAAAAATCGCATTTTGAGAAAACGACCGTTAAAGTTGAAACATATAATGTAAAATGATAAAATGACGTTGAGATAGCACCTGCTATCTTTAAAACAAAGCATCATGGGATTCTAAAACTTTGATAAATGGAAATAGTGCCCTCAATTTACCAAAAAATGATTCAAACTCAAAAAGGGTGTATTTTGAGATACACCCTTTTACCAAATCAGGGCGATGCCTGGGTCTAGCTTTATTTATAGTCATGAGAGTGAAAATTATCAAATTGCAAAGATTACATAGAGTTTATACATGTATTAAAATACTTTACCTGTAGTGATTCAATTGAGAGCATTCCAATTTGAAAAATGTAACGTCGTGGGATGTACAAATTATTTCAATTACAATTCAATTCTGCATGTATACGAGGAGGGGGTATCAAAAAGTTTTAGAAATCACCGAGAAGTAAGTAAAGGGGCCAGCAACTTTATTTTGATATGTGATCCTTCAGACATCTTTACAAAGTCCCTGTGCAAAGTTACATATTTCTCCCACTAGCCTACTTATTACCTTCCACAGACCGCCATTGTAGAGCTCCTCAGATTGACCGCCATTGATTGATTCTCAGATTGCCTCAGATTGCGTTATTCCCAAAACAGCAATAAATAGTTTAAAGTTTTGACAGAAAGGAGTCAAAGGTCATTACAAACAAGCTTGGTGACAATAAACTTATGGGTAACATGCAGTGTGCACAGATTGACCTCGAATGACCCCTACATCACCTTTGACCCTTTCTGTCAACACTTTAAACTATTTATTGCTGTTTTGGGAATAACACAATCTGAGGCAATTTGAGAATCAATCAATGGCGGTCAATCTGAGGATCTCTACAATGGCGGTCTGGACAGGTAATATATAGTAGGAAAAATGTGTAACTTTTCACAGGGACTTTGTAAAGATGTCTGAAGGATCACGTAACAAACTGAAGTTTCTGGCTCCTTCATTTCTGGGTGATTTCTAAAACTTTTTGATACCCCTCGTATAAATGCATTTTTGTGTGGACTGTAACTCTGTAAAGTTTATGATCGTTTGTAGCAGGCAGCATTCATTCTCTCAGTTCTGCTGTCGTTGGTTTATTCTCTTTTGTACAGGTCTATGATCAATTCGTGACATTTGTTGACATTTAGGACGCCCTCTGCTGGTTTGAGACAAAACACACCGGGCAAGAGTTCCATAGTTTACATAGGCCAGATCAGGTTTTCTAACTATATTGTGGTGTCACAGCAAATTGTTATCAAAATTGTCTTTAAACTTGCTTAGGAATGCTATAAGCTATCGCATTTCACACAAAAAGCTAAAACTAAATGAGTTTTACAATTCATTAGAAAGAAATTTCATGTTGTCTTCATTAACTTTACTGTATAGTCTGCCTGGAGGGAAACAACAGAGGGTGTCCCATTTGTAAATACATGACATCATAGGTCACCTCATCTATATTGTAGAAAAACAAGGAATTACGATACTTTTCTTGTTGTTGAAAATGGCAAAAAAACACCAAAAATAATACCTTGTTATCCCAGAATTATTTATTGGAATTGAAAGTTTCTGGTACAAACCTTTTTTTTTAAAGACGATCCATTGAGAATCTTTGAAATCACTAACTATTTGAAATGTATTTTCCATTAAAACTTTGATTGATATGATATCAAGTGATCAACTGTCTGTAATGTTTGTGAAGCAGTTTGTGAAATACGCTGAAATTAAAAACAATTTCAGCAATATCATGCAACACCTGAACAAAAATGATATAGGCCAAGAAAAGAAAAGCCTGTCTCACATACCCGCGCGCATCTCACATACCCGCGCGCAATAAGTATGTGGAGTCACTCTTACCGCATAACCCTATAGTAGAGTCATTATCTTGGATTCCGTGACCATTTTCTTCCTACCTTAGTTTCTTAGTGAATTTGTCAACTAGAACCATTTTAAGAAAAAATGAGCTCCCATGCACCTCTCAAAAGTGACGGGAATGTTCTTTAATAGCGCAAATTCCAAAATGGCCGCCATACAGGGGCCCAAAAATTCAAATGGCTTTAATTAAGCTAAAAAGCACACCAAATTGTTCGGCTGAGCACAAGGATTCCGAAAAAGTATAGTTTGCCATACTTCCGATGTTTGATTAACGAGTTATCGGGTAAAACGTAAAAAGGTCGTTGACCTTTGCATATGGGGTCAAAATTTAAACTTGCTCCGATTTTGAAAAACAATATCTCATATTGTTCGTATGATCACACGGATTCCAGAAATAGGTTTTTTTTTACCACCAGGAATATTTTGTGTAGGTCAAAAGGTCAAGGTACACTGACCTATATAGAATCTGACCTTTTGACCCCTTTATGAGGTACAACAGACACTCTAGGTGGTATAAACGATCATTTCTGGAATCCTTGCAATCAGACGAACAATTTTAGATATTGTTTTTCAAAATCGGAGCAAGTTTAAATTTTGACCCCATATGCAAAGGTCAACGACCTTTTTACGTTTTACCCGATAACTCGTTAACCAAACAGTAGGGCAAACTATACTTTTTCAGAATCCTTGTGCTCAGCCGAACAATTTGGTGTGCTTTTTAGCTTAATTAAAGCCATTTGAATTTTTGGGCCCCTGTATGGCGGCCATTTTGGAATTTGCGCTATAAAAGAACATTCCCGTCACTTTTGAGAGGTGCATGGGAGCTCGTTTTCTCTTAAAATGGTTCTAGTTGACAAATTCACTAAGAAACTACTTGGTAGGAAGAAAATGGTCACGGAATCCAAGATAATGACTCTACTACTATGCAGATGATTTATACTTCTGATCATAAATATATTCCGAGTAACATGAGATACGATTCCTAATTACATCAAAATCATGGTTTTAGAGTGAAGTTTATGTTGAAAATCATAAACTGTCAGGTTAACCCGATAAAACCATGATTTTGAAGTAATTAGGAATCGTTTCGCCCTGTAACTTAAATGTATTTACGATTTATGATCAGAAATGTAAATCTGCAAGCAAATTTGCTTCAATTTCTTTTTGAGGATTGAGGTCGTTCACTGGAAAAGATCGCATAATATACCTTTAATTGTCTGATATACGAAAAGCTGACTAAATTTTGTCGAAAATAATGCTGATGATACTTATTAGTAACAAATTAACCATTTATGGCAGGTTTTTGTACACTTCGCTATGATGTTCATCTCTTTCGAAGTGCATAATAGTCGCACACGTCTTTGCAGTTTATGCATTAGACCAGGGACAATCGAATGTCCCTGGTTAGACTTACCTAAAGACACTGGTGAAATTTTTACATTTGATGAAATAAAGAAATAGATTTGTTCATCCAGCTATGCTTGCACACAATGCCAAGGTGTAAAACATACAATACAGGTCTACACTTTTTGAAAAAATAACAAATCTGATGATATAAGAAGAAATCAAAATTCCATTGAAATGGAATGGGGGCGATCCAAGAGAAAATAGGCATGTTTTGTAATCAAGCATCTGTTTCATACCAAAATACCAGGGAAATGGTGTATGTAATTTCCATCAAAACACCGCAGTCTAAAAATAGTACAGGAAACCATTAAAGTTGATTTGTGTGCATGGAGGGGGTGGGGGTACCTGCTGAAGAACAATCTAGGTATATATGACATCCACAACTCACCACTGATTAGACAACCCCACAACAATTTGGAGATATTTATCCTTAGTCAAACCATGGAAGTAGCTTCCATGGTCAAACAAGATAAGCTGTTATGTCTCTCTACTTAGGCCAAGTGCCAAAATATGGTCAATCGGTACCACGTGTAGGGGCAAAGCATGAGTGGTATCAAATTGTTCCTACATACCAACTGTATATGATTTTATTTGCTAGACTTTTCAAAAATTCAGCTTTAGCCTTCTAATTTGCATAAACAAAATGGCCGCCGGCGGCCATTTTGAAAATCTCAATTTTGAGCAATTCACCATATAGAGGTATGTGTAACACATCATTTTAGGGGTTTTGAGGGGTGGGGAATTCATTTCTGACATCAGTTTAATGATTAGAAGTCAGTACTACATGATAAGGTAAAATTTGAGATTGAAAATTCAAGATTGCTGCCGCATACGATAAAATGCACCATAATTTTGAGCCACTAACTATTGAAGTATGTGTATTACCTCATTGTATATGTTGTTGGGTGTGATGAATCCATTGCTGACACTTACTTTAGTGATAAGAGGTCATATTTATCTACTGAGGTCAAAATAAAGGTCATAAACCAACCAAATTGGCCAAAAGTGCAGATTACATACATCAAGAAATGTTACTTTATTTCCCAATATTTTTTTTATTTTTGACAAATTCAAATGTTCAGTGTCAGTTCAAAGGCTACAAACTGAATTAATATCGATGTTAACTTTTGTTACTATTAATTGAAAGGTCTTTAGATTTACACACTGAATTGTTAAGTATGGCCCCACTGGGGAAGGTATCTAACTGGCAGTGGTATGGGAGATGCTCTTATTAATAGTGAGGTGTTTGGGCCAAAAACAGTTTCGACGGTGCTCTCTAGTGGCCACTACGTCAGGTCAATGAAGGGATGCTTATTGTAGAGGTCCTTGATTCTCTTATGTGGAGTGCCTTACGGCACTCTAATGATCACACATCTGTTCCCTTTGTCCACTCAGCCATTGAGCTTAAGAACACCTTGAAGAACAAAAGACGAATGGAGTGTCCCCCACAGTTTGAACAGGCATCTGCTGATGCTGTGGATCTCCGTCAACAATTTGATACATTTGCTCAAGAGTGCCAGGAGAAGTCAGAATTGTGCAGGTACTTCATGAACTTTTGCAAGATTGTGTACATCATCAAGCAGCTTATTGTAACAGACCGTGATGCCATTGCATATCGGAACAGTGGCATCCATTGGTATCTTTCGAGAGCTGGATGCCATCAACTATTTCCGGTATGGGTCATGGTACTTGGAAAGGATTCAGGTTCTGGAGGTGACCTACCCTTCACTTTTTCACCGGTTTTGTATGGGACACTTTGTTGTGAAAGATCGAGCTGGTGCAGTTTTCGCTGCGGGGGCCGGGGACTTGAAGCTAGAACAATCACAAAACAGGTTCTCACAGGGTCTAGGCGGACATGTGATTGTCGGAAGTGCTGGAGATGCTGTTGTTGTCGCCGAGTTTGGTCTGCTTTTTCAAGAAATACTTGCGATTAGTAATCTTCTCCAGTCACTCACCAATGCCCGCCTCATGGATCACCTTGAAACATCAGTACAGCATGAGCTTGTTGGACGCAAAGGTCTGATATTGGACCGAAATGTGATAGCGTTGCTGGACTTCGTAAAGACGCGAGAAAAGCCCTTCATCATAATGGACCCAAAGTGAAACTGTACAACTTTGTAACAAAGCAAATCGTCAACGACATCGTCAAGGCAAGACTCCTGAAGGCGATAGAGAATGGTGATGCAGCGTAGGCCTACCAGGCATTTCTTAACGAGCGATTTGTAGTCAGGTCCAATAAGCTGAGCTTTACAATATCAAAGGTGAAACTTCCAGCCTTCAATTCATCACCGGGTGACATAAAGAAGACCAGCACAGAAGCAACCAAGAGTACTGTCTCCAACAAGGATATCGCATCTACACAGAGGGAGGCCGAGATTGCTACATTACGTGGATTTTTATTACAGGATTTTTATTCACATGACCTGTTACAGTCCAGTCCACTATTTGCCGGGAAATTCACTACAAAGCCCGACAAGTCCCAATTGGTTGCTGAGCTGGAAATATGACTACAAATTCAACTGGGATAATACCCCAGATGACTACAAATTCAACTGGGATAATACCCCAACAACAAACGTTGTGATTGACTTTATGTCGAAACTACGTTAATTCCCCAATTTTCGTTCTATGTTTGCCAACTCTGGTGGAGTCGTTCAGGAGGTTTTCCAGAGTGCCTCGCATTTGTCCATCACCGACAATGACTCACTTTATAGTGTTCGACAGCTACAATGAGTTGAGTATCAAGGAGGGTGAACGAATCTGGGGAGATTAGCGCTGTTGACTTGGCCGTTGTGGATGAGTCTGTGCCAATTCCACTCCAGATGGACTAGTTTTGGGCATCAAGTGTCAACAAACAGAACCTTTAAATGCTGGCGAGGGATGTAGGGGAACAAGATTTGCAAGACGTGGTTCTAAGTGGGATGGTGGTAAATGAAGAGCTACTGTCTGCACGCCTGAAACTCGCTGACTCTCCTGCAACTGATCTGTCACTTCCTAGCACATGGCAAGAGGAGGCGGAATTCCCGAGTAATAGCTCATGTGCATTGGGCAGCACAAGGATGTGAAAGAATGGTTGTGATGTCTAATGACACCGATACTGTCATCCTTCTTCTACACTACATTGGTTTGTTTAAAGAGGTCGGCTTGCAGGAGCTTTGGGTTCAGTTCAGGACAGGTGAGAAGCGACGTATTATTCCGCTTCATGTGCTGCGGGATCTCAAGCTAGGAGACGAACTATGTCGTGTACTCATCAAGGCGCGTGTCCTAACTGGGGACGATGCACTCAGCCAGGTAGGCACAAAACATGCCGCGTTTGTATGCCATCCTACAAGGTTCCTCTCCAGCTTTGGTGATTTTCCTGTTCTCTCTGAAGCAGACCTACATCAAGCAGAACAATACATCGTCCATGTATGGGGCTGGTGCTGGTGCATGTATGGGGCTGGGCTGGTGCAAGAAGCAAAACCACTGCAAGTTCATTTGACAATTTAGACTTGACGAACTATACCACCAACATCTAGTGTATCCTGGGACATTTGAGAAGAGCATTCTATGTTATCAGAAACGCCTTTACCTTCTTGATGATGATGGAAGTCAGCTCGTCTCCTAGCTTGATGATGGAAGTTAGTTCGTCTCCTAGCTTGAGATCCCGCAGCACATTCATTATGGCTGGATCAATCAAGACGGTATCTTCATACCCCTTCAGTCTCTGAAGCCGATTCCTGCTAAGCTTCTGACCCTGTGTATCTGTAGTGGACAGTGTATAAACTCAAGGCGTTGTTCGTGCAAGGCGGCAGATGTTATGTGTGTGATCTACTGCCATAAAAAAGTTAATGAACCCATCTGTGTTAACAAATAGGCAAATGCTAAGCCATCATCTTAACTCTAATTTGGGAATTTCAGCAATTTACCACTTTTGTGCAGACTGAGAATGTGCAGGTACTATTATGTAACTAGTTTGATTGATTTAATTTTGAGAATGTGCGATCTACCAATTAATAATGTAATTACGTGTGCCCACCGCAGGCTTTCTCAACTATATTTGGTAAGATATCAAACCACCAAGCACCACTGTCCATGTCGTTAATATGGGTAAGTCCTGAGTCCTGACATACATTTATATTTAAATTGATCATGATAAATGAAGTGGTGGATTTGTTCTGACTTAGGCTATGCGTCACCTGGTACAGAATCATCGCGCCACAATAGGCACATGCACCACAAGTTGAGAATTGCTGAACTATATACGTCATTTAATACCAAACAAGAAGTTTTACAGATTAAACATGTCCATGGCATACTCATATTCTTACAGTCAACTGTATCCCTCTTCCAATTTTGATAGCCTTGATTCTCAATGTGTGTGAAATTTTGATTTTAGCCTTTTGAGGGATTCTTTACCTTGAACATAACATATATTCTTGACCTCATATAATAAAAGTAATGTCAGAAATGGATTCCTCACACACACAAACCTATAAAACGAGGTATTACACATACTTTTATGGTTAGTAGGTCAAAATTTATATATTTTTGTACGATGACCATTGCCATTTTGGATTTTCAAACTCAAATTGAACCTAACCATGTAATACTGACCTCGAATCATTAAAATGATGTCAGAAATGGATTCCCCACACCCAAAACACCCTAAAATGATGTGTTACACATACCTCTATGGTGAATTGCTCAAAATTGAGATTTTTTTCTTCTTTTCGAATTCGCAGCCGGTTTGAATTAAGCGCCTCCGTGATTCTGGAAGGTAAAGGGTCCCTCGAGTCAAATCAAGAGTCAAAATCTCTGTGGGATTCGGTGTAGACCAGGTTCGAGCCAGGACCAGGACTATCATGCCCATCATCCAACTTGTTTACTTCAGATCATGTGATTTATATTGCGCATATTCATGGTGCATCAACTAACATAATAATCCATATCCATGTGGCAGCCATATTGAATTCATGCAGATCTGTTAACCTAAAGCATTCTAAATGGGTAAGCACATGCATCACGATTCTGTTTACTATCCAATATAGTGTAATTATAATCAGTTAAATACACAGCATAACTATATCGCAGCAGACAAATGGCAGAAGGTTAACTATAATAACCAAAATTATGCAAAATGGCTGCCATATGAGTTATTTAAAGTTCGAAGTTTTAAATGAATTTGACTGACAGCCATTTTATACTATAACATTAATTAAGCTACATAAGTTTAAGCTACATATGTTGATCTCTATATTGTGTAATAATTTGTCCTGAATCATGGCAGCTCTGTAATTTGGCGGCCATAGTGGGGTGGGTTTATGCAAATTTGATAACGAATTTAAATTGAATGGTAATTGCTTGATCTGGTTGTTTGTAATCATCACCTCATTTTAGGAATTATTGACTAACATATTCCATCTGTATTGCAGCATATAGCCACGTTAGGTTTCCAAAAATAAATGGCAGCCATTTTGTTTATGCAATTATTTAGTCATTCTTAGGGTCTTGTATGTATTCCCTTTGGAGTCTAATATTCAGAAATGTTTTTAGCTAATGTAACTTTGTGATTATAACCTGTAAACTATACAGTTTACATCAATTATGCCTCAGCCTCCACTAGCTTGAAAAAGCCAAATTTTGTCCGAAATTTATGAAAATGATGTAAAATGGCGGCCATTTTGGATTTATGCAAATGAGGTTGAATGAGATATTGACAGCAATGGATTCAGTTGCCTCTGCACTGTCTATAACCTTAGTTTAGCAAGTTTTTCTGCTCAAATATTTCATCTATAAGGCAGTTTATGGCTAAAACCAGCTTTTGCATAAATGTTGATGGCGGCCATTTTGTTTATGCAAATTAGAAGGCTAAAGCTGAATTTTTGAAAAGTCTAGCAAATAAAATCATATACAGTTGGTATGTAGGAACAATTTGATACCACACATGCTTTGCCCCTACATGTGGTACCGATGAGTCCACTTGGCCCAAGGACTAACTATAGGAGTTAACATCTCTCTGATTGAATCATCAAGGCTAAACAAACATGTAATTTACAAAGACTACAAACACAGGGCTGTCAACTTTTGGGATTCGCTGGGAGGGAGAGTCAAAAAAAATCGCACGGTCAAAAAAAAATCGCACAGTCCAAAAAAATCGCACAGTCCGTCCAAAGGTAGGCCTACAGCCAGGGGCGGTGCCAGGTTATTTGTATAGGGGGTGGGGGGAAAATCAAGGTTAAAAACTGAAATAGTGAGTAACTATTGTGAGTAACCAAAGAGGTGCAAAGCACCGCCCTCCGCGGTAACTAACGCAGACAGGGGGGAGTCTGAGGGGGATGTGCCGCCCTCATAATTTTGAAGATAAAAATCAATTCACGAACCCATTTGGGCAATTTGGTGTGTACTTTTGACCGATTTTCTATTGAAATGCCATCATTTCCAATCAATATTGGCTTTTTATCTAAGTTAGACAGCTATTTCATTATAGGCTATGCGAGAAAAAGGAAGTTGTGTAAAAAGATGATTTTTTTTCTTGATTTAAGTATAGATCATTGGTTCCTAACCTCTTTGGCCCACGACTCAATCAGACATATTTGGTCAGAACCCTGACCCCCAAAATGAATTGCGAAAAAATTATTCTGATTGATTAAAACTGAAACTGTTAAGTCATATGATGCGAGCGTAGCGAGCAGAAATTTTTGCGTATTTGAACGGTTCTTTGGGGTTTTTCTAAGCGTTTTTAGAACGAAATATGAAAATGGTTCCCCAAAAAGCTATATGACCCCTCTCTTTAGGTTCGTTATTTATTTATTTTCCGACCATGATTTTCCATACTATTTTCGACGAATTGGGTTTTTGATTTCCCCGCTTGACGAAAGAATTTTACTAAAAACCTCTTAATTTCCTCCAAATAAGTATAATCCCAACCCCACCCGAATTAATTTAGTTCCGGGTTACCTGTTTCCGGAAAACATGAGCGCGAAGCGCGCGAATTTTTTTCCTATATACTCAGTTCTGGCTAATTAATGTGTATTTTGGTTTGAAATGGGCTTTTAGAATGATATTTCTGGACATATGCACGCATAGCACACGAATATAAATGTTCTTGCATACGTAGTAATATTTGAAAAGAATATGGTTTCGATTCCTTCGACTGAAGCCTTGAAATTTGATAGAATTAAATATATAAACCCATGCAATGTCTATCTGTCAATTTCTAAGGGGTGCATGCCCCTCCAAGCTGGATTATATCAGCCATCCCCCCCCCCCCCCCCCCCCCCCCCCATTTGGACACGCCACTGATATCCCAAGTGGGTGCAACTAGGCCTTTTCAATATACCGATAGACATCTGTTTTCCTTTCCTCTCTTCTTTCCCTTTTCTTTTCTTTCCTTTTTCTTTTCTCTACTGCTTTCCCCTTTTCTTTTCTTTCCCTTTTCTTTTCTTTCCCTTTTTTATTTGACTTATTTTTGAGGCCGGAGTTTATATATGCTATGCGGGAGTGCGGGAGAAAGAGTGTCTATGCGGGAGACTCCCGCCTAATGCGGGAGAGTTGACAGCCCTGCAAACATGGCAGCCCCCACTTATGTCTAGAAAGACATAAATGTGTAAGTTATTTCAATAACATGCTAAAAAGGTGGCTTCGAGTCTTTCGACCCCCAAAAATCATGCATCGCCCCCCAAAAATCATGCATCGTCCTCTCTCGCGCCTGGTACCGAGAGGGCTGGTGCACGCATGTAAGGCTACAAGCGATAATCAAGCGCGGATGCACAGGAACTAATTTATGAATTAATTGCAGTTGATTAATATTGTTACCCTTGACCGAGTATATAAAAAATTGCAGGTCAATCAGGAGGTCAGTAGAAACAGAGTTGTATTTCTTGACACATCCAGTATTCGCTGAGTTCAGATTCAAAACGTTATTTTTCACAGATTCTATTTCAAAATCATCAAAATGAATTACAATGGCTTTAAATAAAATAAGAACTTACTTTTGTTAAATTTAAAAGTACACATTTGCACTTCTTAAAGTCTCAGCTATTCTACACTGGCGTTGTGTACCGGCGTGAAAAACTGCAAATGTCCAACTAATTTGCCTGTCTTCCTTTCTCCTTTCTGTCCGTTTCCTTTCCCTTTTCTTCCCTTTTTGTCTCCTCTTCTCCCTTTCTTTCCCTTTCTTTGCCTTCCCGATTTTCCTTTGCCTTCCCGATTTCCCGGTCAATTTTTTTCTTCGGGGGGGGGGGGGGGGGGGTGGCAGTGGCGTAGCGTCATAGGGGCACGGGGGGGGGGGCGAGGCACGGGGCCCCCCCAATGATTTTCGGAGGAAAAAAGGGAAGGGAAGGGAAAAGAAAGGGGAAGGGGAAAAGAAAGGGAAGGAAGAAAAGAGAAAGGAAGAGGTGGGTAGAAAAAGGAAGGGGAAAGAAAGGAAGAAAGTGGAACGAAAGAATCGTTTATCGTCAGGACGGTGTTCAATTCGGATCGGGAATCATTAGGCGCGGCCGGAAGGGGGAGGGGTACTCAAGGCTGGATCCAGACGATGGCACTGGCGCGCGAAATCATAGTTGCAAGACCCGTGCCCTGGTATCTTTCGAACACATCGGCAACACGAAAATCCCCGGGATTCGCGCGGTGTTTCTTAAAAAAAACGTATTATTTGCAATTTTATTTCAGTGCCATAATATTTCAACGAAAAACATTTGTGAAGTAGGCCTATAAATTAAATTCTAATGTTTAATTGAACAACGTAATTAATGTGACAAAAAAGTGAAAGGGAGAAAGAGAGAAAAGGGAGAGGGGGAGAGAGCCAGTGGTGTATCCAGGGGATGGCCCAGCAGGCCATGCCCCCCCCCCCCCTTTCGCGCGTATTAGTTTCAATGTTACAAAATATAAGCTTAAAACAAGGTGGCTTCAGGCAAGTTTTCTGAACTATTTTAGTTTAGAAACTGAAAATTGTCGCGTTTTTTTCTACAGGTTTCAACAATATATTGGGTCTCGAACCACCCTAAATCTTCTTGCCTCAGAATGCTGAATCTTTGCCTTGATAAATGGGGAACCTGTTTTTTAACATAACCAGGGGAACCTGTTTGTCAACATAACAATTTCAACCATCTATACTTAATTAAATCAAGAAAATATCTGTATATTATGCACAGATTCTTTCTTACATAACAAAATAGCTATCTAGTAGCATTTTGACATGATTGATAAAAACCAAAATATTGATTGGAAACGAAGTGGTGGCTTTTCAATAAAATGTTGGTCAAAAGTATACACCAGATCGCACCTAATGAATTCGAAAATTGAAAATGTTTCCATTTCTGAGGGGGGCACATCAGACTCCCCCTGTTTGAGCTTTTAAACCATCTACATGTAGACTTCATTCAAGAATACCGTATATCAGTATAATATGCTCAACTTCTTTCGTGCATTGATAAAAAACAAAATATTTATTGGAAATGAAGAGGTGGCTTTTCGATAAAAGTTTGGTCAAAAGTATACACCAGATCGCACCAAATGAGTTCGAAAATTGATTTTTTTTTTCTACTTCTGAGGGGGGCAAATCCCCCCTCAGACTCCCCCTGTTCGAGCTTTTAGACCATTCTACTTAAATCAAGAATATATCTGTATAGGCCTACGCTCAACTTCTTTCGTGCATTGCTAAAAAATAAAATATTTATTGGAAATGAAGAGGTGGCTTTTCGATAACATTTTGGTCAAAAGTATACACCAGATCGCACCAAATGAGTTCCAAAATTGAAATTTTTTCTACTTCTGAGGGAGGCACATCCCCCCTCAGACTCCCCCTGTCCGAGCAGAGCTCGGAGGGCGGTGCTGTGCACCGCTTGGATGCTACATGATCAATTCAATTTTTGGGATCCACGCCTGGTGCCCCCCAATCAAAACTACCACGCTACGCCCCTGGGGGGGGGGGGGGGGGGGGGGGGGAGGTGAGTGAGTGAGTGGGGGAGGGATAAGTGGGGGAGTGAGTGAGTGGGGGAGTGGGGGGAGTGGGGAGCAATCGAGAGGGGGAGTGAGTGAGTGAGTGAGTTTATACATTTATATGTATATATATATTTATGTATCCATCCATCCAAATTCAAATTATCAATATGTTCCATTTTAAATTAGAAAAATCACGAAGTTTAAAAAAATGGAAAATCGAAAAACATCTTATATTCGGAAAAATATGAAACATTTTACCATCCCTGATTTTACCTCTAGTCTGGCCTTATCGCAATATTGCCATAAATAGCCTGATAACCTGGTATTAATCACAAAACAAACAAACCATGACGACAGATGGCCATTGCATGAACTCGGGGAATCCCCCGTTAAATTTAGCACGTCTCTGCTACCGCATGCACATATGAACGCATAGCTCTCAATCGATCACCACGTAATGTGTATGTAACGTGGTTAGTGGTATCGTTGGTACGACAGTGTAGCAGTTGTTGATTGAAGACTGCATGCAATGCAATGGGACAACGACATTCATGCAATATTTCAAGAAAATCTTGCAGCTGTTTCCCAATAGTCGGATTTTTAACGCATCATTGAGATCGCGGTCGACAAGTCGAACGGCCGGTTTGGTCCTGGTTTGGTGTAGTACCCGTGTCTGTCAGGCTATGAGTATGACAATCACGTGTGTGACACGCGAATATGACTACTCCCATGTGTGACACGCAAATATGACTACTCCCATCATTCGATTCCCGGATACGAACTGCTGTATCGGTATTAATTAATTAATACATATAGTACATACAGGTAGGTAACTATTTTAATGTAGTGCAGTTTGGTAGTGCTAGTAGACTACTAGTAGCGTGTGTGGTCTAGTGGATAAGACGCCGGTCTCACGATGCAAAGATTGTGAGTTCGAGCCCCGCTACGGCCAACATGTTTGTAAACAAAGTCACAGCCAAAGCAAATAGGGCCCTCGGCTTCATTCGTAGGAATCTCCACCCTTGTCCGCAGGATCTAAAAGTCACTGCTTACCAGACCCTTGTCAGACCCCACCTTGATTACTGCTCCACGGTCTGGGACCCCCATACGCAGGACTTAATCACTAAATTGGAATCCGTCCAACGTAGGGGGGCTAGGTTTGTTTCCAACGATTATCGATGGACTAGTAGCGTCACCAAAATGCTTACAAAATTAAACTGGACCCCACTCGAGCACAGACGGCGCGCATCCAGACTTAACATGCTTAACAAAATTTCCCTAGGTCAGGTAGCCATTCCGGCACACAAGTTCATTAAACCGGTCGAAACTCGCAGCTCTTCGAGACTTAACCACAGCAAAACTTTTACACGCATAACCGGCAAAAGCAACGTCTTCAACGACTCTTTCTTCCCACTCACTATCCGTCAATGGAATCAGCTTCCTGAACATTTAATAAGTATCAACCCGGACACATTTAAATCTCACGTAACCACTCACATCAACCTGCAAGCCAACCAACAACAAGACTAAGCATAGCAGCGGCGCACACCGCACATCAACACTTCTCGTTTTGTTCCCGAGGGGAACGTTGAGAATAATATTCAGATTCAGATTCAGATTGTATCCTTGGCCAAGGTACTTTAGTCTCAATTGTCTCGTGGTTCAGAAGTCATGTATAAATGGTGGTCTCGTGCATCGGAATCCGAGCTCGTTAAAAGGTCACAGACTCCTTCGTAAAGAGTATAGGGGATCATCCCGGTCTGTGTCTGTATACTCATTTCCCTAGGTTACAGGGAACTTGGCGTTACGTCCTAACTTGAAGGATCCTGCTAAGTATCGATGTACGGTACATGTTATGTAGATGTAGATGTAGTATATTATTGACCATGTGCTCTGTGACTGTGACCATGTCATCTCTTGTTGATCAATGCATGATCATCCATGGGAGAACATGCTGTTGACCACTTGCATTCAAGTTGCAACTTGCATTGACTGCTGCTACAAAATCATGAAATGAAGCATAAACAGTCCATGTTGTAGTTTACTGTAGCGGGAATAGAGCGATTGAAATGCCAAGCCAGTATTTCTTGTAAATAGAAACAGGTTGAGATATTTAACCAATGACAGTCACAATGTATACATATTATTACTTGGACATTTCCGAAACAAAAGTCTGACTAAATTTATTCAGAAAAGTTAAAAATATTGATACAAATATGTGACGCCGACTCATTGCTTTCATTCCATAGCTCTCATACAGAGAGCTTCGTGTAGCTATGTCATGTGTCTATAATGCTTCCCTCTGCTTGAATAGTCTCGATAGATACCAAATCTATGATTTGGGTATCGGCTCAAGGCACAATGTTGAAGGGAACCATTTTAGACCAAATTTTATAGTCACCTGAAAATCCTCCGTTTTTATGTTCCACTCACCTTTTTGGAGACTCAAAGTTGTCCTTGAATGTTCTCTGTCTATTCATGGCACTGCTATGACAATAAGAGCTAGCAAAATTGTTGAGATAAGTCACATGGAATCTTTTATTTAGGACTAGCAAGTAAAACAGGGGTAAAACACAAAATCAACATTCGTCGGCCATTTTGAAAAACAAATTCATATGGTCAATCTTGTAATTTTATTTTTCTGTGTAAGGCTACCGGATTGAATTTCATCCAAATAATAGATGCATATTGGTCAAGAACCAGGTAAGCACTAAATTTGTAGTGAAATGTAGTTAAACCTGTCTGTAATATGTCCGTGAGGGGGGGGGGGGGGTGGTCCGATCAGCTATAATATTGTAATCATTCGCGTAAAAGAAAACACGACTCAAGGGTCCGTACTTAGGGCATCAAAATCAGATAACTTGCCTACGACTATGAATGATACTTATATAGAGTGGTTTTATATGGCATGCTTCTCGGCCATCCTGTATTTTAGGGAGATAAATTGATTTGACGGAATAGATGTATTTAATATATCCATGAAATGAACTGTACATACTGTCAATAGTCAAATTCATGAGTGGTTTGTTTTCCGTCAAATCAATAGAATATGGGATTGCATGCTTCCCTTCCCTGTCTTCCTGAGGAAACCACATATAAATTGGAATTAAATTGTGGTAATAAGAGGGTCAATGAGACTGTCTCAAAAATTAACATTGAAGTGCTGCCAAGCCTCCCCAGTCTATCTCTTGGTACAATTACAGGCTATTGCGCCCTATTGTGCTCAGTGTAGGGAAGGAAAAAATGAGTTTGAAGTGTATCATACTTGGTAGAGGTTTAGGCCTAAACTACAATACTTGCTTAGGGTATCAAACTACGAGGGTCATTCAATAAGTTCTACCTCCTACCTCATAACTTTCTTATTATATAAGCCAGTCTTATGAAATATCACACAATTGTAGCTTGGAACCTCAGCTACAAATTCATTGTAAATTGATCTGATTACTGGTTGTACTTTTCTAGAGGTGCAGTGAAAACCAACCTTACATTTAGTGTGACGGAAACGGATGAAAAACAGCAAGAAATAGCCGAAATGCTATTCATTTGGCCTATTGTATAAAGAAGCAAAACATACCTATCGGTCAATTATAACCGTTCAAAATGTCACATATCTCTTTAACAGACCATAAACATTGAATGTGACTGATTTCTTTGGAAAGATTATGCCCTCTGATTAACCAGAACCAGATCGGGACAACCACAAGTCTACCCCTTCCTTATAGAGCACCCTGCAAATAGCATATTTAACTTTCATGAGAACCAAGTGATTTTAAATATACCGGACTAAATAGAGGAATTACAAGTCTCCCAAAGAGATAATTTTCTATCATTTACTACCTGATTGACTATTCTGAAGGTGGCACATAATGAAAACTTTTAAAGTGACTATTATGTTAAAGATTTAACGTCGAGGCATCACTGTGGCTTGAGTTGTAACAACGAAAATTATACTGATTATCAGTATTCCAGTATGCCAAAGGGTTGCAATACATTTGAGTTGATATTACACTATTTGCGAGCCTATTAGAGTTATTATTGCTTACAATCTCATTCAAACATGATAATACTATACTTTTATCAGATATCATTCATTGATTTCCATTTTCAGTATTAAAATCATGCTGTTATATCAAACCATAGAATATGGAAACCCCCCGAAAAACATGTATTTATTTTTAAGGTAATTTTCCGTTTCCGTTTCCGTTGTCCAAAATCTCTCTCCGGATTTGACCGCATCATATGAAAAATAAAACAGATATCGATTATCATTTAATATAAATGTGTAGCTATGATTCAGAGCTATAATTATGACAAATGTCATGAGGCTGACATTCATATTAGCAATGTTATGAGGGAGGAGGTAGAACTTATTGAATGACCCTCGTAATTTGCTACTTGTTTAGGGTATCAAACTATTTTCACTACTTGTTTAGGTATTAGAAATATGTATGTAAAATACTCTCCCTACTTGTTTAGGGTGGCTGTTTCACATTAAGGCCAAACAAAGAAGATAGTCTGTCTCAGAAGCCCGCCCGCATTGGTATGTGAAATGAGCTACGGCGCGTAGGTCTATGCGCTGAGGCCTAAAAAACTTATTTTTTCCCCTTTTTTTTCTTTCTAGAAAAAAGTTTAAAAACAGTTCCCCGAAGCTTGGATTAGCAACAACAACAAAATCGCATACCTTTTTAGTCTATTTTCTAAAAAATTTAAAAAAATTGCTGTGCAAGCACTTAGCTTATTTGCAAAATGTTTCTGAGACAGACTATCTTTGTTTGGCCTAATGCAATTATTTAGGGTGCTTTTTTAAAGTCCTTCGACGCACCTGATATCCCTCTCTTAATTAATGACCACTGATCACCCAGGGCTGACAAGCAGGCAACTGGGTTTGATTCCCGATGCCAGGGGAGCCCCCCCCCCGCCCCACATTATGTCTGTTTTCCAAACAAGGCTAGAAGGTTAGGGTTATGAGACACCTATTTGTGTTTAATATTTGATGAATGTTTTATGAAATTGACACTCCAAACATCACTTGTTCAAAAAGGATTTTAGAATATGGCATATTACTATTAGGTCTAATTGAAGCAAAATTATGTGATATATATTTTTCCATTTGTTAACACTTTAAAAAGAAATCAACGCAATAAATACCCAAATGGTAGGTTTCAACAAGTATGCCAGAAGACATTGTCTCATATCAGGATGACATACCCTTGCCCCTGGCTGAGAGCCCTTCCCAGTTGTACAAAATCTAATACAATGACAAAATGTACAGAAGATATCCACTTATGGCCCTACTAATATCCATGCAGTCAGGTGTAGTTGCAATTATGACACACAATGTTTGTTTCTATTGTCTTCATAATTTTCTTGAAACTTTGGCCAAAAAACCCAATTTTAATGTTGTCCCAACCGCCGCTCGTCAGATTTAGGACCGCTCCAATTTTTTTTTTTTCAGATTTGTTCCATTTTTTTTCAAAAAAATTCTTCAGATTTCTTTATTGTTCAGATTTTTTTTTTAACGTTTAAATGGCATTGAATATTAAATTAAGTGTTTGTAACATAAATGTGTGACTCTTAGAGTGATAACAACTTCTTGTTGGCTGAACTTTGAGCTCCCGCTGGTATAAGAAAAAAATTTAAAAAAATTTAAAAAATCTGCCTCTCCTCTCTGAAAGCTGTGGAGGACGCGCCGGTCGGGTGTAGCCGGCACTCACGCTGGCCGACCGGCTAACCCCAACAAAAAACGGCACTAAAAAAAAAAAAAAATTCTACATGAATAAAATCATTAAACTGCCTCATAAAATAAGAAATTATGTGGCAGTAACCCCCAAATTGCATTACAAAACACCTAAACGACCCTAAGCAGGCCCCTGGACCCCGCGCCCTGATCCGTTCCGCTCCGTTCGCTACACTCACTCCGCTTGCCATCAGTAAAATTAGCCGGCACTCAAATTGCCCTGGAGACAACCCTGGAGGACAACATTACTTTCTTTGGGGGGGGGGGGGGCCTTAGGGTAAGGCGACAAAACCAAGAAACTCTGTTCTAAGGGCAAACGGACTTCTCGGGATAGGTCGGTCGGTCGGGTTTTTTAAGTGACCGCAAAATCAAACAAATCAGTAAAAATCTTGCCATATTTTGGCAAGCCAAAAAACTTATTTGGGTCGGTATTCATTTGCACGTGAACATTTTTGTCACCGATTTCAAAAAAAGTGGGTCTGTCGGTACGGGCCCAACAGACCCACTTTTTGCGTTTCTTTTTTTCTTAAATCATGTAAAATCAGCTGATTTTTGGGCGAAAATCTGTCGAACATTTTTGTTTACAAAGGTTTTTTAAAAAAATCCCGATTTTTGTAGATTTTGGTGACATTTTTTGTACAAAAACCCAGACTGACTGACCCTACTTGACAGGTCCGTCTGCCCGTAAAAGGGTGTGTTTTTTTCATTTTTATTTCAAAACTTTTAATGAAAAACAATAGGGCCTACTTTGAACATTTTCAAGAATCTTAAAGGAAATCTGTGCCATGGAACTTAAGCGCTTAGATATGGGTGTTTCCACAGTAATGATACCTTTTTTTTGTTTGTGGCTCTAAATGTTGTTTCAAATTGATTTTCTAGCTCATATTTGGCCAACACTACTGTAAAGTAGCAGGGAGACAGCGAGCAAAATTTCAGAATCCTAGCTTAATGTTGATTTTTTTTTTACACAAACCCTATGGTAACGGTTGTAACATTTTTTTGACATACATATATGTTACAACCGTTAACTTTTTAATTTTGACATACAAAATATAAGGCTTTCCTTGATTTTTGTAATTCAACACATTAAGGCTACCTGAATAATGGGAAAGGACTTTGAAATATTGTCATTTTTTCAAGTTTCATGACATTTTATGACATTTCATGACTAATTTTATAACGGTTGTAACATTGACATACGTTACACCCGTTACGCATTCGGACAGTTCTCCAGACCCTGATATTTATCAAAATTACCCCCAGTTGGTTTTGTTTCAAGTAATTGATGTCCGTCAACTGAAGAAATATGCACAACCCACATACATGGTCAACTTTTCAAGATTTAGCCTTTTATATTTTGTATGTCAAAATTGAAAAGTTAACGGTTGTAACATATGTATGTCAAAAAAATGTTACAACCGTTACCATAGGGTTTGTGTACAACAAAAAAAAATCAAAATTAAGCTAGGATTCTGAAATTTTGCTCGCTATCTCCCTGCTACTTTACAGTAGTGTTGGCCAAATATGAGCTAGAAAATCAATTTGAAACAAGATTTAGAGCCACAAACAAGAAAAGGTATCATTACTGTGGAAATACCCATATACATAGCATTATTATAATATAGATAGTGTAACGGGATCGGGACGGCCTCAGTCACCAACTACCAGGTAGGTTGGTAGCGTGCACTGGAAGTTGGCAATGTAACACCAGGGCTCGTTGTATAAGTGTAATTATACGTTTGCGAGGCGAAATACAGACTGACGACGATCGAATTTACTTTCAACACAATTTATTTACAGCTACATTTATCTCCATCATTCACATCGACAATACATCACTTTCCCATTCACATCACCCATGATTGTTCTGCCCTGATTTTAGTGCTGTAGCAATTAACTTGAATTTTACACCCGACTTGACTCCCTGATTGATCCTCCCTGACTGATCTTCTCTCTTTGATGGTGTAATCAGAAGATCACATGAAAATAAAGAAATACAAAATATGTTACTTAAAGTGTACTGATAATTTGGAATATAAATCATAACAAAACATTTGGGTCAATATAATTTAAACATACGAAATCACACATTGTATATTATGCATGTAAACATTATGAGCATTTAAAGATACACAATGTTGGGTAGGTCGAGAGTGAACGTTGATACTGACTGACGCGTCAACAGACAGGGACTCGAACCCACATCTTAACCTTGTCGTCGCACCAATGACTTTGAACCACCACATGTAGATCTCTGGACAAGGACTTTAACCTAAACTTAGTCGTTCCGATCCAATCCACGTAACTTGTCAATCACCGCGCGGGACTCGAACCCCGGAGTTTAACCGTACTCAAATATCGTCGCTGGCTGATCCGATCCCAACTTGCGTATAATTACGTCGCTTACTGGTGGGACTTGAACCCAATCTCCAAATACACTCCTGACCATACCCAAATACTTAAATATTTAGACTTATGAGTACATTACATTACAGCTTAAACATGTTACGTAATAATAAATGGCAAGTGGCTACTCCGCTTTATGCGCAGTACCTGTTCACATTGAAATAACTCACACGGACACAGTTGATCTATACTGAGTGGGTGCCAGAAGTTGTGACCAAAAATATAACACTGTTATTGAATAATCTCAAACATCGACTATTTACTCGCTTCGCGCGCACAATAACAAATTTAAGTCAACCGAGTTCTTACCGTACAATAAAACTTGTAAATTTGGCGTATAAATATAACCGCACCAAAACAATGAGCGCACTTCGCATTCTTTCTGCGCGTATTTTGGCAGATGCAAAACGACAAAATATTACAATCAAAATAGCAAAATGAAGCACATAATTATCACGCGATGCGTAAAATGTCAGCGCACTGGAAAATCTTGCGTTAAATGCGTACACACGACAAATGTTAAATTCACACACTAATTAAACACTGTACCAATCGCTTAACAATACAACGCATCCAAATATGACATGAGTTTGCAGTTATTTTTGTTGACTGCAAGTTTCACAAAATACACTATAGGATCATTTTTTTATCAAATAATCATGACTTTTACAAAAAGCATGACTCTTAATATAGTTAACACTCTGGTATCAAATAATCATGACCTTTACAAAAAGCATGACTCTGATAACACTCTGGTATGCTAACCATGGCCGTAGCCGTCACCATCAATAATAATTATAAAATATAAGTAATGTAGATCTGGCAACAAATATTGGGTACATAAATCTTGGAATATAAACCAAAATAAGTGTCCATCAAGCACAAAGTACATATAATTTCTCACATGTCAATTTTGAAATGAACACACTATAATACGAGTAATTTGGTAGAAGGTGATATTCACATCATGAACATAAATAATCAATAAATCACGAGCTAGCACACCAAGGTAATAATTTGTAAAATGGTTTAAAACATCCAGGCAACCTTTGACTTACACTTACTGCCTGTAGTATTGGGTAATCTCATGTTTACACAACATGACATATTTTTATTGAAACACTCTGTAAAACACGATTTATCCAAACCTGCCAATTTTCTGGATAACAACAATTATTTATATACCTGATTAAACCAACATATTTTTACGACCATATAATGACAAGCGAGTGTAGAATGTGATTGAAATGATCACGCAATAGTCAAATAACAACATTTTAAAGTTTGTACACACGTGAGTCACATAGTAAAATTTGAGGAAATTATGCATCTGAAAATCTCACTAAATCTCACTTTTACGAATGCATCCTTGAATAAAACCTATCCAAATATGATCACGAATATTTACTCCAGACTCGGTTTGTACTTTGATTGAAATTTGGTAATGATTAAACCGATAAAATAAGTGAAAGTTTTCCCATTCAAACCTTTGTATCTTTATACCTTTGATGGTGTAATCAGAAGATACAGGAAAACGGGACCTGTCAATCAAGTACGGTTTTGTGATTTAATTAACGGTATCGTCGTATAGCGCCCTCACTAATTCAGCAACCGGTCAAAGGGTATCGTATTGCACCCGGTGTCGGACGTATTCTCGATCCCATCACAATAGGTTAAAGTTTTTAAAAGTGCCGCGTTAAGACAAAATCGACTTTAGAAAGAAAAATCAGCTGTATGGACGTCGCAATTTTGATCGAAGCTATGATGAAACAGTTACGAGATTTCCACATCTCTGTTTCATGTATTGATATTTCATGATGTATGGATTGAATTCCTGCATGATTACCGTCCAGCTATAGTAGATAATTATTTTCCTACCATATAATGCTTGGTTTCATGAATAGCACGGTTCTCCTTTAAATGTGTTCAATTTTTCCGCAAACCTCCTGTATGGTGTTAAAAAGAAAATCAACATTTTTCATGTTTGAGTATGTGATACCCGGGGGTGTGCCGCTGGAGATTCAAAACCCATACCCATTTTTAGGGGTGATTTTGGAAAAATCGGTACCCATTTTTAGGGGTTTTGCTTCATGTTAGACCAAATCTTTTGCAAATTATCAGGAAAATAGACCTAATTTTTGCAAATTTTCGTGAAAGATGACCTAATTTTGTCTATAAAATAGACACAAATTTCGCGAAAATAGACCCATTTGTAAAAAGTGACCCCATTATTAGGGATTTCCAGCACAAAATCATACCCCATGTTTAGGGATTTTGTGCCCAAAAAGCTACCCAATAGAGCGGCACACCCCCGTATACCATCTTAGGCGAGTTCCCCCCCCCCCTCCCCCGCGATGTGATATGGCTGTAATTTTTCAACTTACACACATGTCAAACCCTTCAATACTGCAACCTATCTTGCCAACAATATTGAGTCATAGATGCATTGTAATATCAGGTTATATTGCAATTACGTACTTAAATGTCTTTGCTCAAATACTGTACTATGGACTGTGTACAAAGTTGCATAGATATCAACAAATTATTTAACTTCACTAAGTTCACTACACTCTCAGAAAATAGGGGTTCAAAAATCTATATTGAATCCGTAATGGTTCTACATCGAACCAAAAACAGGCCTTGAAAAAGGTTATAAAGGGTTTTTTTGTTGAAAATCTTTATTATTTTTTGAATTATAAACCAAAAAAATAAATAAAGATTTTCAACAACAACAAAAAACGATTCCTAGGGAATTGTATGAGGAATAATATAAATCTAGTATGACAAAATTTGACAAAATATATTTTGAGTTATCTTTATAGAACCTAAAATGGGTCAAAAAACGTGTTTTTTATCATTTTCTCCCAAAATGATAAATTTCATGATCATGGTTGGATTCATTGAGCCCTTTTCTGCAAAAAATGTATACTTTTATATAGATTAAATGAATAATAAAGAAGTTACGGCAGTTTTACGGAGGCTGTACCTGAAGGTGCACAGCCCCCGGCCCCCTTAAGTCACATTTAGCTATAACCTTATAATGTTATTCTATTGAATTATGTATCTTGATTGGCCTGTTTTCATGATTTCTTGTTTTGTAACAATCATCATTCACTAACTTTTTTTGTAGTGATCGTAGAAAAATGATCGAAACAGTTCTGTAATCAGCACAGTTTTGGTTTTTTTACGAAATAAATATCTCCAATGTGAAAAATGCCACCATGTGGCGAGTTTTCACAGATCGCATCACATATTTGGTTCATTAGGAACCTTGGTTCTTCTAATTCTAAGAACCTTCAAAGCAGACCACATCTCGGGTCTTCAATGATCCTACAGCATATCAATCTCAGAAAAATGGGTTCCAAAACTGTCCTCTATATGAAACCTCTAATGCAGCAGTTCCCAACCTCTTGTTAGCGACCCCAGTTGGGGTCGAGACGCACTTTTTGTGGGGTCGCGGACTAGCCTAATTTAACAAAAATAAAAAAATGCTATGTTTTCATGAAAAGTGTTCCGTTCTGTATATATAACAAATATATTGGCTAATAGCCCAATGTAACTTATTGCCTCCCTGTAAAAGAATAATTCCAATCAATATCTGCACAGAGATTACGGAGAATTATTGCATGATCATTGACCTATTTACAGCAGTTGTGCGTGCAAATGGAAAACTTTTCACAGGGTTGTCAAGTAGGGCATGCCTGATTACGGTACACCTATTTGTTTCTATACCCAAGGTTTAAAGTTGTTTTGCGTTTGTGCAGAAAGATGGCTGGCGTATCACGTGAACGACCTTACCAGGACAAATTCAGTGAGCTAAGATTTCTATTATATGGCAGATCATGGGGTCCAGAAACCTCAGTGCGTTATTTGATAAGAAGTACTCTCGAGGGAATCAATGAGGAGTCGCTCTCTGATGCAAGTTTCTGGAATGAGGTCACCACCAGAAAAAGGTTGGAAACCACTGCTCGTATGGTTCTCAGTGGAAACAAAAAAAGCTCTAAAACGTTATAAAGAACCATATTTGGTTTATAAAGAACCGTATTTGGTTTATAAAGACGGGCACTATCTCGGGCGATACCATTTTAAAATTGAAATTAAACAACGATGCGATACAGGCATTGAGTCAATCACATTGTCAAGAATTAGTGGTTTATAATTTTATTGTCTACACACACTAATCAATGAACACCCCTATTCCAGTGAATGATAAGACCCAAAGCGTCTACACACCGTAATGGAGATTCACTCCATCCAGGGTTCTAGCCAGGACCATTTTAGTGCCGGGTAAACTTACTGACGGCGAACGGAGAAAGTGTAGCGAACGAAGTGCAGTAGATCATGGCATGGGATCCAGAGGCCTTCTTAAAAACATTTAAATGTTTTTAGGTTTTTTATATTGCACTTTGAGGGTTCCTGCCGCATGATTTATTGCATTATGAGGCAGTTTAATGATTTTATCCTCAAATTGCTAAAAAATCAACCCTTTGTTTTTAGAGTGCCGGGCGCCCAGCTCATTTTGTCCCAAGTCCCGGGCGGATATGGTCAGTACTCCCCCCCCCCCCCCCCTGGCGCCACCCACCGTAGCTAGAACCTGACTCCATCAAAACATATGGTACACAAATTTAAGGTAGCACACCAGTGTAACTGATATACTGTGTAGCAATTATTTAATGATGTGTTAGATGCAAAAAAACAGGCTGACAAAATTCGTATAAATATGACTGTCAAATTAGTTGTCGGTTAAGTCTTGTCGGTTCAGTTTTATTTTTTGCCCGTCCATGAAAAACCTAGCTACGCCTCTGACTTCATGCAACTTGAAGAGAGTAAGTGACTTGACATGACTTGAGCTATCCAGTGACTTGACTTTTTCTTCTTCTTTTTTGGATTATAAAGAGCAATTGTGAACAATAGCCCAACTGACATTAGTTAAAGGCATATTATGTGATCTTTTCCAGAGAGCGCCCTCTATTCATTATTTTTTTTTAGTTTTTAGATAGTAGATTTTCTTGCAGATTTACATTTCTGATCATAAATCGTATACATTCCAAGTTACAGAGCGATACGATTCCTAATTACCTCAAATTCATTGTTTTAGAGTGAATTTAGAGTGAAAATATAAACTGTCGTGTTAACCCGACAGTTTATTTTCACTCTAAAACCATGACTTTGAAGTAATTAAGAATCGTATCGCCCTGTAACTTGGACTGTATGTATGATTTATGATCAGAAATGTAAATCTGCAAGAAAATCTGCTTTCAATTTTTTTTTTATGTTGAGGGTGTTCCCTGGAAAGATCACATAATATACCTTTAATTTTAATGAACTGAGTGCAGATCTGTTACTAAGGGAGAGAGGGTGGGAGGTACCTTTTTGCACTTTTTTTTTGAAAACCCCAACCCCACCCCCTGTTTAGGAAACCCCACCCTTCCACATTGTGTAAAGCATTTTTTCAGGCTGTTTTGGAATAAAATATGTCCTACCCCCCCCCCCCCCCCCCCCCCAACCCCCCACCCACCACCACCACCACCACCACCACTCTCAAAATGATGACTAAAAAAAATGGGGTATCCTTATACAATTCTTTTGGGGTCAGGCCTGACTGAGTGATTACAAATCAAACTGGTAACTCTCTACAGAGAGCTAATGAAAGTGGCGTGGGACAGGAAAAATATAAAAGCCCAAACATGGAGAACAACATCAAAAATATACATGAGAGAAAAAACAAGTTGACTTGACTATTGGGTTGATTTGACTTGACTTGAGGTAAATTGATAAGGACTTGACTTGAGTCACATTTTGTCTGTGATTTGACATGTACTGTAAACGTGGAAATGTTCGCGCTCGATTAATTTTCGTGCTTTTCACACTCCAAGCAGCTACCACGAAAATAAAAACACACAAATATATTTATTTTGTGTATAAGTCTATGTAATGAGCTTTTAAATCGCGAATTAAAAAAACAAGCGAAATGGCTGAAAATCAGTAAAGCACAAATTTTTAATCGCACAGAAATTACCACTTTTACAATAGCTCGATGGTTAGTAACTTGGTCAACACTGGGAGTAGCGCTGATTTATAGCGCTAATAATAATTTTAAAAAAACTATTTCTCGATCAACCATTTTTAAAATACAACACCTCAAAAACACCGGCCCCCACCCCAGTCAAGTTTGTACAGGGTGTCAGAATTAAATGTATTACCAAACTAATCTTTGCTATTGACTGATAGATAACTGTCTATGTTTATAATAATTGTAACATATTGAAACGTAAACCATGTTATTTACTGGCTTGTACATGTAAATCCCATTGTAAAACCAGTAAATGACATGGTTTACGCGAACTGTGCTAGTTTTCTTATTAGGTCGTCCGTAGGAAGAGACCTTATGGCAGCATCCTTCGTGTGTGTTGTCTGTCGGGGTGTGGGTGGGGGGGGGGGGGGGGTGTGTGTGTGTCAACAATTTGGTATACACTTTTTCAACAATTTGGTATACACTTTTTGTTTTGTCCATTTCTTTTCCATACAATGTCCAATTGCAATCAAACTTCGGTCATAGATGCAACATGGGAACCTTCATATGTTAATGAGGTCAAAGGTCACATACCAAGGTCAAAGGTCATCTGAGGTCAAGATGTAAATGTAGAAATGGCTGCATATGTAAAATTGATTACATTTTTCCATTTCTTTTCCATACAATGACCAATTGTAACCAAACTTCGGTCATAGATGCAACATGGAAACCTTCAGATGTTAATGAGGTCAAAGGTCACATACCAAGGTCAAAGGTCATCTGAGGTCAAGATGTAAAAGTGGCTGCATATGTAAAATTGATTACATTTGTCCATTTCTTTTCCATACAATGACCAATTGCAACTAAACTTCAGTCATAGATACAACATGGAAACCCGCATATGTTAATGAGGTCAAAGGTCGCATAGAAAGGTCAAAGGCCATCTGAGGTCAAGATGTAAAATTTAGTACACCTTTTTTTTTGTCTCTTGTTCAATTTTTTTTGTCTCTTGTTCATTTTTTTTGTCTCTTGTTCATTTTTCCATACAATGACCAATTGCAACCAAACTTGGGTCATGGATGCAACATGGAAACATTCATATGTTAATTAGGTCAAAGGTCACATACCAAGGTCAAACGTCATATGAGGTCAAGATGTAAAATTAGCTGCATATGTAAAGTTAATTTCATTTAAACAGGTGAAGTACAATTGCAACCAAACTCAGGATGTTTATTTTATTTTTTATATCCTGGATCCGCTAGTGGTCTAACCTCTTTCTTTCTAGATGCCTGTGGTTTGAGATCCACCTTGTTTTTAATCTACCCATATAAACGGACGACCTATTTGGGACCGCTGTCCCTATTTTTTATCATCGGATTGATCTCATACTTTCAGGATAACATATTAACTAATTGGGCTTTACATTGAAACTAAATTCTTCATGGTCCAATGATCATAACAAGTTCTACAGCGTCATTAAACAAGAGTCCTATTTTTTTGAGACACCCTGTATATGCTTTTGTATCACTGCATTCATGCCTGGTACATACCTGCACGGCAACCTCGCGAGTGTGCGGGCAAATGATTGAGAATTGTTTACTTTGACTATTTAGGAAGCATAGGGGTAAAGTAAAATACTTTTCCAAGGATTGAAAATTGACCAAAAATCCCCCCGGGATTTGATCCAGGTACCTCCAGCACCAGAGGCGAACAATTTCCCACTACACCACGGGTGTCAAGGCTAGTTGGCGCAGTATATTGCGCAAACTATATGGGCTGGGTCCTTTTTTCACCGAAGAACTTCTATGCCGGGTGGTACCAACGTGCCCAGTCGTGTTATTTTGGGGTATATGGTAGGGTTAGGGTTATATTAACAAAACTAAAAAAAATTGAAGAAAAAGAAATCAATAAATTGCTTCTCCCAAAATATCCCCCCGATCCCCCAGGATTTGATCCAGGTTCCTCCAGCACCTCCAGGCGAACAATTCCCCACTCCTGCACCAGAGGCGAACAATTCCTCACTACACCACGGGTGTCAAGGCTAGTTGGCGCAGTATATTGCGCAAACTACACTCGTCAAAAGAAGTTCCTGGACACTCATTGAAGTTCAAATATTTCACATAAATATTTAATATAAATTAAACAATTGCATGTCAAAATAAGCAGACAATAATTCTCTATCATGTCTGTATGAAATTAAGATATACGCATTCATGCATGGCTGAACACATTCATTAAGCAATGGTAAGGTGCGTAAAAGGAAATTGCAAGAAATGAGCATTTACAGTCATTTGAATGGAGGGATTATCCAATTTTTTGCAATCTTCTTGCCATTGTCAAGTGAATGGGATCTGCCATGCATGAGTGATCATGTCTAAATTCCATGTTAAGCTGTTAGAGGATTACTTTCTGCTTATTTTGATATACAATTATATATATATAATCATATATATAATTATATATATTCTATTAAATATTAATTTAATTTAAGTGTCCAAGAACTTCTTTTGCCGAGTGTATATCGGCTGGGTCCATTTTTTCATCGAAAAACTTCTACACCGGGTGATACCAACGTGCCCAGTCGTGGTATATTGGGGTATATGGTAGGGTTAGGGTTAATAATCAAAACTTATATTTCTCGATCGACAATTTTAAAAATACAACACCTCAAAAACACCCGCCCCCAACCCAGTCAAGTTTGTATATGCTTTTGGATCACTGCATTCATGCCTAGCGGGCAAATGATTGAGAATTGTTTACTTTGACTATTTAGGAAGGATAGGGGCATCCGCATAGTAGAATACTTTTCCAAGGATTGTGTTTTAGTTTAATTAATCTTGTGGGTTTGATGCTGATTATAGGCCAGATGTCTGTATCACTCTTCCAATTACAAATGAAATTTATCTCTAAAAATTATGTGTTTTTTCATCTTTTTTCTTACTTCAGATTCGTCTTGTAGCATCTGAGTTCATCAGTAAAGATATGCTGAAATGGCGGGTGTCAAAAGCAAGAAACTTCTATTTCGTAATATCAGTTCAAACCTGACCGAGGAACAACTACGAGTGATAATTAACGAGGTCGACGATATAGATGATAGCGACCTGGTTAATCTTTACCTAACTTCCGCTGATAGCACATCTGTGGCGTTAGTTACATTCAGTACAATCGCTGCGGCTGATACTGTCCTGGAAATCCTTAATGATACTCCTCTTGGCCCTGATTTCAGCAGTATAGAGGTGACCTTTGCCCTTCATGAAGATGTAAATAGATTGGAGAGGAAGCAGGCGACGCAATCTGTAGCGCCTGTTATAGCCACAAACGAAGGCGGTAATGGATCGGATACTAGCCGTTTGGGTCGTCATGACAATGCTAGAGAGTCGCAACCTGTTGATAAACGACCATCCACATCCTCACTTGGTGATGGTAAACATGGGGTAGATTCCGCTAATAAAACAGCCACATCAATTCCAAATTCAGATGACAACCCTCATAAAGTGAGATCTACTAATCAAAAGTCTACAAAAAGGTTTGACCGTGATGCTCCTATGCCTTCATCAGTCCCCCTAATTCCCCCAACAGCCAAGACAACCCTACATTCTGGAAATACGGACACAATGTTGGCCACTTCCAGCAACAAAGAACCAAAAACAGAGTCGTTGGGTAGTGGTGAAAATCAGAGCGATTCCAAGCCCAAACCTAAAAAGAAAAAACACAAAACCAAAGTTGGAGGCTCACTCATACTGAGGATTGCGAAAATTGACGTTGATGTGGATAAAGGAACCTTTACCCGATATATGAAGATGAAGAAAATTCTTGCTACTAGCACTGATTACATCACTCTCGATACTGTTGATTACAATGAGGCCACGTTGTATTTTTCATGTGAAAGAGATGTTCAATCTGCATTTGATATTCTCCAAACGCATTGCTCCATTGGTACTAATGGTGCAGAGGCTGAAGTGCACAAGGAGAGAATCGACCAGCCATACCAACCAGATCCGGAACAAGAGGCCAAGCTACCTGATCCTAAACCCAAGTCAGCTACAGATTTGAATCCTGATCAAAAGGCAGCAAAACCTCAGAGCCATGGTAAACATAGCAAGAATAAAAAGGTGTCCCCTGCTAACCCTCCACGTGAACCCCCGGCCAGATCTGACATGCAGAGGCCTTCAAAAAATGAGGGAAACAGACAACCAAAGATGAGTCCTCATGGAGGAATATCATATCACCATGGCAAACAGCCCCAAAAAGTTCATGATCAACCTTATCAAGGACCCCCTCAAGCTTTTCATGACCCCCCACAAGCTGTTCATGGCCCCCCTCGTCATAACAGAGAATCATATAATGGTATACCACCTCTAATGAGACTCAATACTGGACCACCACCAATTCAGAGCTATGGTACACAACCACGACAAAACTATGATGATTATTATGAAAGACAACCACATCAGGGCCCCAATGATCCAAACTATCAGAGATATAGTGGCCCACCAAATCAAGGCTTTGATGGAACATCCCACCAGGGGTTTGACGGACCACCACATCCAAGCTTTAATAGACCACCAGATCAGAGATATGGTCCCTCGGATTATAACTACCATAAATCCAACTATGATTCTACTGGTCCACCAACAAATCCAAACTATGGTAGATCACCCCAACATGGCTATGACGAACAGCCCAATGAGGACTACGATGGATATGACAGAGGGCCACCGAACCCCAATTTTAAAACAGGTGGGCCACGGGATGGACCTCGGCCACAGGGTGGGCCTCGGCCACAGGGTGGGCCTCAGCCACGAGATGGACCTCGGCTACAGGGTGGGCCTCGGCCACGGGATGGGCCTCCGCCACAGGACGGGCCTCGGCCACAGGGTGGGCCTCAGCCACGAGATGGACCTCGGCCACAGGGTGGGCCTCGGCCACGGGTTAGGCCTCAACCACGAGGTGGGCCTCAGCCACGTCATAACACTCGACCACCAACTTCAACAGAACACCATAGACAACCCCCACACAACTACATAGATGGACAACCACAGCTAAGAGGTGATAGAAATCAAGCATATCGTGGAGGTGCTGGTGGTTCTTCAGCATCTGATGTGTCGTCCAGGAATCAAAGAGCACCCCAAGAACGTCATACAACAACTCCAAATCGCAATCCTCGTCAATCCGGAGGTCCTCAACCCCATCGGGGTGCAAGACCAAAGCAAGATCGTGGTAAATTACCAGTTTCAGCAGATTCTACATCTGACAAAATATCTCGCATGTTTGGCACCACATCTTCAGACCATGATCAATTTGTTGATGATTCCTCGGCAGATGTTGATGTCACTAGGGATGCTAACTATGATGACAATGATAGCATCTTCTCTGGACATAGTTCTGCATGTCATAGCCAAACTAAGTCACAACACTTGAGAAAACCAACTTCTAAGTCGATAAATGTGACAGGATTTGACCGTTCAGTGAAACAAGCTTCCTTTCAAGCATTTTTAAGTGAGCTTGGAGTCCAATTTATAACAGTCAACTTCCGGGGTGCACATGGCAACCAAGGGCCTACAGCTATAGTCAGATTTCAGAATACACGTGAGACAGCTAATGGCAAGAAACTACTAGATAATGCAGTGATGCAGTCAGAAAACAATCGTAGCAGCAAACTTAGAGCAACTTACATATATCCAGATCAAGTAGGACGTAAAGGTCCTATGAAGGCACTACCAGGAAAGCTTACACATCACAATCCTTCTGATAATGCAAGTGATGCTGGAAGTACAACTTCATCTCACTACAAGGGAAACCAACCAAAATCCACTATGCTTAAAGTAACAGGCAAACAAAGAATAGGTATTGATCCTACTTTACTTAGCCGTTTTCTTCAGCAGAGAAACATTTTGACGTTGAAAACTGAGTTTATCTCAGAAAACCGAAAGATGCATGCTCTGCTTCATTTTGAATCACCAAAGGAATGCACGCGTGCCAAGTCTCTGTTATTTGAGAGAGATTTAGCGATTGGATCGACACCTATTCACATTTCATACTTCAATCCTCGACAAAATTCAGAGACAACACATGGAGGCTCTGCATCAAACAGTGATAACAGAAGACCAAGATCAGGTTCCCGTGGTCGGCAACGCAACAGTGAAACACAAGTGCAGCCACCAAAACAATCTGATCCTGTCCGAGATTCAGACCAGAGATGTACACAGCTTCTTTGTGTTAAAGTCACTTTCACTTCCACCATTGATGGCATCAATGAAAGCATCGACGAAGACGCATTTCAAAGTTTTTTGCGCTGTAAGCAAATTCATATCAATAACATGAAATGGTCTGAAGATTCTGGAGTGATGTTGTATTTTTCAGGTGAATTGAAAGCAGTCAAGGCTCAGAAGATCATTAATGGTTGTGAATGGGTTGTTGATGAATTGTGTGTTCAAATGAAAGCCGAGTTGACAACATCAGAGGTTAGTTCCACCAATCCCAACAGGCGTCCGTCTCGCAGACGTGGTTCTACGACAAAACATCAAAACACTGGCAACAAAGATGTTAATGAAGATGATGCATGTAGTGATGTCAGCACTGCTGATTCTAGCAGTAGGAGAAGACAAGCAGATGTCCATAGAAGACAGGAGAGACTTGCAACATCTGTACAAGTGACAAATTTCAACTCTGATGTCGACGAAGATTCATTTCGTGGATTCTTATTAGACCTCCTGGAGGATTTCTCTGAATTACAGTTTTTTGGCAGAACAGCAGTCGTAAGATTTAGTACAACGGGTGAAGCCACAACAGCTAAAGAACTGATCCATGGAAGGTCACTTGGAAATGGAAAGAAATGCCTTAAAGCTTCCCAAAAAGGTCCCACATCTGACACCAATCTCAAGAAACCCAAGCCTGAGGAGATAAGGAAAGGACGGAAAGCAAGTCGTGATGAAACCAATCCAAATCCTAATCAGACCAAAGATCACGTAGAACAATCAAATGGGAATCCAAATGATGTTATGGTAGATGACATTCCACGGTTTGTTCGTGATGCAGATATGGCAGTATTTGTATCTGAAAGTGGCTGCAAAGGCTTCGTAAATAGTGTCATATCCGCGGATTCGACCACGAACAAAAGATCAGCAGTGTTGACGTTTGACTCCAGGGCTAATGCAGTGGATGCAATTGTATCACTCTATGGGAAGAGATTGAAAGGATTCTGTATGAATGTTAGATTGGCACAAGAACATGCTGGTCTTGGTGAATTGATCATTCGTAAGAAAAAGCAGGCACTTCTGGATGAGATTGAAGACAATAGGAACAAGGTAGCTGCTGAGTTAGAATCCAAAATGAATGAGCTTGCATTACAAGTCTCTGAGATAGATGAAAATCTAAATGAGTGTGATTCCATTCACAAAGCCATTGTACTTGACGAGCAGAAGAAAGCTCTACGGCAACAGATTGACGAGGTTCAGAATTATCAAAGAGAGTTTGACCATGTGTTTTCCAGATTGATCCAACCAAAAATAGAAATGCTTCAGTCTTCCATCTCAGACTCTGAGAGTATCGGAGAATTAGACGATCTGCGACAGAGATTTTTACGGGAATGTCGTCGTGTTCGTAATCCATTGCCAATCTATGGCCACAAAGCATTCATAATGGAGACAATAACGGCATCTGACACCAACGCGTGTGTCATTCGTGCAGAGACAGGCTCTGGAAAAAGTACCCAAGTGCCACAATATTTGATTGAAGATGTAGACTTTCTGACTTCAGCAAGTTCAGGCAGAACCCGAAAGACGGTTATATGCACCCAACCCAGACGAGTAGCTGCTATTTCTTTGGCAAGAAGAGTTGCGGAGGAATACGGCTGTAACGTGGGTGAGGAGGTTGGCTACGTCGCGGGTAATCGTCGAACCACATCTCCCAGAACCCTACTGACCTACATGACAGATAGATCATTGTTGAATATGTGTCTTTCAAATGATCTAGATAACTGTGCATGCGTGATGATTGATGAGGCACACGAGAGAACAGTAGATACGGATATCTTACTAGCAACGTTGAAGGGGATTCAAGCCCGCCGATCTGACCTGAAAATCATCATTATGTCAGCTACAATTGACGTTGATCTTTTCTCCAAGTATTTACACAGGTGTCCTGTTATCAGTGTACCAGGTAGAACCTTTCCAGTAGAGACCAATTGGGGGGATTCGATGGAGACTACTGGGTCTGGAAATTATACCAGCAGAGCTGTGGAGAAGGTTAAGGAGATCCATCACAAAGAATGTCCTGGGGACATCCTTGTGTTTCTCACTTCACAAGTAGAAATTGAACGTGCCTGTAATCAAACAGAGAGCAGTCTGAAAGGTGGAGATGCAGTTGTGTTGCCTCTTCATGGGAAATTGCAGCCAGAAGATCAGATGAAAGTCTTCAAGGAAACGCCACAAGGAAAGCGCAAGATAGTTTTTGCGACGAATGTGGCTGAGACTTCCGTCACCATCCCAGGTATCAAATATGTCATAGACACTGGTGTGGTCAAGGAATGCCAGTATGATCCCCAAAGAAATATGAGTTTGCTCAAGGTTACCGGTATATCGCAGGCGTCCGCTGAACAGAGAAAGGGACGGGCAGGACGTACTGGCCCTGGGGTATGCTATAGACTGTATGCCAAATCAGAGTATGATGAAATGGAGCAATCTATGAAACCTGAGATACTACGAGTACATCTTGGAATGGCTATGCTACAACTTATGAAGATGGGGGTCAAGGATGTAACCACGTTTGATTTTGTTGAGGCTCCAGAGAAGAGTGCCATTGAACAAGCAATGCAGACATTGGTGTATCTTGGAGCTGTGAATGGCGAAAATCTTACATCGCTGGGTGAGAAAATGGCTGCATTGCCATTGGAGCCAAGACTAGCTAAGCTTGTGCTAAGTGGAATAGAGACGGGCCTAGGTGAGGATGCAGTTACCATAGCTGCGCTTGTCTCTGCACCTGGAAATATTGTGTATCGTGGCAGCTCGAGTGAAGATCAACAGATATCGGAGTTGATGAAAATGCAGTTCAGTTCTGAAGGAGGCGATGTCTTAACCATGTTGAAGATTTACAAGATGTGGTTATCAATTGAAGAGAAAGGCCGCAATGCCTGGTGCAAGAAGAACAGCATGAATGCAAAAACCCTTCGGATGGTGAAAGAAAACGTCAATGACATTTCGCAGATCTTGAAAAAATCCTTGAACATCACCGTTGAGAAATCTGAGCCAGCAGAAGATGACATGGACCATTCAGACTTGATCAAGAAGATCCTGATGTCTGTATACTTTGAGAATCTCTGTGTCTTTAACGGTCATGCTAAAGCTGGATATACAATATTAGCACAGCAGAAGACGGCCGTTATTCATCCATCGTCTGTGTTGAGATCATTGGGTTCACATCCCAAATGGCTTATCTACGGTGATCTGAGGAGAACCACTCAAGATTTCATTTGTGATCTCACTCCATTTGAGGCACGGTGGATAAATGCAGTCGTACCGAAGGCATTCTTGGACAAGATTGACATCGAGAACCTTGAAAGCAATGTCATGAAAGAAACCAAGATGGAGAATGTTGGAACAGCTCTGATGAAACACCTTGCCATGAAACGATTCGAGAAGCTACGAGGACTGGAAGACAATATCACCAAGGAGACGGGTACACCGTGCATCATTGAGGCAGACTGGGAAGCAGGTAGTCTCAACATTTTCATAGCTAGTCGAGCATGTAATCATGCAAGGCAAAAGATCACTGGATACTTGGAAGACGAGAAAAAACAAGCACGCTTGGAGCAGCGGGAGATTCCTGTAGGATCACATGGTAGCATACGTCATGTTGTCGTGTCAGGAGGCGAGACAGGTTTTGTGTTGATGAAAGATGAATACCGATCATTGGATATAAGTAATATTCCAAATCAAGTGACTGAAGATGAAATGATTCAGCTCTGCGGTTGTCGACCAGATCAAGTGAAGGATGTTTTCAAATTCCCCAGTCATTGGTTTCAAGCAAAGAGAGGCGATTGGGGGAGGGTTACCTTCTTGAATCCGTCTGATGCACAGCAGGTCAAGACCATTCTAGAGTCCAAGACATACCAAGATGAGGAAGAACACATCTCAGCACAACCGTCACTTCCAAAACAGAATAGAGGTGGTGTTCGGGCAAGACCAGCCATTGACACCGCTGTAGAAGTCACTTGGTTCTTGGGACGTGCTAAAGGGTTTGGCTTCATCTCTTGTCAAACCACTGCGGACGCTCTCAGCCTTATCGGGGATATAAATGGTTTGCCGATTAGAGGAAAAGCAATAATTGCCAGTTTAAAGAAAGACGTGTCTCAAGTTGTCTACATTAAGGGAATCGATGTACATGTTACTCAAGAGGAAATGGAAAAGATCTTGAAAAAGACCACACGTGTTGCCTTCAACTCGGTGTCGATACCACACAATAAACCTACAATGAATATCAGTAACGCAACAGTCAAGAGGCAGTTGCGAAACTGTTTTGAAGTTGACGCGAAAGATCGACTAGATATCAACATCCTTGATCCCAGATCAGAGAAGAGTCAAAGAAGGAAGGGTTTCTTGAACTTTGACCCATCTCTTCAACATCAAATAACCGAGAAGATCAAAGAGCTTGAGACGGCACCCTTGTATACTGCCGCTCAAGAGATGTACCACTTCCGAATGCTTGTGACAAGCTCCCACTATTGTACGCAGCACATCTATGAGATGCTTAAGGATCAGATTGATGAGTTGATTGGTTCAGCAGAAGAAGCAGACGAGGATATCACCATCAAGATCGTAGAGATGAAGAGGAATAGAGATCATGATGGACAGAAAATTACAATATCAGGCAGTGACTACATGAAGGTAAAGTACAGTCATCACAATAAGTAACTGACCAGGTAATAAATGTGATGATAACTCTCTAAGTATAACTCCTACATAAACATATTAAATTATCAACATGTTGAGAAATTTCTCTTCTTGAATTTGAGATATTACACGCTAAGAATGGCTGCTTATTAGGAAGTTTTTGATTTGATTTTTTGAATTTTGTGAGTGCTGTATTTATTGAACTATTAATCAAATGTATATAAAAGTATACATTTTTGGAAAGGAAATGGATCAGAGAATCCAAATTTGGCATCAATTTTGACCAAAAAAGTAGATTTTTTGAGAAAATCACAAAATTCACTTTTTTGACCCAAATTTTTTTGAACAAAGCTAACAAAAAATAATTTTGAGTAAAAAATTGCCAAATCACTTTATAATGATGTTAAGACACTAATGAAGGGACAATTTTTTTTTTTAAAACCTAATCTAATATTTTTGAAAATTTTGACCAAAAAGTGCCAAAAAACGTGGAAAAATGGATTTTTCATTTTTGTTACACTTTTTTGTCAAAATTTCAAAAAATATTGGATTAGATTAAAAATAGAAAAAAATCGTCCCTCCAGTAGTGTCTTAACATCATCAAGTGATTTGGGCATTTTTAACTCAAAATTATGTTTGTTAGCTTTGTTCAAAAAAATTGGGTCAAAAAAGTGATTTTTTGTGATTTTCTCAAAAAATCAACATTTTTGGTCAAAATTGATGCCAAATTTGGATTCTCTGATCCATTTCCTTTCCAAAAAGGTATACTTTTATATACATTTGAGTCATGGTTCAATAATTACAGCACCAACAAAATTCAACAAAAAACTTCCTTAAGTCCCCCTTAAGGAAGTTACAATCCCAAATGTACTGTCAAGTCTGATTTTCATTTTCACATTTTCATTTTGAACACGGGGATTAAGACCGGCAAATTATTGAGTAGTGGTAGTGGTAGTGCCAATTCACCTGTCGATGGCCTCGTTGTTGGTTAGTCGGCCGGTGGCATTGTTACGGTTGATCAATACGGCACACACGCTTTACCTGTCATACTCTCTCTCCTCTTGTTGAAAAGAAAATGATAAAATGAAAATCAGACTTGCCCTAACGTTTGGGATCGTAACTTCCTCATTAATCAACCATTCTTAGCGTGTAATATCTCAAATTCAAGAAGAGAAATTTCTAAACAACTTTAAAATTAAATATGTTTATGTAGGAGTTATACTTTTAGAATTATCAGCATGTTTATTTACTGGTCAGTTACTTAGGCCAAAAAAAATTGTTATGTTGTCCTCCACAACTTTCAGAGAGGAGGGGCGGATTTTTTTGTTGTTGATTTTTTTGAAATTTTTCTTTTACCAGCAGAAGCTCAAAGTTCAGCCAACAAGAAGTTGAAATCACTCTAAGAGTCGCACATATATGTTATAAACACTTAATTTAATATTCAATGCCATTTAAACTGTTAAAAAAATAATCTGGAAAAAAAACAGGAAAAAAAACTGAAAAAAACCCCCCAAAATCTGAGCGGCCTAAATCTTACGAGCAGGCGGTCGAGGACAACATAACATTTTTTTTGGCCTTATTGTGATGACTGTATATTAAATTGTTCTACTTTCATTTTTTTTTTTTATTGGTTTTACACATTTTAAAAAAAAATTGTGATTTTTTTTTTGTGTGACAATTTTCTATATTTCTATAACAAAATGTGGAAGGTTTTTTTTTAATATTGAAAATGTTTGGACATAGTTTTTTAAATATTGAAAATGTTTGGACATTTTTAAAACATATGCAAAGATCTTGCAAGCCACCTTGTGCAATCAGAAATATTGTGTTATAAGACTTAACAAATTACCATTAAAAATTAGCTTTCATAATGGTTCCTTGTGTGTTTTCACAGGTGCTAGATGTGAGAACAGCCATGCATGCACTGTTGAATGGAGAGCAAATCCCCGTCGAAGAATTAGCGGGAGAAAACAAACCTGAGCAGTGGATTCAACGGTCACTGATGAATCTTACCCAGGAACGTCTACGTGAGTACATCGGTGACACCACAGCGTTCATGAAGGTGGATAGTCGCCGCGGAGTCGTACAGATCTACGGTAAGAAAGATGATCGAGAGGAGTTGAAAAATGTTCTCCATAATTATTTCACGTTATTGACACAGACCAAGCTAAACGAAATGCGCCTACCTCTTTCGGTATTAAGAGCATTGATTCGTCGTTATGGTCCTTGGCTTAAAGACTTGAAAGAGGAAACAGGAGTGGAGGAGATTACCATCTATCTAAAGAAAGGGATGCTAATGATTACAGGATCAGAGGAGGCTCAGAAGAAGGTCACAGAGAAAATCAAGGCTTGCTCCAATGATACCAAGGAGATATTGGAAAGCTCCGATGGAGATGACTGCGGAATCTGCTTCTGCCCGGCCGATCGTGATGCAAAGACCTACAGGTTGTTATTTTGTGGACACTACTACTGCCTGGAATGTCTGCAAGATTTCCTCAACCATTCTGTAACTGCCAAGACATTCCCAGTTATCTGCCCTACAGAAGATTGTAATGAGTGCTTGATGCTGGATGACATACGATTCATCTACCCTAAGGAGGAGAAGCAAAACCAGTTGTTCAGAGCGTCTCTTGAAGCCTACGTGGCGCAGAAAAGCAAACAAAACCAGCTGAAATTCTGTCCAACTCCTGATTGTTGCATGATCTATAAACAGATGGAACAGGCAGACGCCTGGACCTGCACAGAATGTGGTCAACAGGTGTGCTCGGCTTGCGGACAAGAACCACATCCTAAGCGAATGACGTGTGCAGAATATCGTATCAGTAAGCAGAATTCGAATGCAATCTGGAACTGGGTGCGAACATCCGGTACTGATAACGTCAAGAAGTGTCCCACGCCAGAGTGTGGCATCATAGAGAAGTTTGAAGGTTGTAATCATGTGCCATGTCCCTCATGTAAGAAGCACATCTGTTGGAAGTGCATGGCATTGTTTGATAGTAGCGAAGAATGTTATGCCCATCTCAGCAACGCGCATAAGGGCTGTTTCGATCATGATTTCTAGACATTCGGCAAAAAAATAATTGTAATGTTGTCCTCGACACGACTGCCCACTCGTCAGATTTAGGGCCACTCCGATTTTATTTCTTCTTTTTTCAGATTTTTTCAGATTTTTTTTTTCTTCAGATTTTTTAAAAACAGTTTAAATGGCATTGAATATTAAATTAAGTGTTAATAACATATATGTGCGACTCTTAGAGTGATTACAACTTCTTGTTGGCTGAACTTTGAGCTCCCGCTGGTATAAGAAAAAGAATTTTTTATTTTATTTTAAAAATCCGCCCGCCCGCACCTCCTCTCTGAAAGCTGTGGAGGACAACATTACTTCTTTTTTTGCCTTATGGTGCAGGAGGAGCGATTACTAATTTCACACAAAAACACAACTCTGATGAAGATGAATTACTAGTAAGACAAGCAAAATTGCCTCTTACTAGCTATATGTATAATCAGTTATATTTATATTGTAAGGCTATATTAAAAAATAATTTGTCTCAAAGCTCCCACGCGCATTAGTTAATTGATTTTTTCCCCCTTCAAAACACCCCCCCCCCCCCAACATTTCAGCGATTTTTATTGATCACATCATTTTAAATACCGGTACAAAAGTTCACTTTTACAAGGATTTCAATATTTTATATTTATAATTTTTTTTTTTAAAAACCTTTAAAAAAAATTCATTCCGCATTAGGTTTTGAAAAACTGAAGTGCTTTGAGACGAAAGATTTTTTTTAATATAGCCTAATACTTGTCAACAAAAAAAACAGCTCAACCCCAAACCTGCCATCATTGTCATCTCCCATAAGATTATACTGTTTTGTAAATGGTTTATCAGCAGCCTCTTGTTCTCAAGAAGGGGACTTATGAATTGACATTCCATATCATTACGCAATGACAGAACGGTAGCATTGACATGAATACAAACATGGCACACAGAAATCTCAACTTTGAGACCGTTTTTTTCTTCTTCAGAAATCTAATCTTTGAGACAATTGTTTATCTCTGAACATCATGTTGACTTGTATTTTTGTGTAAAAAAACTGCCATTGTGATTTATCATGGCAATGGGTGATAGAATGTCAATGGACATGTCAAGACAAAAGGAAAATGACACTCTGTTAACACTGTCCATGCGGCAGGCAGCTGCAGACAACATTTCAAAATTTCACAAAATGTTTCAAAAAAGTCAAAATTATTGAATTTGATTGCCATACACCTAGCACATAAAGTCCCTGACCAGGTGCTTTGAGGTTGGCTAATTCAAAATATATGATCGGTACCAAAAATCTGAGATATACATTAAATTAGCAAATTTCTTCTCCGCAGTTTGATACCTCATTCAACAAAATTGAATGGATACTTTTAAAGTTATGTCGATTTCAATGACCGCGCATGCAACAGAAAAGTTGCACTAGGTATAGGAAATCATTGATTTGTGTGTGATTTACCATAGACGGTAAAAATCAATGTTTTACCCGTCTATGGATTTACGCACTGAAAAACTCACAGCTTATCAGCTAACACTTGTATTCTTCACAGCCAGATACACCCTTTGTCCCGCACATTGCGGTTATCACTAAAGACCCATTCATCTGTCTCGTTCAGATAGCACACAGTTATGACAGTAATCACACACAAATCAATGATTCCTATACCTAGTGCAACTTTTCTGTTGCATGCGCGGTCATTGAAATCGCCCTAACTTTAAAAGTATCCATTCGATTTTGTTGAATGAGGTATCAAACTGCGGAGAAGAAATTTGCTCATTTAATGTATATCTCAGATTTTTGGTACCGATTATATATTTTGAATTAGTCAACCTCAAAGCACCTGGTCAGGGACTTTATGTGCTAGGTGTATTTGGAAACACCATGAGAAATGCATTGAAATAAGTACAACCATGCTTAGTATTGTTAATTCTTGAGATAGACTTTGAAAGCTGTCTGGAATTCGCTTCCAGACAGTCTTCGCAACATCCCAAAACTCCCTCAGTTCAAAAGCCAGCTAAAAACTCATTTCTTCCGCTAGGCGTTTCCTGATTCACAGAATGAATTATCTGTTGTTTGCTTGTTTTATGTTTTGGGCGCTCCGAGTTCATTGGAAGATTTATTTGTGCCTTATAAGAACAATCTGTTATTATTATTATTATTACAAATCTGTTTTGTAGAAGGTAAAACTAGTAGGCGCGTGGAAAGTGTTAACAATAATTTGAACATGCGCAACCATACACTTTGTCCCTTATGCGACCGTATATAACACCCTGTTATACGGGTAAACTGACCTGTCAGGTTGGTTGGTCCGTCAGGCTTTTTTTTCTTGTTTTCTTTTTTCACTCCAAAATTACTGTAAAAAATCCCACACTGTAAACATTTTGCTGTGTTGATTATAGGTCAATAAATGCGTATGTGTTATTTCAAAAGAAATTGGACAAATCAATGCACGCACGTTGATGTTGATGTGTGAATAATGGCGCGACCCCGAAGGGGGAGTGCTATTGTGAGCTTATTAACATTTGCGCCAGTGCATTGATTTTTCTAATTTTTCAAGAAACAAAACATATGCATGTATTGACCTAATTCATACATGACACTATACAAATCAAAATTCACAATATGAGCTTAGTTTTGATCTATGTAATAACTAATGAATAAAAACGTGTTAACCAGTTTGCTAACACCCGCGGTGAAAATCGGCGAACCTGCGATGCCTGAACAATGAATCAAACAAATAAAAGCGTGTGGTGCGAGCATTGAACGGCGTGCACTCCTGAGTTCATTAGATACCTTCAATGCACTCCACGTAATTTACTTTCTTGCTTTCTGATTGGTTCGCAACTACTAAGAGTGTATGAATTTTTAACAAGCACATACACATTTTTTGTTGGTATTCATTTGCACATAAAATTTTGGCTAAGATATTGAATACCCTACCATTATCATACCTCACTGTAAATATTGGAAATTATAACAATCTACCAATATTGTTTTTGTAAGTTGTTTGCGTTTGTGACAGGAATTGGTCTTTTTTCTATTCATATGCCATTGTATTTAAAATCTTTAGCTATTATTACAAATCTGAAATGTACAGTAAGTAGGCACATTTCTCAGGCACAATCTAACACATCATTTATTATTGAGTAGATCACTTTGAAGTTATGATCCATCAATTAGACCGTGGAGAAAACAATGTTTGCAGCAAAACACATTTTCCATTGCTTGGTTATGTGCACTGTGCTATTAAAATGATCTAGGTATGCGGCAAAATGGTCCATTGACAATGCTTGGTTGTGTGCACTGTGCTATTGATATGATCTAGGTATGCGGCAAAATGGTCCATTGACAATGCTTGGTTGTGTGCACTGTGCTATTGATATGATCTAGGTATGCGGCAAAATGGTCCATTGGCAATGCTTGGTTGTGTGCAATGCACTATTGATATGATCTAGGTATGCGGCAAAATGGTCTATTGGGAATGCTTGGTTGTGTGTACTGCGCTGTTGAAATGATCTAGGTATGCGGCAAAATGGTCCATTGACAATGCTTGGTTGTGTGCACTGCGTTATTGAAATGATCAATGCATACGGCAAATGGTCCATTGGCAATGCTTGGTTGTGTGTACTGTGCTATTGAAATGATCTAGGCATGCGGCAAAATGGTCCATTGACAATGCTTGGTTGTGTGCACTGCGTTATTGAAATGATCAATGCATACGGCAAATGGTCCATTGGCAATGCTTGGTTGTGTGTACTGTGCTATTGAAATGATCTAGGCATGCGGCAAAATGGTCCATTGGCAATGCTTGGTTGTGTGCACTGCACTATTGATATGATCTAGGTATGCGGCAAAATGGTCCATTGACAATGCTTGGTTGTGTGCACTGCGTTATTAAATTATCAATGCATACGGCAAATGGTCCATTGGGAATGCTTGGTTGTGTGCACTGCGCTATTGAAATGATCAATGCATACAGCAAATGGTCCATTGGCAATGCTTGGTTGTGTGTACTGCGCTATTGAAATGATTTAGGTATGCGGCAAAATGGTCCATTGGCAATGCTTGGTTGTGTGCACTGCCCTATTAAAATGATCTAGGCATGCGGCAAAATGGTCCATTGGCAATGCTTGGTTGTGTGCACTGCGTTATTGAAATGATCAATGCATACGGCAAATGGTCCATTGGGAATGCTTGGTTGTGTGCACTGCGTTATTGAAATGATCAATGCATACGGCAAATGGTCCATTGGGAATGCTTGGTTGTGTGCACTGCGCTATTGAAATGATCAATGCATACGGCAAATGGTCCATTGGCAATGCTTGGTTGTGTGTACTGCGCTATTGAAATGATTTAGGTATGCGGCAAAATGGTCCATTGGCAATGCTTGGTTGTGTGCACTGCCCTATTAAAATGATCTAGGCATGCGGCAAAATGGTCCATTGGCAATGCTTGGTTGTGTGCACTGCGTTATTGAAATTATCTAGGTATGCGGCAAAATGGTCCATTGGCAATGCTTGGTTATGTGCACTGTGCTATTGAAATTATCTAGGCATGCGGCAAAATGGTCCATTGACAATGCTTGGTTGTGTGCACTGCGTTATTGAAATGATCTAGGTATGCGGCAAAATGGTCCATTGACAATGCTTGGTTGTGTGCACTGCGTTATTGAAATGATCTAGGCATGCGGCAAAATGGTCCATTGACAATGCTTGGTTGTTTGCACTGCGCTGTTGAAATGATCTAGGTATGCGGCAAAATGGTCCATTGACAATGCTTGGTTGTGTGCACTGCGCTATTGAAATGATCTAGGCATGCGGAAAAATGGTCCATTGACAATGCTTGGTTGTGTGCACTGCGCTATTGAAATGATCAAGGTATGCGGCAAATGGTCCATTGACAATGCTTGGTTGTGTGCACTGCGCTATTGAAATGATCTAGGTATGCGGCAAAATGGTCCATTGAGTGTTTTCATGTTGAGGCCCAACAAGCAATGAAATCTCATTGTAAATTTGATTTGCTGCAAAAACATTTTCTTCAGGTCTTGTTGAATATTTCTTCATTATTTTTGTAAAATCATAGGCACAAGATATGTTCCATTTAGACGTTATAGGCCAAAATGCAGTGAAACTTTGGAATATGACATTTTAAGGATGAATATCGGGCCAGCAATCAGAACATCTACCTTTAATTTTACCAAATGTATACAAAACAGATTTTTCAGAAATCTTTTTCAACTATCAAAGTCGTATCTCTTATCTCTGATTACTGAACCAATAATATGCATGTTTGTACTTATTTTGATACATTTCCCATGGTGATTCCAAATAATATGGCGATTGGTTGATTGGTATTTTTTATTATGCTTATCTTTTATATTATATAATTCCTGTACAGCGCATTGATCGTGTTTTTGGAAATGCGCTTAATAAATCACGTTTTCATTCATTCATTCATGAAATTCAATAGTTTTGACATTTTCGAAACATTTCGTGACATTTTGGAACAGTCGTCTGCAGACGCATGCCGCATGAAAAGTGTTAATTTTGTGTAGGTGTAGTGCATATGAACAACATTGCTATCTTCAGTAGATAGCAGTATAAATATGTGTTTATTATAATACTCTATTTTACTTTCTCTGGACACAGTGACGTAATTTAACATGCGCAGCATTTACGCGGGTGTATGTATTTTCTGCCTTTCTACGCATGTGTATATACGCCAGCGCCTCGAGTAGGCGCACATGTTTATGTACTGCAATAAATCAATGGTGCAATTACATCACTGTCTCATAATAGATAGATAGACTATAATCCGTCTTAATTTTACTTAATAGGCGTATGTTTAAAGAGAGACTTGTGTTAAGTGAATTCTGTCTCATTTTTTCTCATGACAACTCAATGATGATTGGCTCAAACAGGTTTTGTCTGAGATGCTCCATTAAATTAATCATATTTACAATATTATAATTATACTTATATAGGATATATTTAGTAGCATCTTGTTTATGTACCAAAATGTATATGCTATATTAGAATAGTAATGCCCCCCCCCCCCCCCACCCAGTCAATGGAAAGCTTCATCTTTCCAATGGTACCCCATATGTACTTCTTTCAGTGCTCAGGCACTTTCAAGGCTCAAGATAACAGTTTTTTTACCGGGAGCTACCTTTTTTCAAAAGTAGCGCCCGGATCATGGGATAATTTTATTGAAAACCAGGAGCTACTTTCAGTCTACCGAGGGCTTACTTTTTATTAAATCAAATAAGCTGTAAGGGCATTAGTCCTAGTAACATAGGACCTGCGAATCTCATCTATCATTAACATCTGGACATTATCAACTACTGATTCTCAGTACTATAAGTCCTGAGACACATGTTACTGCGACTATAAGGGCATACATCTTTTGTTCAGTAAAATGAGTATTTTTGTGCTAAAATGTGGCTGTTATGAAATGTGGTGACTTCCAAATAACATATTCGACTCAGATTTTAAACAAAATATCCAGCGTGGCAACATTGACAATTCATGAATTCAAAATTCGATGTCTTGGGCAAGCTTCCCGATAGTCAAACCAGCGCTCGGTTGTTAATTTTTTAGCATTACCGGGCGCTATGGCAGGAGGACCGAGGGGTAAAAATCGCCCAGCGCCCGCTTATCTTGAGCCTTGGGCACTTTTTGCCAAAATCACCACTATTTTGAGCCTAAAACAAAGCATAACTCTGTCAATAGAGCATCCTACACCAGTAGTCGTCAATGTTACACTTCAATGAATAAACAGAAGAGTTGTTTTTTAAACAATTGACAATATTACAAAATATCCGGAATGGAGTTGATTGACAAAAATTCCAAACTTTTTGAGGATTTTATATGTATATTTATGATTTCCTTTGTGTACGCTCCAACTCCAAAAATCATAGTGCAAGTGATGTTTAATACTGTTTTTTTTTAATGTTATGTTTCATTTTGTGAAGCGCTGTAGTAAGGGCGCTATACACATGCTCATTTTTATGTTATGTTAAATACAGGGTGTGTCCAAAAAAAGTGTGCCATGTGTTAGAAAATTAATTAAAAATACATCCCATATCTTTCTGTTTAAAGAAACAACCGTTGGTAAGCCGTATTTGTCTTCTATCAAATACACTTTATCCCATTGAATTTCACCACCTAAGGTGAGGAAGAAAAAACACCCTGTTTTATGGGCCCGACCGACCCACTTTTTGCATTTTTCAACCAAAATTGTTGTTTTTTGTTAGAATTTTTTGTTCTCAAATCATGTAAAATCAGCCGTTTTTTGGCAGAAAATCTGTCAAAAAATATTTTTTCACCATTTTTTTAAACAAATCACGATTTGGCAGATTTTGGTGACATTTTAGGTAAAAATATTTTTTTAAAAACTTAAAAAAAAACCACGCCTGATCTTGAAAGATCTGTCCGCCCATAAAACAGGATGTGTGTTTTTTTTGTCGCCTAACTACCAATATATGATAAATTCAGTAACAAGAGTGCAACTCCAACGTTGACCACTTTTGAACAAGAAAATGTCTTTCAACTGACAAAAACTGCCTTTGTGATTCCGATATTAATTAGAAAGGATATGTCAATGTATTGTTTAAAATACCGTCTAAAACTCAAAAGGTTATGGTATGTCATGGATAATATGGATGAAAATATGTTTTTTCTGTTCAATTCGACTAACTATCAACATTTAGTAGGTAGATTATTATTGATTTTATTGATTACGTTCAATGACACACTGAATGACGATTCTAATAAAAGAGCTCTCTTCACACGAAAAGTGGCCAAAGTGGAAAAGCTCCAAAATGGATAGATTTATTTTTCTTATGGCACATTAAAGATTGCTGAACATGATTATAAGTATTTCGTGAACAATTTTTATATTTTTCATAGTAAAAAAAAAAATCATGTTTCACGTGGGACACTTTTTTTGACACACCCTGCATGTATTTGTATAGGACCTGTAACACAAATTCTATCACAGCGAATGGTTGCAATGAAATAATAAACCTAAATATATAGCTCTATTAAATAATTATGGATACTTGTATATATTTATATTAAACTCTGTGTAATATTCTTGATATCTTAGTCTAGCATGAGATTTGGGTCAAATCATTTCACTAATAATTCAATACTTGAGTTGTGTTGTAGGGGATAAACATTTCGCGTCACATCTTATATTTAAGTAATTATTAAAACATTGATGAGAGCCATCAATCCGCCAGAGAGTCACTGCGACTCGGACTGAAGAGCATCATAAGCAGTGGCGTAGCCAGGTTATTCATATTTGGGGGGCGAGAACTGAAAATGAACCGACAATATTGTTTTTAGTGAAGACATGCGCGCGTAGCGTGCGAATTTTTTTGACTTTACACCTATTTTTGGCACGATTGTGGTACGTTTTGGTTCTAAACAAGCTTGTACCAACGAATATTGCATTTATATGTGTACTTTTGACCATCATAATTCCATGATTCCTCTGGTCAAATGAACCGACAGTGCCAATCTCAACTGACACGACGTCAATATTGGGGGGGGGGGCGATCGCCCCCCCTCTGGCTACGCCACTGATCATAAGGTCTAGGCCTTCCAATGCTCAAAACAGTAACTTACTGGGTGTTATTCAAGTTCACTACTAAAATTACCATCAATAGCCCAGATAGTTATGGAGGTGTTAAAAAAGGTGGTGATCATGTAAACTGCTCAAAAAAAGTTTAGAATAATTGTAGTCCTGATAAGATTGAAGTGAAATGTTTTAGAAGTAGTATTCTAATTGGTTATTCTAATGAGTATATCAGGCATGAGAATCTTCAGGAAAAAGCAGGAATTCCTGCTTTTTTGTAGTCAAAATTTACACAGTTTTTTGGCCTTTTTTTTCCTAATTTCACGCGCTCTTTCAGGAATTTTCTTCATTTTCCTGCTACTTTCAAAAACTCCATTCTCATGCCTGGTATATACCATGTAATTAACCAATCATGAACACTGTTAGATAGGCAGTGGTGCCCAGGGGTGTTACAATGATTCTGAAATATCATGCTATAGTCCAGAGTTGGTGAGAAATACGGATTTTCTTATCCAGCTGCACACAAAAGTAAACCCACCTCTACACATCATGCTTTATGAAGCGTGCACAATGCGCCTGTTTCATTCATGTGTCCCCACACTCCTATGAAGCAATTCAGGCAACGAAAAAAAATAGCCTGTTCTACGGGCCTGACCGACCCAGTTTTTTAGAAATCAATGAAGATTTTTTTTTGCTTGTCAAAATCCAGCTAGATTTTTACAGATTTGTTTGATTTTTACGGTCATTTTCAAGGGGGGGGGGGGAAAGTTTAAAACAAAACAGAAACAAAAACGACTGACCGACCAACCCATCCTGAGAGGTCCGCTTGCCCGTAGAACAGGGTTTTTTTGCCTCAATGTTGTAAGAAAGCTTGCCAATTTAGCACTAGTCTTCTTCGTGGACCTTTTTTCCTTTCCTTGTCACTCTAAGAAGTTAAGAACTACACAGGCCTGCGATGCTGTGGTGTATGTACCGATAGAGGGCTCGCTCTCTATCCTCTGATCTCACCCCGGGATGGAGGTGATTACTGTAATATGGCCCCTAATCAGGTTGATAGCAGTCTCTTGAATGGCGCCCTCAATAGTTTGTAGGTTTTGCTAAGCAGCCAGAGTGTTGTTCATGAGTGACTAGGAAAAGGAAAAAGGTCTGCGAAGAAGACTAATTTAGCACCAATCATAAAAGGTATATGCACATAATGGCCTCTATTCTTTGGCAAACTATTAAATCATGATTACAGCGTATAAGTTAGTCTGTGTTAATGTTGTAATTAATGAAAACAATATTAACTTAAAACAACAGCTTATAAGTTAGTCTGTGTTAATTTTGTAATTAATGAAAAAACTATGAACTTATAATTACAGTGTATAAGTTAGTTTGTGTTAATTTTGTAATTAATGAAAAAACTATGAACTTATAATTACAGTGTATAAGTTAGTCTGTGTTAATTTTGTAATTAATGAAAAAACTATGAACTTATAATTACAGTGTATAAGTTAGTCTGTGTTAATTTTGTGATTAATGAAAAAACTATGAACTTATAATAACAGCATATAAGTTATCTGTGTTAATTTTGTAATTAATGAGAAAAAAATGATGAACTTATAATTCAGAGTGTATAAGTTGGTCTGTGTTAATTTTGTAATTAATGAAAAAACTTTATCGTTGTTTGTGAGGATGCACATTAAATTTGTTTCTGAATAGTGAATTGAAATCATTTATAGTTTGTGTCAGCTTAATTAAAGTCGCACTCAATAAGGCCAACAATTTTTTGTTTGTTGTGTTGTCCTCGACCGCCCGCTCGTCAGATTTAGGGCCGCTCCGATTTTTTTTCTTTCTCTTTTTTCTTCAGATTTTTTTCTTCAGATTTTTTTTCTTCTTTTTTTCTTCAGATTAATTTTTTTTCTTCAGATTTTTTTTTTTACAGTTTACTGACTTTCGAAATATAATCAATCATATCTTGGCGAAACAGTTATAGAAATACCTGATTTATTCACACAATGTAGCTAGATAAATAGACTTTCAAATGACACCTGAACCATAGCTCTACCAAATTTAGATGATGAGTTAATAGAGAGATATGTATGATTAGTCAACAGAAATGCAACATCGCCACCTTTTCGGGTGGTGAGTTCAAAACACATGGCCATATACATTTCATTAGCAAATGTCTATGGGATTTCACTGTGTATCTTTAGACTTGTCTCAATTTATAGATTTGTGTTGAAAATCTGATGATTATAACATACAACAAACATGAATTTATAAAGAAGAACTATACAGGGCGAATCAAAAAACATTGTGCACGATTTGAAACAGCCATTTCACCTTGATGCGTGCATTGAACCATGGAATATTGGTAATCTGTATAATGCATTATTAATCTAGTTTATCCTCTCAAAATATGAAAGAAATCGGCTGATAAATAAGCAAACTGTGATAAGTTTTGTAAGCTGACTGCGTTTTTCGCCATTCCAATGGGATTTACATACAGTAAATTGATTTTGCTAAAATGGTCATTATAATCACATGAATTGTCAAAATGTTCCTGAAATATCAATTATTTAACTCTGGGATAAACAGTTAATCTTCTGACACCAAAGTGTCAAATGAAAAGACAAATCTGAATACCTGCATCAATGACTGATGATGCTGCATCACCAGTCAACCTTCAAGAAGTGGAGGCACGTGTCAAAGCCAAAGTGACATCCCTGTGACGCAACGGTGCTCCATGTCATCATGCTGCAGTAATATTCATGTCTTAACTGTGTTAATCCCATAGGAATGGCAAAAAACGCGGACAGTTTACAAAACGTGTCGCAGTTTGCTTATTTTTCAGTCTATTAACTTTCATTTCTTGGGAGGATAAACTAGATTAACAACACTTTATACAAACACAACAGATATTCCATGATTCAATGCATGCATCAAGGTCAAACGGTCTATTCAAATCGTGCACAAGTTTTTTGATGAACCCTGTATAATGAAGACATACAATGTTGTACTTGTGAAAATAATCAATAGTTTGTTCATAGAAGATGGAATTTCTAGGATATATTCACAGCGCTAATACTTATGAGTGCCAGTGTATAAACCAAGCATGTGCAACCCTTTCTACCACCCGGGCCTCATTGTGATTTTGAGATCCATTCATGGGCCGCAGTGATTGTCAAACCTTCCAAAACACGTCCTCCGGAGGAGTAATAGGGGGAGGGGAAGCTTAAGAAGAAATCCTCACGTCCATTGCTCATTGAATACCCAGTTCTCTTCGTGTCATTTCCTCTTTTTACTCACTGTTGCAATCATGCCTTGAGTTATATTTACTAAATTCAGCGCGTCACCATACTAATTATAAGGGAGCACAGCACTAAATCAATCCGCCATTTGTGTAAACCTAGGGAGTTCCGGTTAAAACGGGCCGCATCAATGGGAATTTGGGGATTGCTTCGCGGGCCGCAGATTAGAGGCCAGCGGGCCGCAGGTTGCACACGCTTGGTATAAACTATAATATTATCAAAGATTATGGCGTGAGCTTGTCAATGCTCTGACGTGGACTCGCAAAACACAATGAATTCACACAACACACAGGTTTTTTACATATACCTTTTTGTATTTTTTTACACTTTTCAGCCACATTTGTGGTTTTACAAAATACAACTTTACACAACATGCATTGTACATCATGTACACAACACAGCAGTGACCACTACAAATTGATGTTACACCCCTATAGTTAAAAGTGGAAGGTTCTTAAGTCATATCAATCTCAATATGAAACTCCCAATAATAGGTGATTCTATTATGGTTAAGAGGAATGATAACTTTACAATCTTGATTCATTATAATCATACCGTGTAAAAAGGGCACAATATTTTCATCAAATATATATTCTACTATTTGTATCTCGATCTATTATTTCCCTAAGATTTTATTATTTTTAACATGATTTGGACAGTTCTATTAAACACAACTGGGAGGTGTAAACCAGGTTATGTCGGTATTTAAACCAGGTCAAGAAGATATTAAATCATGTTAAGGTGGAGATAAACCACAAGCATGTTTACAATACAAAATACATAATTTCCCAATAGAGAAATGTCTTCAAAAATTCCCAGAATCTTAAGTTAAGATGAGGAAGGAAAAAAGTGATAAATCTAATGAAGTAAAAACAAATAATTGATCCTGAATACAACAAAGTATGTCCTTGTTTCTATTCTCATTTGACTCTATTCCCAGTCTAATATAAAATCTTCTGGGGCAGGCATAGGAATAAAAAAAAAAGTTGACCAAAACATCTGAAAGCTTATTTCACTAACCACCATGCGTAGACGAGCAAATCAAAACTTGCTGCAAAGATATCTTACATACATACACAGCTGCTTGATACACCTAAATGATCGTTCATACACTCCACGCTGCGCATCGGCGGCTAACGTCCACGGATACAAATTGGCATTGCCTCAACTTGCACGCCGATATCCGTCAACGTCGGTCAATGCGCTAACGACGAGAGTATGAACGAACCATAATTCAAAGTTGAGTTGACTTCTAAAATAGTTATTATCTGTAGTGCATTCAGTACCACATGCCCAGGTCTAAATTCCAGTTGATCACAGCTAAAAAGCTGTCCATTTTCCATATTGAACCGACTGGTTTGAACTGTGTTTAACTAGATTTTTCACTGGTTTCCAGTTTGAACTGCATTGAAACCAGTTCACTGGGCTCAACTGGAATTTAGACCTGGGAGGCCTAAATGGATATTAGCTGGCACACATATCCCTATGTGTACAGCCATGGTAACCATGCTAACAGTAGCTATATAATCAGTTCAAAAGTTATGAGGCTAACCTATATTACAGGTACTGAACCATTGTTTGTTTACAATATAATGGTCTCTTACACAAAACACCTGTGAAGGCATTTAACCATATTTACCAGTACACCGTGGCGTACGTTCAAATGTCTGTCTCACACTGTACTATGTCTTATAGCACATTGACATATACACCCTAATGACATAAATGCTTGTTCAGTGTCTATATCACATCTAGACATTTTACATAATGATGTACTTTCTTGAATAAAGGAAATAGGGTAAAGTCGCCTATTTTCGGTCAGCGCCTATTTTCGGTCACTTGGCAAAAATTGTGTAATTGCATCAGTCGTCGCCATTCTAAAAGTAATACCGGCATCAACTGTGCGGGGGCTTTTTAGCTGTCAGTTTATAACGACGAGGTCAAATTCATTACACGATTTGGGCGAAGTGACCGAAAATAGGCGCTGACCGAAAATAGGCGACTTTACCCTACTGGCATTTTGAAATAAACATCTCTTACAAACACTAGCTTAGGATAGGCACTCAACAAATAGCAGGTACCGCTTAGTGCCGAGTGCATATCCCAACATCTGTACGTATACCGTGTGAGAGTTGATTCCTGAAATAAACATCTCTTACACAGAACACTATGATACACACTCAACAAACAACCAATTTATCTTGAGTGAATATGTCAATATCACTATGCATTTAGACATGCGCCTATCTGAAATGAAGGCATAATTCTGTTATACCCTACACACCAACATCGGTAGTATGCGTCGTTCTTAAAAATCATGCACTATGAATACCTCTGTGAAGGGTATAACAGAATTACTCCGAAATGAACATCTCTTACACAGAACATTATGATACACACTCAACAAACCACCAGAGTGAATATGTCAATGTCTGCATCACTATGCATTTAGACACTCGCCTATGAACATCTCTTACGCAGAACACTATGATACACACTCAATGATGGCCAAATCCAGTTGAGTGTATGTCGCAATGACTGTTGCACAATATTACGGTATTTCTAATGTACATTTGGATAGGGATTACGTTCAACGGTGGTGGACCAGCCAGCCACTATGTACAAGTCTAGATATATGGTAACTTAACATCATATGGATACATGATGAGCAAAAATCTGTCAACATTAGAATGAAATAGCGTAACTCTGGAATAGACCTACCCATCAAAACAACCAAAATTTGAGTCCAAATCCTACTAGAAGTAGACGGGATGCAGTATGTTAATACTGTGTTTACCTAACTCTATGCAGTGGTATCAGAGTGGATTACAATGACTGCACCCAATTATCAGGCATGTGGTTGTAATGTGTTGGTGTATGTACTCGAGCAATCAATTGAATTCCTGCATTTGCCAGAAATGCTGCGTTAATCATTATAATAAGCTCCGACATCACTGCGCAGAGTAAGATGAATGAAAAGTGTACCTTTGGTAAAACAGGCATGATATTCATATCAGGTGAAAAAATCTGAAATTCCTGGAAATATTTAAAAACAGCAGACTATTATGCTAAATTGCCTAAATTTAGGCACAAATCTACATTTGAGAGTGAAAAATATCTTCTTTCAGATTTTTATCTACAAAACATCATGCCTGGTAAAACCACCAATTGGCCACCCTCAAGAGCAATATCTGGATCTGGTGGAGCGAGATTACGTGGAAGAGTTGCTACCATTTTGGATTGGGATGGATTTTGAAAACATCCGAAACAACTGCATGAACAAGGGGGACATATGCATTCAAAACACCCGACTTTATGCAAGTGGGACAGCTATTCGAGTGCACATTATTTTTAGATTGAATGGAGAATTTTGGGGCTACATTTCTCTTCCTCTGGACAGTGACGTAGCTTTACAGGCGCAGCATTTACGCACATGTCTTCCGTCCGTTTACAAATACGTCAGCGCCTTAAGTAGGCACACGCATTATGCGCTGCAATGAGTAAATGTCGTAGTTACGTCACTGTCTCGTGAAAGATTAAATAGTCTATTATATCAGAGAAGTGTTCACCACCTGATCGTGCAGAGTCAAAGAAGATTTCTTGATGCACCCCAGCATGCTTAGCGCTCCTCCAGTACCAGCAGGGCTTATCACCAAAACAAACAGTGCCACACATGTGTTAAAGTAATTGACAGCTGGAGGTCGTCTGGACTACCACCTTCCAATACATAGTAGAGATAGGCATAACTTGGTCAAATATGTGAAAAGAAGTTGAATTCCAACTAAAACATACATAAGTGTTATTCCAAAAATAAAGGGTCTTTAAGAAAAACAAGAAAGGACTGAATTGAAGTTACATCAATTGTACTACTTGCAGAAGGATTTTCTTAAAGACCCTCGTTTGACCACATTATAAACCTTTTATTGTAATGTCAATGGGAATCAGTAGACACTAGTGGCTGAAATCAGTAGGTCATGTGATGAAAATGATGCATGCTGGGGTGGATCAAGAAATCTTCTTTGGTGCAGAGGTATGCTTGGCTCGGAAAACTTGAAATTTATTATTTGAAAAATTAAATCGCTTTTTGTTGTTTGGGGGGGTTATTATTTCATTTGGACATCAAATTATATCATTATATAGTAGGTGTGGTTTTTGACTGATACACACTAGGCCTATTTTTATATATTACGAGACAATAGCGTATAGATTTAGGTGGGGCTTAATTCTTACTGTTATAGTGCGTATTGTCATCGGGTTCAGGTGCGCCCTCTATATGCATTGCCAGCGTAAGCTTTGTGCGTATAACGCAGAGGTGCCGTGTATGCATGTACAGAAGTCAACAACAACAAAAATGTTGTGTTGCCCTCAAGTGCCAACAATCTTGAATTCTGGTCGGACGGTCGATTTTCCTTCTTTTTTTTTGCTGACAAATATTACTGACAGACCGTGGTTCATGAAAAGACGAAATTGGTAAATGTAAATTTGACTAATGTTTCTAGTGTGATAATAGTTTAAAATTAATCTATTCAAGAAAACTTATTACTTTCGAGCAGAAAATAGTGATTTTTTGACAAATTGGGTAAAATTTAAATCTTTAAAAACAAAATTAAGGATCGGTTGCTGAGGGCAACACAACAATGTATTTTTGTTGGCCTCATTCGAAGCAGCCAAGTTGCAAGTTGGTTCACAACTCAATGGACTGGTTTTCTTAAAGGGGACATTTGTTGTTGTTTTTTGATTAAAATCAAATTGATCAAAAAGCATTATTTATGAGAAAAGATAGAAAATAACCCATAAACTATTTATAAATGAGAATCAAATATAGTTCGCAGCTGTTTTGCTATATACTGTGGTCTCATAATGTATAGGCTGTACCATATCTAATATGCGTTGTCGTGGTGAATGACCACGTGTATCTCAAAGATGACATTCAGCTGAAATATGTGGATTTGGCAACAGCGGCCTCATTCCCATGACCACAGTTCACTGAACCATATATACCACAATGCAATGTGTGCGCTCTGAAACAACAACACAATACCCATACCACACAAACTGTACATTAACGGCATATGGACAAATGAACTGTGCCCACAAAGATCAGACTACAGAAATATATATGTACTCTGTGAATACACGATACATTATAAAATTTCAATACTATTATTTTACAGGTAAAATTTATTATCATGCTTAAAAAAATACAAACTTTATCGACTGGTATGATCTCAGACCGTTTCCTATTAGAATACATGTCACGAACATGCTTCTATTTGGCAAATGACGACTTGAAAACCCAGTAATTTACAACTTGTGTCAGATTAGTTACCATTCATTCATTCATTATCTTCCTTCACTAATTATAGATTTGAAAAGTGATCCTTTAAACATATTTCATTTTTCATTTGTATGACGTCTAAGCATGTTAATAAGTTGGTAAATAATTGTTCCGACAGTGGAGACGGGGGTCACAAATTCGTTAGACGTTGCGAGAATCCATTTAGATTCTTGCAAACAATTTTGTGAGAATCTGTGGTGGATTCTCTTTGCGAGGAATGGATTCTCGTCAAATGTCTACCCCTGGGGAGTCTAGCATGTTGTTAACACACTGAATGCAATTTAACACTTTCCATGTGGCAGGCGTCTGCAGACGACAATCTAAAATTTCACAAAATGTTTCAAAAATGTCAAAATTATTGAAGATCATCCCCACATTTGGAATCACCATGAGTAATCGGTTCAATAATTCTTGAGATAGATTTCTGAAAGTTAGGAAAGGTTTCTGAGAACTCTGTTTCGTATATGTCGAGACAATGGCCGCGTGGAAAGTGTTAAGTCTCGTTCATAACCCACGCAATACAATAAAATGAAATCTTCAAAAGAGACTGAACAGACACATTATAGCATGGACACCAAAAAAACAGGCGTAACTCAACAACACACTACTTTTCAACCAGACACTGCATCAATATTGTTAGTATAATGTTGGCTTTGCAAGTTAAACAAAATATGTAGTGGTGATTTTGTCATGCACTATCACTTTTAGGAGTATTCAATTTGTTTCTCATCAATCAATCAATCATCATTAAACCCTGTTGTCACAAGTCTTTTTTTACAGTCAGATCACTAGTTCGCATCCCCCTAAAAGAGTCATCCCGCTTGTCTTAGTCCATCACATACCACATTGCCACTGAAGTTCAGAGACTCATTCAGAGAGACTGAACATTTTGTTTGACTGTGCCCAGCTTCCTATTTTGATCTTGCGGGGGCCAGCACTAATACATTGAAGTTACACACGGCATATATTATGCCGACTTCCAAATACCACATAAAAAAAAAAATCACATCTCGATGAATGATTGGATTAAATTTGAGAGAATTAATTCAAAAATTGGTTGGTTCGTCTGAGATTCCTCTGTAAAGCAGTACAGACCCATTACATAGAGTTATTGGCCTAGTAGAATACACCACCATGATTGCCTCAAACCCCCCTCAAAAGCTGCGCCATAATTTGTACTGCATCATCCCTACTTACTTTCACAACAAATGTACGCGATATTTATGATTTTTTATTTACAATACAATACACTATGCACACACTGAAGGGCGTACGTACTTGCTGATAGTCATATAGATTTATACAATAGGCAGTAGAGAGGAGGTTTAACATATACCACAATGCACTATGCTTACTGCAGGAGTAGTTTTTTTATTGGGGACAATTAAAGAAATACTCAAAAATTAATGAATAATAGAAATCACACCTAAATTTATTCCAAAATATTGTTTTCCAGTAATTTACACAAAATCATACGAAACGTATAATTAGGTATGCAACCGTATCATGGTGTATTTTGTTTCCACCAAAGTGCATGCTGGGATATATTAATCCCCTCCTCCATATATTAGGCACATGTTATATCGCAGGACCCTGCTGCGCACAATTCTGTGCCTTTATCGATCATTGGCATTTTCTTATTAAAAAATTGAGCTTTTTTTTTTCATCTACACATTTACAATTCCTCACCAAGCGTCATTCGCATCAAACATTTTGTTAAGCATAAATTCACAGCAGCGATTTAGTATAGTATTATATATTAACAGTCACCCTAAAAATTGCCAAAAATGGAACAAAGGCACAAAAGCGTGGAACACACAAGGGTCCCTGGTTCTCCGACACAAAAAGGAAACATCATCTAGAAATCAAGCGGATATAATAAAAAGGTTTTTAACTCTCTGTACAAAACGACACATATTTTCATCAAATTCAATGCACAAAAATACACCTACAATAATCTTAGTTTTGTATGCAACATGTCAGAGTCCGGTGCGCACCAACAAAAGCTTCTTTTTCTTCTTCACATTTTTTCATGTTTTTGTCTTAAATCTCTATACACAATAATACAATATAGTTCTTTCTATCAATACCCTTGTTATAACATCTATTCATGGGTGGGATTACTCCTTACTGCCATAACATTACCACATCTGGCAGCTTTCTTTTTTATACAGCAAATCTATTCCAGTACCTACACACACACACAGTACTGAACAACAAAAAATAACACGGCTGCTGTATGTTAACTACCAGGTGCGTGGATGCAAGTAGTACACAGTGCCCGAGGGCAGAGTTCATTGACCTACTTGCATGTTACACTACAGCGCATAACTTTGCCATTGGGTATGATGTGTTATAAAATAACACGGCTGCCTTATGTTAACTACCAGGTGCGTGGATGCAAGTAGTACACAGTGCCCAAGGGCAGAGTTCATTGACCTACTCGCACGTTACACTACAGCACATAACTTTGCCATTGGGTATGATGTGTTAAGCAGGGTGCATCTAGGGACATCAATCTGATTGGTTGTTTTCATGATGACACACACACACAATAGGAGGGCACTGCAAACAGGAGGTTTTAAAGGCATATTATGTGATCTTTTCCAGAGAGCGCCCTCTATTCATGATTTTTTTTAGAAAGTAGATTTTCTTGCAGATTTACATTTCCGATCATAAATCATACATACATTCCAAGTTAAAGAGCGATACGATTCCTAATTACCTCAAAATCATGGTTTTAGAGTGAATTTAGAGTGAAAAATATAAACTGTCGGGATGCCGACAGTTTATTTTCACTCTAAAACCATGATTTTGAAGTAATTAAGAATCGTATCGCCCTGTAACTTGGAATGTATACATGATTTATGATCAGAAATGTAAATCTGCAAGAAAATCTGCTTTCAATTTTTTTTTCGATGTTGAGGGCGTTCCCTGGAAAGATCTCATAATATACCTTTAATCAAATGCAACCTATTCTCGATCAATTTGTCACGTACGCACCAATGCTGTGCGCCCAGTGATAAAAAACCTGTATGCATTTGTCTGCGTTAGGACTATAGTTTAATCAGTTCCAAATTGGCGAGAAATATTCGTTTTTTATCTCTCCGTGTGAAAAAGTAATACAAGTGTGCTGTGATTATGGCCGCACGAACAGGGTTTTGGCCGCACACACGCATATGATGCACAGTGCGCTTGTTGCTTTCATGTGGATCCTCGTCCTTCTGTATTCATTCGCTACTGTTATAAGGCTTCACCAATTTAGAACTGATTAAACTATAGCGTGTGTTTCTGATGAGTGTATTTATAGATCAAGATTTTTAAATTTGATTTATAGTTGTTTTGTCTAAAATTTAGTGCATTTTACCAGGTTCCAATACTCCTATTGCAGTCTCTATTGCCATACATCAAAATGACCAATCATCACGCAATGACGCTATAGCATAGTAGTTATCTGTGTAATTCTAGTATACTTCGGACTTGAGCTTGCGTTTCTGATTTTCTTTTCTTTGATGCATTTGTGGTTTGGGAAAGCTTAGGCCAAAAAAAAAAAATTGTTATGTTGTCCTCGACCGCCCGCTCGTCATTTTAGGGCCGCTCCGATTTTTTTCCTTTTTTTTCAGATTTTTTAAAAAAAAAAATTGTTTTTTTTTTTAAAAAATCGTATTTTTGTAAAAAAAAATCCTTTTTTTTTTTTCTTTTTCTTTTTCAGATTTTTTTTTTTTTTCAGATTTTTTTCCCAGATTTTTTTCAGATTTTGTTTTAAACAGTTTAAATGGCATTAATATTAAATTAAGTGTTTATAACATATATGTGCGGCTCTTAGAGTTATTTTAACTTCTTGTTGGCTGAACTTTGAGCTTCTGCTGGTAAAAGAAAAATTTAAAAAAAAAAAAAAAAAAAAAAAAGCCCGCCCGCCCCTCCTCTCTGAAAGCTGTCGAGGACAACATAACTTTTTTTTTTTTTGGCCTTATAGACTGTCTCTGTATCATGCATAATCCGATGCTCTTTTAATATTGTCTACATTTAGCGTGTAACCAATCAATCATCAAGATTTCATTTATGGTTCAAATGCCTCATATGCTGTTGGCAAAAAGAATTGGTGCAACGTTTGCTTGAACACTTCACAATCACTTTTGTATGAGACACTATGATTGTGATTTTCAACTTTGAACAGGACTTCTATTGAATTGTTATGTTGATGGAATCTACATATCAAGCTATAGTATAATCAGTTCCAAATTGGCGAGAAATATTCAGTTTTTTATCTCTCCGCGCGCAAAAGTAATCTAAGCGTACGTGCGCGATTATGGCCACACGCACACGGTTTTAGCAGCACGCATGTGTCACGCATACGATGCATAGTGAGCTTGTTGCCTTTATGCAGGCTCACGTCCTTCTGTATACATTTGCTGCTGCAAGGAGGCTTCGCCAATTTTTTTTTTTGTGCTTCGCCAATTTGGAACTGATCAAACTATAGGAAGTATAACCATAGATTATTTCAAATCATACATGCCAAACTCGCTGGTTCCGAGCGGTGATATAAATGTGGTAACACAATGGGAACCGAACTACCACCGGGCACACGTTTACTGACTTCTGATGACTTCCAATTTTCCAAGTTTTCCAATCGCTATTGAAATAGTCAATACCAATATACAGCTCGAGTCACACTAAATTCTTGGTTGTTTTTTTAATGTCAAAGTGACGATTATAAAAAATAAAATACCACCAAAATATTGGCCAGACCAGTAGCCACAAAAACCATTGCACAACCTGTTAATGCCCAAATAATAGTTACAGATTGGTCAAAGGTTCAGGGATACATGGTTTAAACATAGTAATGAATAGTTTAAACCTAGTTAGCAATATGTTCATGAGTAAACCAAAGTTAAAAATAAGTTAAATCATGTAGGGAAATACTCAAAGACCAACAGCCTGCAGTTTACCCTTATCTTGCTCTCAAAGGAACCATGTTGTGTATAACTCTCTTAGAAGGGAACCGGCGAAGGACACGTGCATGTATAACACTTTAGAGGTCTCACAAAGGAGACATGCTATGTATATCCATCAAAGAGGTCTCGCACAAGACACATGCTGTATAAAGCCTATTAAGACGGCTCATGTAGAAGACATGATGGTCTCATGACGGGCTTCGCGTAGTCTATGTGTATATGTTTCACAGTATTACACATGCAACGTGAAGCGATCAATAGGCTTTGTATATAATACACATGCCAGGCATGAGAATGGAAAAAACTGAAAATGTGCGTGAAATCGGGCTAAAAAGGCCAAAAACAGGCTGAAATTAAAAGAAAGTGCGGAAATTTGGACCAAAAAATAAAAGGAATTCCTTTTAAAAAAGGAAAATTCTCATGCCTGACATGCTGTATGAGTCCACTATTTGTGAGATACACACTGCATTCTCACAGGTTATAAGCTTCCCACACCTTCTACATAGTATACTTGTCACATATACAGACTTTTATGAGCTTACTTTTGCACAACACAAATTATACAACAGCAAGTGAATGCAAACATCTTCATATAAATATAAACAGGTTTTTTTTTAAATGTTTTACTCTATATATATTTGTTTAAGTACAGCACCATAGGGCCACACTGATTGTCTCAGATCTGTGAAGGTACAGGCCTCCACCCTCTCCTGTGCTTGTGTCATACCAAAATTACTCTGGGACCACATATGGATACCTGGGGGACACCTACGGATAGCTATATTTGCTTAAGGTCATGGAGGGTCACAGATATTCAAAATGATATTCTCAGGGGCCATATAACCCTTATTAGGCCAAATTAAATTAATTGTTTGTCTCAAAGCTCCTCTCCTGTTGTAAAACTAATGCGGAATGCGGTGTTTTTTTCAATTTTTTTTTTTTTTTAAATATAAAATATTGAAATCCTTGTAAAAGTGAACTTTTGTATTTAAGATGATGTGATCAATGAAAATCTGAAAAATCGGTGAAATTTTGGATTTTTTTTTTTTTTTTTTGAAGAAAAAAAAGGGGAAAAAAGAGTGTTTTTCAGATTTTTGTTTTTCTAATGCGCATCAATAAACTAACGCGCGGGAGCTTTGAGACAAACAATTAATTTAATTTGGCCTTAGGTATGTTTGTATTTGTTTTAAGGCCGCTCAAGGACCAGTCATTGCTTGAAAGCATGGATGTGGCTCATATGTGTCCTAATAACACTTTCCACACGGCAGACGACAGTTCCAAAATGTCACAAAATGTTTCAAAAATGTCAACATTATTGAATGTCACCACCATATTTGGAATCACCATGACAAATACATTCAAATTAGTACAAGCATGCCTAGTATTGGTTCAGTAATTCTTGAGATAAACTTTGAAAGTTGGGAAAAGTGTCTGAAAAATCTGTTTTGTATATGGTAAAACTAATAGCCGCGTGGAAAGTGTTATAAACCCTGTTCTAGAGTAAGCAAGTTATAACATCATGAGATCATAACCCCGGGGGGGGTACTCGGATTTGGTTTGGTCGGGGGTGTGCCGCTGGAGATTCAAAACCCATACCCATTTTTAGGGGTGAGTTTGGAAAAATCGGTACCCATTTTTAGGGGTTTTGCTTCATTTTAGACCTATTTTTCGCAAATTTTCGCGAAAATAGACCAATTTTTCGCAAATTTTCGCGAAAATAGAATAAAAAAATCGCGAAAATAGACCCATTTGTAAAAAGTGACCCCATTATTAGGGATTTCCAGCACAAAATCATACCCCATGTTTAGGGATTTTGTGCCCAAAAAGCTACCCATTAGAGCGGCACACCCCCGTATACCGTCTTGGGTGAGTACCCCCCCCCCCCCCCCCCCCCCGTGATCATAACACTGGCCTCATACAATGTTCACTAGGTATCAGAGGGCAACTTTACAGTAAACTCTTGAACAGCACTTCTAATCAATGTTCTGGTTAACGTCTGATGACCACTCCAGTGTGTGTGGCAGAGTCTATATCACAGTTCTTCGGCAATGCATGTCCGTCTTAGTAGGTTGACTACTGCTTTTGATTGGTCACAGGAATTTAACACTATCCACGCGGCAGGCGTCTGCAGATAACATTCCAAAATGTCACCAAATGTTTCAAAAATGTCAAAATTGTTGAATTTCATTACCATATTTAGAATCACCACGTGAAATGCATTGAAAAAAGTACAAACATACCACATATTGGTTCATTAATCATTGAGATAGACTTCGGGGAAGATTTCGGGAAAATCTGTTATGTATATGGTAACATAATAGCCGCTTGGATAGTGTTAAGCATGTGAAATGTACCCAATCTGCAAACAATATTCCATCTATTTTTTCAGGCTGCTTTTTTCAGGAGGTATATTGTGACTGGAAAGCATACTCATGTTTACACAGACTTATCCATGTACTGCAACAGCTAGAATTTTATGAGGTCTATGTACCTACAGCACATAGCCTCCTGGCCACAGGCAGACACACGAGGGTGCACTCCGTATCAGCTCAATGCGCATGTTAGACAAATACACCCAGTCCCGGGAACCAATCAGAGTTGTAGGTCGAGCTTACGTGCTGTGCACCACGGATGTCTGTTTTACCATGTTGAAAGGTAGGTTGACCTCGCATATAGAGGGACGCGGGGACCAAGTCTAAGGTTGACCTCGCATACTTTTACTTACGTCCATGTAAGTATCTGTCTCTTACACGGTTCACCGAGATCACAACAAGCTGAATCCCCCAGTCATTGCACCAAATCTTCAATACGTTACACAGTATAGCAGCTATTACAGAGGGGGTGGGGCTACACAGGCCAATACATATTTGGTGTAGCCTTGGTGTAAGATACTTATACGTTAGACTAGTGTAAATAGACTCCATTGCAGAATCAAGTGCTATAAACCTTTCATCCTTGAATAGAATTTGTGCAAGACTAAATTCTAAGCAGTCTTACATCAAGGCTACACCACATATTCATCACAAATAAGCAGTCTTACATCAAGGCTACACCATATATTCATCACGAAGACCGAATCAGAGTCTTAGGCTTGGTTCATATACTGCACATTGTTTAAAGCATGTCTGCACTTTGGCGACGCTAGCTTTCAGTGCGTTTTTTTTCTGGCAAGAATTATATTTTTACATGCAGCAGCGATGTCAGCATACACTACGATTGAATCATCCTACACTGGATGATTCTTCACTATGTTGCTATGACGACGAGGGCCCTGCTTCCTCATCCATCGGTTCTGATGACCTGTAACAGAAATAAAAATCAGAAAATATTTGTTCATCAAAAAACGAATCTCAGAATGTTACACATTTGTGTATGACCATAAACACATAATATATTTAACAAAGAAGCTGCGTCGGCATTAAATAATATCAAATAAATGAAGTCAAAAGTGGAAAAATGCAGTGAAAATATATATATTATTGTACACATTTTCGGCCTTCATCTGGTACGGTAGATTGATATGTAAACAAATCTATTCATTCTACCGTACCCGATGGCCGAAAATGTGTACAATAAAATATATATTATCACTGCATTTTTCCACTTTTGACTTCATTTATTTGATATAATATATTTCACAGCATTGCAAATGTTTTGTAATGATTTATAAATAACTATGAAAAATACCGCAACATTAAGTTACTCGGATTGATTAGAATTTGGTCTTTCCATTAAGAGGTCCATATTGCTTAATTTTTGCCAATCTAGCGAGGGTCATCCTCATGTTTATCGAGCTATAGACCATTTCAAAACCGAAAATATACGATAGGTTCCGAATGCTTCCGATTAGCCGAGTGATTTGACGCTCGGTTACATGACCTGTCAGCTCACAGGTCATGTCCATGTGCCGGAGAAAAACAAACATGCTTTTCACCCGTCTGCCCGTGTGGTAGGTTGCGCTGGTGTTGGGTGATAGATTGTATCCCTCACAAAGTTGATGTTGCGGCATGTCAGTAACAAAAACGGTGAGATGAAAGAGATTTGGGGTAATGTTTTCACTTTTTACCGTCTGCTCGATACATTTAGAATTTGCCCTTCAACATCATTATTGATAATAAAACCAATATAAACACAACACCAAAAGTAAGTCCCCCTCTCAAAATTTCGTCATCACATCGTAAGGTAAAACATTTTACCAATAAAACTTAGTTAGAAATAATCCTATGACTGTTTCCTAAATGGTGTTTGAAAATGAAAGATGTCCATGATTTCATGGCTGAATGAGCTCAAATGAAAGAAAAAAACTGCCCTTCTCAAAATTCACAAAAGTTTATGAATTGCTTCTCACTAATGGCAAAACACCCGTGGTTGAGCAAATATTATTGTAATGTGTAATCAATTCATGATCATTCAGCCATGTAAATCCACTTCTTGGCTCAGATATTAGCACAGTGAGTTGTGACTTTTGAGATGGGCAGTTTTTGTCTTTCATTTGAGCCCATTCAGCCATGAAGTCATGGACATCTTTCATTTTCAAACACCACTTAGGAAACAGTCATAGGATTATTTCTAACTTAGTTTTATTGGCAAATTTTGTTACCTTACGATGTTATGACGAAATTTTGAGAGGGGGACTTACTTTTGGTGTTGTGTTTAGTCTCGTTCTACGTTTTTTTACTTCTCCTGTGTGCACGCGTGTATGTAAACATAGTAAATCACTAGGCGGACAACCAACTAGGGCAATGCTGTGAATGCGATCAACTGTTGCGAAGAACGCGCAACGCACCTACTCCACTGACCTGTTTTTCCGAAGATTTCTGATCTCAATTTGAAATGGTCTATAGAGTACAAACAAGTTTATAATCAACAAATTCCGATTGCCCCTTGGTGTTTCTACAGGTTTCCATTGATAGTGATGTAAGTACTGTCACAGTGTCGGCTTTTTTTTGCTCACATTTCATGGCTACTTCTGCTAGCTCCCCCCCCCCCCTCTCCCCCACACAATACAATGATATTGACTTACTCTGGTTGTACCTCTGTTGTTTCTACATGTCTCATTGATAATGATGCTAGAGCCGTCACAGTATCAGCTTCTTCTTGCTCACGTTTCATGGCTACTTCTGCTGAGCAGGTTACCAGCTGATTCATGGTTCGTACACTGGTCCAGTATTCAGCTGGTGACGTAAAAAAAAAAAAATAATAATAATAATAATAATAGTCTATTTTTATATAGCACTTTACACCGTGTGGAACATCGTCTCAAAGCGCTTTACATTGGCTAATTATTATCGCTGCCATTTACATCATCTATCTGGCAGCCCGCTAGGCGCACTTTTAGATGATAGCAGCTACCCAATTTCCGCTTGGGTCGATGAGGCAATTGAGACTAAAAACCTTGCCCAAGGATATAAACACGTTGATCATAGCGGGGCTCGAACTCGCAACTTTATGATTATGAGTCTAACGCTGATTCCGCTAGGCCCCACATGCTCCCGTAATAAGTAACGTGCGAATGAAAAGCCAAAATAAAAAAGTGAGATTAAAATGCTTTGATATTGTTCCAAATACAATATTTTGATCATTGATGAAATAACAATACAGAATTTACATCCTTGGGATAAAAGAAGAATGTTGGCCGCAGCAGAGAAAGTGCTGCGCCTATCACAAGATTACACGGTGATGTCAACCCCAGCTCACAGAGTATATCATGTTGATAAACTATTGAAATCATGGTAGAGCTTCAAGGTAGCTTTGAGATGTCATTGTGACATCTTCTTTTAGCGCTATGGTTACACTCCTTCTTAACAATTTCAACAGCAAATGTTGGAACAAAATTGGGGGGGGGGGGGGATGGAAATTCCTGAAAATTGACCAACATTCCTCAGAAACAAAATTTGGGGGTGAAAAAGACTGACCTTACCTGAGAGGTCTGTTTGCCCATAGAACAAGGTGGGTTTTTTCCATTGACTTAGCTCAAAGGATAATGTACTATTTGTACACGTCGCTATTGAGTTGTCGTCCATCACCGTACGAAAGGCAAATTAGTTGCTGTCAGAAAGCTACCCCAAAGGTAAGCTTATTTACTATTGTGAGAAACAATAATCTCAAAAATAGATAATGTACTTACATTGAATACGTATTGTCTCCTGTAAACACTGGATGGCTTTGTCGTTGGGCGTGGCCGATAAGACCTTCTTGGTAAGCGGTGGGCCATCATCTCCTAATAACACCTTAGCACAAACCTCTGCACCGTCGCATATGGCGGGTAAATCATAGCCACCTTCTAGGGCGAGGACGACACGACCGCCGGCAAGACCCATGAGCTTCTTGGTCATGTAACCAAAACCTGAAATACACAAAATGCAGATAATTATGTAACCAAGGAGCCAATCAGAACAGAGAACATGAACATACATGTATTGATGGTGAAGTGCTATAAGGAGTTATCTGCGAAGGCGTAATTGCAAGGTTGTCAAACTCAAACTAAAACAGAACAACTATAGCATGTACAACCTTTAACACTGAAATGTTTCATTTTATGTGAAAAGGCAATACTATCAGAAGCTGACATTTCTTAAATATTTTAATGCATTATGTTGGACCTTTTGGTAAAATATATGGCATACATTTTTTAAATTAGCAAATGCCAGTAATTGCATATAGGGTTTTGTTGCACTATACTCTCGATATTAAAGTAAAGTACACTGAAAGTGTCATATCGTTCCTATTCTGTCAAAACCTTGTATGTTTTTCCGGCCCTTCAACATGTATACAGTAAAACTGCCCAAAAGTTATGCATAGGGTAGATTTGTACTTGTTCAGGGGCAAGAGTAATTACTTATAAGGTTTTGATAGATGTGCATTTGGCCCTTGAACATGTTTAGATCAAACTGCCCAAAGGTTATACATATGAGGTATTACTTTATATACATGCTGAAGGGCCAGATTGATATACGAGGTTTTGACAGTACAGCGATGATTGTTCCATTGTTATTCCAGCATGCATAAGCCACCCCACAATCTTACTCTGGTTCATTTGACCATGAGGGTATATGTAGAGTTTATATTACATACATACATACGAGATTTTATAAAAGCGCTATTTCATTTAGATCACGGCGCTGATACAATGCAACGTCCAGGCAGCAGCTAATTCAGCGCCAAGTTGCGACATACACACAAACATATATACAAACAGACAGACAATAGAATAATACAGACCCGGGATGATCCCTACTCTTTACGAAGGAGTCTGTGACATTTTTAAAGTGCTCAGGTATAGCTCTTCCGATACACAGGGCCATCATTTCTACGTGATTTCCGAACCATGATGCACTGACTGATCGTGACTACTTCAATCTGTACAGTCTGAAGGAGGCAAGGTTGTATGGGAATCGCCACAATTCGTGTGTCAATTGAAATCAACAAACACCGAACTGCATGGATCCACCAAGTGAACAACGGCACAGCAGTTAGGCCCAAAAAAAAAAATTGTTATATTGGCGTAACCCGCCCGACCCTAAAAATACGCCCGACCCTAAAAATACGCCCGACCCTACACTTTTTTCTTTTTTTTCAGTGAAAAAAAAAAAAAAAAACCAACCGACCGACCCTAAAAAATAAAAAAATGAAAAAAATAAATGTTTTTTCTCGAACGAAATACGACGGTGCTCCTCGAATAAACGGAAATTCCTTCCGAAAATATGGTTTATTGTGTTTTATTTGTATATAGACTTGTACTGAGGGGTACTTCTAACAAACAATAGGGAATGTTTAAACTCGGTTAACATTGTTCAAAAACAGCTGCTAAAAAAAATTTAAAAAAATCCCTACCTACCTACCCTATTTTTGTTCAGCCCGTTACGCCAATATAACAAAAAAAAATTGTTTGCCTTATGTATGAACGCTCGTAACCACCTGCGCCACCTCGCCACCATTAAGTGGTATTACAGTACTTACATGCTGGTGTGACCTTGTAACCTCCCAATGGATTAGCGTGTCCATCAGCTGCGTCAAAACCTGACGACACCAGGATTACGTCGGGTGAGAATTCTCTTGCGATGGTAGAATGACCGTCCTGAACAGGGAACAAAATCAACCATTTACTTGATTTAGGTATCAAAACAGCGAGCATAATGAAGCACCATACTCGCTTTAAACCCTTAGGTCTTCTCTTACCCAGCCAGATCCTTAGGGAATAAGGTTGAGATTTCTCCACCTTAACTCTATTCCATCTGTCAGCAGGTGTAAGCCAGTTCACCCTGGGTGAACTAGCCCATGTGGACCTTTGCCTTTAATGACAATTCTGATAAAGAAATAACTTCGTTTTGAAAGCTTGACACTGTGCTCCTGTTTCGCATCATACAGTCATCAACAACAACAAAAATAGATAATGACCAGGTAATAAATGTGCTGATAACTCTAAAAGTATAACTCGTACTTAAAATTATCAAATTATAAAGTTGTTGAAAATGTCTCCTCTTTATTTGTGATATTGCATGTGAAAGAATGGTTTGATATAAAGGAAGTACAGTACCATCAGTAAGATAAAGTACAATTTCCATTTTTCGCATTTCTTAATGCGGATTAAGTTAGGGGCAAATTAGAAGATTTGAGGTTGAGCCCAAGTGAGTGATTTGTCACCCATTTTACTGTTAAATCAGAATGTTGGTGAGTCAGCGAATCAGCAATACTGGCTTAAGGCCAACAAAAATAAATTGTTGTGTTGCCCTCAAGTCGGAAAAGTCGGAAAGTTCGGGTCGGTCGGTCGATTTGTTTTAATTTTTTTTTTTTTTTCTTTTTTTATACAAAACTCGACCTTAACTTCCATGTGACAACTAAGTTTAGACATATATAGAACGGGTCCACCAAATAACACGACAGTACCACATTAAAGTCAAAAAA
>CM069444.1:64760770-64786459 GCA_035610835.1 Ophiura sarsii
GTCGGATTATCCGACAGTTTATATTTTTCACTCTAAATTCACTCTAAAACCATGATTTTGAGGTAATTAGAATCGTATCGCTCTGTAACTTGGAATGTATGTATGATTTATGATCAGAAATGTAAATCTGCAAAAAAATCTACTTTCTAAAAAAAAAAATGAATAGAGGGCGCTCTCTGAAAAAAAGATCACATAATATCAGGGCTGCATAATATACCTTTAACATTAACAAGTGATTTAAAGAGAAGTTTTACATTTAACAAATGTAAGGGACCGTCATTATTTATGGTGGAGGGGTGGGGGGGACAAATTCGAGACTCGTATGTTAAAATTACCTAACCCCCCTTCAGCTGAAACTGAAAATTACATGACCCCCCTGCTAACCAGTAGGTTTTTACACCCCCCCCCCCCCCCACCCTCCCCGAAAAAAATCAACCTGTCACATTTAAGGGGCTGTTTTTACCTTTGGAATTTTGTTCACATGGATACGTTGGCAAATTTTGTTTGTGCCCTATCTGAACGGCCAATAATTTTATGATGCCCCTTCTTTTTATTGTGTGAAATTAGTAATGGCGAGCGTAGCGAGTTGGAATTTTTTTTTCTCTTCATATTTATACATTTTGGGTGATTTTGTGAGTCCTTTATAACCCTAACTAGTTAGAATATTTCTGAGCAGAAATGTATAATCCAGTGAAACGTTCTACTTTTGTGAGCATTGGTTCAAAGCAGAGATGAGGTGAAAAGCATGCAATTAATCACATTTTTAAATCTACCCCTATCATTATTTACTTTACTAAAATGGTATGATCGGAATTGTTCGGAAAAATATCAGAGTTTTTAATTTTTTAATTCGAGATCATATATTTTTTTATACCTACCCCTATCATTATTTACTTTACATATTTGAATTCCTCATGAAATTACCCATTAGATGATATATAATTGTTAAAGTTACTACGGTCGGTATGGTAATTATACCGCCTGGTGAATATCTCCAATTTTTATTTTATATATTTTAGATTTTCAAAATATTTGGTTTAAGGATGAACCCTACCCTGATATAAACTGCATTTCTAAATTCCTCTTGTTACAAGCTTTCCAAAAATGTATACTATTGCTATCATAGGTTGAAAACTTTTTCTGTTATTGTCATTTTTATAAATCCGGTAAATTGAGGTGATTATTTCATGTTTACTGTGTAGCGAATAGGAGAAAGCTGATGTTCATTGTCTTATCCATAATTAATTAGTTGTTACAAATAGTTGACAAGTCTGTTGAACCACATACTTAAAGACTACTAATTATCCTTTAAAATGGGACCAGAATGGTGTTTGTAACATTAGGAGATGACTAGTTATTGTAAAAAGAACAAAACATGGGATTATCCCCATTGAGTTTGTACAGGCGACACCCCTTCCAGAAACACCCCTTCCAGCACCACCCCTGGTCCCCAAACATCAAACAGCTGTATTCTCCCATTCTGTATTAGCTATACCAATGCCATTTTGCAGGCAAATAGCTTGTTATTAGGGCTTTAAAATGATACCAAATTTGTTGAGATAGCTTTTGTGGTTTTTAAAATATTTGAGGAAAATTACAGCATGAAACTAGAAAATGTAACGGCACACCCTATTGGGAGCGAGTTCATAACGCGTGACCATAGATGTTTTCCCACCATATCATCGATTTGCTGTCCAGAAGTCGTCTCATAGTAAAAGTTTTTGAAGTCGATAGGTTTAAGAAAATATGCGCGAAGCGGAAAAAAAAATGGCATTTATACTCCAAAATAGCCTATAAAATCACTCCAATCACCACCATCTTTATAGTTTAAACAAATTTACACAACCCCCCTGTTCAGATAAAAAGTTACATAACCCCCCTATTTCAACATATGAAAGTTACATGACCCCCCTATAGTTTACCACCCCCCCCCCCCCCCCCCTCCCCCCTCCACCATAAATAATAGAACGGTCCCTAAGTTCTTATTTTATTTAAGCCATTGTTGTGTAATTCATTTTGGTGATTTTGAAATAGAATTTGTGAAAAATAACGTTTTGAATCTGAACTCATCGAATACTGGATGTGTCCAGAAATACAACTCTGTTTCTACTGACCTCCCGATTGACCTGCAATTTCTATATACTCGGTTAATCATAAATTTGTTCCTGTCCTGTGCATCCGTGCTTGATAATACCTTGTAGCCTTACATGCGTGCACCAGGCCTGCCCTCTCCCCTCTCGGGTACCAGGCGCGAGAGAGGGCGATGCATGACCTTTTTTTTTGGGGGGGGGGGGGGGCGAGGGTGGCGAAGCCACCCTTTTAGCATGTTATTGCACTTACACATTAAGGTCTTTCTAGACATAAGTGGGGGCTGCCATGTTTGTAGTCTTTGTAATTACATGTACCTATGCAGTTTATTTAACAGTCCTGCAGTCTATGATGGAGTCAAAGCTATATATGACATAATAGCTTATCTTGTTTGACTAAGGAGAAATCTCCCAATTGTTGTGGGGTTGTCTAATAAGTGGCGAGTTGTGGATGTGATATATACCAGATTGTTCTTCAGACGGTACCCCCCTCTCCATGCACACAAATCAACTTTATTGGTTTCCTGTACTATTTTTAGACTGCGGTGTTTTGATGGAAAATAATGTATACACCATTTCCCTGGTATTTTGGTATGAAACAGATGCTTGGTTACAAAACATGCTTTTTCTCTTTGATCGCCCCCATTCCATTTCAATGGAATTTTTATTTCTTCCTATATCATGTTTATTAGCAGATTTGTTATTTTTTCACAAAGTGTAGGTATTGTATGTTTCACACCTTGTATTGTGTGCAAGCATTTAGCTGGATGAACAAAGCTATTTTTTTATTTCATCAAATGTAAACATTTCACCAGTGTCTTTAAGTAAGTCCGATGCATAAACTGCAAAGACGTGTGCGACTCTCATGCAATTAGAGATGAACATATATCATACACTTAGCGAACCTGTACAAAAACCTGCATCAATGGTAAATTTGTTATTATCAGCGTTATTTTCGACAACATTTAGTTAGCTTTTCGTATATCAGACAATTAAAGGTATATTATGCGATCTTTGCTAGGGGAACGACCTCAATCCTCAAAAAGAAATTGAAGCAGTTTGTAAATTCACTCTAAAACCATGATTTGAGGTAATTAGGAATCGTATCGCTCTGTAACTTGGAATGTATGTATGATTTATGATCAGAAATGTAAATCTGCAAAAAAATCTACTTTCTAAAAAAAAAAATGAATAGAGGGCGCTCTCTGGAAAAGATCACATAATATCAGGGCTGCATAATATGCCTTTAACATTACAAGTGATTAAAAGAGAAGTTTTACATTTAACAAATGTAAGGGACCGTTCATTATTTATGGTGGAGGGGGGGGACAAATTCGAGACTCGTATGTTAAAATTACCTAACCCCCCTACAGCTGAAACTGAAAATTACATGACCCCCCTGCTAACCAGTAGGTTTTTACCACCCCCCCCCCCCCCCCCCCCCCCCCCCCCCACCTCCCGAAAAAAATCAACTGTCACATTTAAGGGCTGTTTTTACCTTTGGAATTTTGTTCACATGGATACGTTGGCAATTTTTGTTTGTGCCCTATCTGAACGGCCAATAATTTTATGATGCCCCTTCTTTTTATTGTGTGAAATTAGTAATGGCGGCGAGCGTAGCGAGTTGGAATTTTTTCTTCTTCATATTTATACATTTTGGGTGATTTTGTGAGTCTTTATAACCCTAACTAGTTAGAATATTCTGAGCAGAAATGTATAATCCAGTGAAACGTTCTACTTTTGTGAGCATTGGTTCAAAGCAGAGATGAGGTGAAAAGCATGCAATTAATCACATTTTTAAATCATGAAATTGGATTTTGTAACATTATACACCCTGTGGCTCTAATGTCTTGACCGTTGATGATTATATAGATGTTTTCCCACCATATCATCGATTTGCTGTCCAGAAGTCGACTCATAGTAAAAGTTTTTGAAGTCGATAGGTTTAAGAAAATATGCGCCGAAGCGCAAAAAAAAATGGCATTTATACTCCAAAATAGCCTATAAAATCACTCCAATCACACCATCTTTATAGTTTAAACAAATTTACACAACCCCCCTGTTCAAGAATAAAAAGTACATAACCCCCCCTATTTCAACATATGAAGTTACATGACCCCCCTATAGTTTACCCCCCCCCACCCCCCCCCCCCACCGGCCCCCCCCCCCCTCCACCATAAATAATGAACGGTCCCTAAGTTCTTATTTTATTTAAAGCCATTGTTGTGTAATTCATTTTGGTGAGTTTGAAATAGAATTTGTGAAAAATAACGTTTTGAATCTGAACTCATCGAATACTGGATGTGTCCAGAAATACAACTCTGTTTCTACTGACCTCCCGAATTGACCTGCAATTTCTATATACTCGGTTAATTCATAAATTTGTTCCTGTCCTGTGCATCCGTGCTTGATAATCGCTTGTAGCCTTACATGCGTGCACCAGGCCAGCCCTCTCCCCTCTCGGGTACCAGGCGCGAGAGAGGGCGATGCATGACCTTTTTTTTTGGGGGGGGGGGGGGGGGGGGTGGGGGGGGGGGGGGGGCGAAGCCACCCTTTTAGCATGTTATTGCACTTACACATTTAGGTCTTTCTAGATATAAGTGGGGGCTGCCATGTTTGTAGTCTTTGTAAATTACATGTACCTATGCAGTTTATTTTAACAGTCCTGCAGTCTATGATGGAGTCAAAGCTATATATGACATAATAGCTTATCTTGTTTGACTAAGGAGAAATCTCCCAATTGTTGTGGGTTGTCTAATAAGTGGCGAGTTGTGGATGTGATATATACCAGATTGTTCTTCAGACGGTACCCCCCTCTCCATGCACACAAATCAACTTTATTGGTTTCCTGTACTATTTTTAGACTGCGGTGTTTGATGGAAAATAATGTATACACCATTTCCCTGGTATTTTGGTATGAAACAGATGCTTGGTTACAAAACATGCTTTTTCTCTTTGATCGCCCCCATTCCATTTCAATGGAATTTTTTTCCTTCTTATATCATGTATATTAGCAGATTTGTTATTTTTTCACAAAGTGTAGGTATTGTATGTTTCACACTTTGGTATTGTGTGCAAGCATTTAGCTGGATGAACAAAGCTTTTTTTTTTATTTCATCAAATGTAAACATTTCACCAGTGTCTTTAAGTAAGTCCGATGCATAAACTGCAAAGACGTGTGCGACTCTCATGCAATTAGAGATGAACATATATCATACACTTAGCGAACTGTACAAAAACCTGCCATCAATGGTAAATTTGTTATTATCAGCGTTATTTTCGACAACATTTAGTTAGCTTTTCGTATATCAGACAATTAAAGGTATATTATGCGATCTTTGCTAGGGAACGACCTCAATCCTCAAAAAGAAATTGAAGCAGTTTGTAAATTCACTCTAAAACCATGATTTTGAGGTAATTAGGAATCGTATCGCTCTGTTACTCGGAATGTATTTATGATTTATGATCAGAAATTTAAATCAGCAAAAAATCTACTTCCAAAACACATTCAAGGATTGCCGTGTCGTGTCGTGTCGTGTCGTGTTGTGTCAGGTCAGGTCATGTCATGTCATGTATTGTCTTGTGTTGTACTTGTTTTATTTTCTCTGGTTAAATGTACATTGCCTATTGTGTTAATATAAATTTGTATCATTTAAGTTAGCTTAAAATGTACTTTGATGTATTAAGTTGCAAACCAAACATTTTAATGGAAAAAAAGATATATAAAAAAAGATGACGTCCAGTTTGTTACGGGCGGGTTAGCGGATTTTACACAGATTCAAAGTAAAAAAAGACATATAATATTCTATTTTCTTGATACACCGGCTATTAAACAGTCATGGCAAATGGCTGATTTGTAACGAACTTAGATACCATTGACCTGGTCTTGAAATTTATAGATTCATAGATTTTTAATTTAGTCAATTGTTATTTAGGCCTATGCACTTAAAAATGATATCAAATCACAAAATATAAAGGAACCGGAGAAACAATGACATAAGTTCCCTGTTTCATGCAGCAATCGTACTTGGACAATCACATAGATATCTAAAACACAACAATAAATTAATTTCGTTAGTATTATTGGTAATCGCTAAATCAGATATCCTGTAATTTTTAAATAAATAAAATACTGGAGAATACTCACTCATTTAAGAATTAGTTCAATATATTCAAATTTGTTCATTTCCCTTGACCGTCAAATAGATATATTTTATATACATACATGAAGTGTATAATGTACAGATATTGAACTATGCAGTTAACCATGTTAACGGCGTCCTAAAAGGTACTCTAACTATTATAGATCCAGCAAAATAAAACATATGGCACAAGTTTCACCCTTTTTTACATAAAAACTCAAGATAAACAATCTCGGTAATTCCCATACAATACAATTTAAATACCTATACATTCGTTACACGCTTTTAGAAAAATATCTATACAAAATAGCTATGCGAAATAGCTATGCGAAATGCTGATTTATTTATTTTGATTGTGTTTTGGCCCCCGTTTCTTACCCTTTTTTTCTTCCTTTTTTTCCTTTTATTTTTTTCTCGCTTCGCAGCCTATTTTTTTCTTCTTCAATTCTTGACTGACAATAAATAAATTTGGCTCGTCGCATAGGGTTATGCGTTAAAAGTGACTCCACATACTTATGCATGCGGGTATGTGAGACAGACTGTTCTTTTCTTGGCCTAGGATATCATTTTTGTTCAGGTGTTGCATGATATTGCTGAAATTGTTTTTAATTTCAGCGTATTTCACAAACTACCTCACAAACTACAGACAGTTGATTACTTGATATCATATCAATCAAATCAAATTATATTTCAAATCCTAGTGATGGTTACTGATTTAAAAGATTCTCAATGGATTGTCTTTAAAAAAATAGTTTGCATCCAGAAACGTCCAACTTTCAATTCCAATAAATAATTCTGGGATAACAAGGTATTATTTTTGGTGGTTTTTTGCCATTTTCAACAACAACAAAAGTATCGTAATTAATTGTTTTTCTACAATATAAGAATTGATCATAGACCTGTACAAAAGAGAATAAACCAACGACAGCAGAACTGTAGAGAATGGATGCTGCCTGCTACACTGTAAAAAGAAACGTTTAAACACGTTTATTTTTGTGTTTTACGTGTAAAGGTATAGGAGGCATTGCATACGATAAACGTTTGCATAAACACTACAACACGTTTATAGAGGTATTTGTTGTATAATTAGTAACACCCCAACATGTTTCTTATTGCTGATATAAACATGTTGGTGTGTTAATAAATATTACACATATTGTTTATTAAGTGTTATCAGAAATATAAACGTTTCTTTTTACAGTGTACAAACGATCATAAACTTTACAGAGTTACAGTCCACACAAAAATGCATTTATACGAGGGGGTATCAAAAAGTTTTAGAAATCACCCAGAAATGAAGGAGCCAGAAACTTCATTTTGTTACGTGATCCTTCAGACATCTTTACAAAGTCCCTGTGCCTTTCTGTCAAAACTTCAAACTATTTATTGCTGTTTTGGGAATAACGCAATCTGAGGCAATCTGAGAATCAATCAATGGCGGTCAATCTGAGGAGCTCTACAATGGCGGTCTGTGAACAGGTAATAAATAGTGGGAGAAATATGTAACTTTGCACAGGGACTTTGTAAAGATGTCTGAAGGACCACATATCAAAATAAAGTTGCTGGCCCCTTTACTTCTGGGCGATTCCTAAAACTGTTTGATACCCCCTCGTATACATGCAGAATTGAATTGTAATTGAAATAATTTGTACATACCACGACGTTACATTTTTCAAATTGGAATGCTCTCAATTGAATCACTACAGGTAAAGTAATTTAATACATGTATAAACTCTACGTAATCTTTGCAATTTGATAATTTTCACTCTCATGACTATAAATAAAGCTAGACCCAGGCATAATATCCCGTGATGACGGGGATGCGAATATCTGAGTCAATGTACTCTTGTACTCGATATTGATACTACGAAGCCTTGGTATGATCTCGCCTTCGGATCTCGCCCTATGATCTCGTATCTCGACTTCGCATCTCGAGATACGAAGTCGAGGTACGACAATCGAGGGCGAGATATGTACGAGATCCGAGGGCGAGATACATAACAGATTAATGGTACTTATAATGCTCCGTAGATAGCAGCGGTTGATGGTTCTGTCCATCATGTCCATAGGAACTGCTGCATAGCTTGGCTTGGTTTTTTTTAAAAATTTAATAAAAGACGTCCCAAATGTTGAAAATGTGACGTTATTATAATTGCTTTACCGTAGCAACGACATGATTATGTTGACACGAAAACGTATGGGCCGTATTCTCGTACTAAACACGGTTTGAGCTTAAAACCGTGTCTAACTAAACGCGTGTCTAACTTAAACGCGAGTTCATCTTTTAAACAACGTGTTTAACAAAACACGGTTCAAAACTCTGCGAATCTCTTCCCCAGAATGGTCGTGCGTTACTGTATACAGGTATTTATTTTTGTTAAATTGTTATGGCCCTAATATATTACAAAAGATATCGACCGAATACCTCAAAAGCACGTGTATTTTTAATACTACAAGATCTGAACGTCAGCTTGCAGCAGGCACGGTTGAGTGATAATTCAAGGCATACAGTTGGTGTATGAGTTTAGTTAAACGCGCTTTAACTACCCCTATACCCATGTTTAAATTAGACACTTTTTAGTGAGTTAGACGTGTATTTAAGTTGAACAAATGTTCGAGAATTACGTCTAGTTAAACGATGTGTGTGTCTGAAGTCAAAGTAAGACGCTTGTTTAGTTTTAAAAAGTGTTTAACTACTCGTACGTACGAGAATACGGACCATGTTTGCATAAATATAGCAATAGCTGAATGAGGCCACAACCAAAGGGTTTGTTTGCCCAACACGACCGACCCATAAAATCTAAACAAACCTTGCCTTATTGATTTTTTGGAAAGATATTTTTGTGGTGAAAATTTATCTTTTTTAAATTATATTTTTATCTGAAGTTGCCAAATAGATAAACAAACTGTCCTATGCTTCAGTTATACCCATATCCTCCCTTGTAAACTCCAAGGAGGTGCAAATTCAAGATTCTAGCAAAAACAGGACATCACACTCACACATGGTCTGAGGGTTTGTACTACGGGCTGCAAGCCTGTCACACTTGCATTCAACACACATGATTCCACAGATTTCTTTTTTGCTATGTGCTATTAAAACAAACGTATAAGATTATTTAAGTAATTGAAAACAAAATTGCATAGTATTTCTTCTCTAAAACTAAAAGTGTCGGGTAATCTTAAGGAATAGAAATCCAAAGTGTTTTTAGCAACAACAAAACTAAAAAAGGTAATCGACCGACCGACCCACTCCCCACCCCCTTGTGTTGGGTAAAACAAACCCTTTTTGGAGGGACCTGATTGTGGATTAATTTAAATACTTCTATACGTTTTCAGATCGCACATCAATTTTGCATCATTAGTTATTATCAGCACTCTTAAAATCAAACTACACTACATTTTACCATATTATTCACACATCTACGTCGTATAACATTTAATGTAAGATTATCATTTAAGCCTAAACCTGCGTATAATATTAGATAAATAATAAATAACACGCAACCAATCGCCATATTTCTTAATGATACATTCAGCTGTGAATTTGTCATATTTTGTATTCATATGTAATTGTATATTTTAGACTCTCTTTAGGCATTAAAAATAATAATAATAATAATAGTTATTAACAGTAAAATATTGACAACTTATGTTTTTAAATGAATCAATTTTTGGCCCTGTAAACAGCCAAAATATTTACTAAGATACGGTCGAAAAACATTCATATATACAAGATCGGTTTAAGTAAACAGTATTTACATAACATGGCATCACATATTTAATTTGAGACGACGTCTATTGAATGGTCACCAGTCTGCTCGGTTGATGGCGTTCTATTTAGTGACGCACCACCGTCAAATTGTACACGGCGACGCGTCGCAGATCAAGTAACGAGAGTCCGTCTTCCGCTGGGTGACGACGGACTTCGATATTTCAATAGAGGGCGGGCTTGGGGATGGGACTGCGGTTCCAAAGGAACGGCCTTCCGTCATAGCAAGTTTAAAGATAGAAACAAATCTAATTTTGCCGATTTTCAACCATAAAATAAGTCTCTTAGTCTGAGATAATGTTGAAAAATGCATCACTATATAATACGGTACTCAAAATGTGTGTTACTTTTTACACAGAAAACGTCAACATTTGTAAAAGAAAAATCGTTGACAATTCAACAAAATGTTCACTAATGTTTTGAACAAAAACAAAAAAAACTCTGACCAACCGGCTTTACCCGACAGGTCTATTTGCTCGTAGAACGGGTTTTTTATTTTTTATTTTTTAAGTCGTCTAACGGGACTGCCGCGCCACCATACAGAAGTAGTACCAGAAGACCACGAAAAATAAACATATTTGTTGATGTAAACCTTTCTGGTGTGGTTTCATTTGACATTAAGGCCCGTCATCTCTTGATCTATGGGGTCTTCAAATTCTGGCGTGGCCCAGGCCCAAAAAAAGCAAATCCGGTCCTTGTTATACAGATTCCCGGGGGGGGGGGCCAGTCAAACATAATGTTGTACACATGCGTGACCAAAAAAACGCGTAAAAAGGGGTGTTTTTTCAGTGTTGGACGCGTCACGCGCGTGACGCGTTAAGGGTATCAAAAACGCAGATTTTCAAGAAAAAGGGTGGCTTAAAATCCCGGCTTAAAATACAGGTCGAACGTGTTTAGGGTAACTTATTTTGTTCCCCGTTAAATAGACAAAACTTGTTTAGGGGTCATATTCTGGCAAGAACTTGTTTAGGGGTCAAAATTTGCAAGGAAAGCGCGCTAAAAACTTGTTTAGGGGGTAATTTTGCTTGCTTGCAGAGTAAAACTTGTTTAGGGGGTGTCTGGAAAAAATTTGGTCACGCATGTGTACACCATTATGTTTGACTGGCCCCCCCCCCCCCCCCCCCCCCCCCCCCCGGGTACAGATTCAACACCCAACTTGACATGGAATCCCCTTGAAATCGTGGTATTTAATGTAGACAAGTGAGAAATATGTTGTTTGTCCATAGCCTATGAAATCAAAAAATTTAGATTGACGGAATGTTTTTAAAGTATGAGTCTTGGTTCATGCAATGCATGATATCCTTGGATATGGAAAGCGCTTCCACAATTTAAATTAGTATGTATTTGATCCTTAAAAAGTTGAATTTGGTACTTAACGTTTGCAACCTAGTAATTCAAATCTCATAGAAAAGAGTCTATCAGGTGGCGCAGTCAGTGGATAAATGCGTACAATTTGAGCAATTACAGGCACACTGAAGCGTTGAGTAACTTTGCTGTTGATGTTACTATTGGCATAAAATATCTGGAATAAAACAAACGTGTGTTATAAAGTAAGTAAAGATTTTTTTCTAGTTCAAAATATTGAGTAACCTTGCTGTTGATGTTACTATTGGCATAAAATATCTGGAATAAAACAAACGTGTGTTATAAAGTAAGTAAAGACTTTTTTCTAGTTCAAAATATGGAGGCTTGGTATATATTCTGGCCGAGAAAGAGGTAGTCCCTAATTATCTCCATTCTCTGTCACATCCCATCATAGAAATAGGACATTTGTTAACATCACGTGCTTAATTATAATTGATTTTATATTTAAAAAATCATAACTATGTCATTATAATGATTGCCCTTATAACTGAATTGATGACGGATCGATGACCGTATAACGAATGGTATCATGATTTTGTATTTTGATGCTATGAAATGATGTATTTTGTTGTTGTTGGTATATAATACATACCTTGTGACTCCCACCAGCACCTCGAATAAAGATTTCAGGGCTTGATGTTGTGGATGAGAATGTAGACACCTTCAATGTTTTCACCCAGTTATCAGCAGTCCCGTATCCCCCATCACCTTGTGTCACCAAACCAGTCACCGAGGTGCGATACCCGATATCTGCCTGAATCCACGCCGCACTATCCGAAGATGCTACCGTCCACGCCCTGTTGCCATCGAGTCTTGCATAGTATGCTTGATGAGTGCTGCCAAACAAGGATGAAGCTCGAATTTTACTATTAGGTATAGAGTTATCTTCCATACCAAGTGGATCAGATCTAGAGCAAACTATAAAAAAAAGACAAAACAAAATAATCAAATTATCGATAACCTTTTTATTTTCATCATAAAAACGCATAATTTCCACAGTCGAAATGTTCACCACCTGCAGTCACCACCTGCAGTGGTGCAAACGCTTCGGAAGAGAGTTTGGTACTTTTCTCATATCCCGGATCTCCAGTAAATGCAGGATCGACTGCCTTTTCCGTATCTTCAAGTTACCTGTTCACCCCTTAGACCCTAACTTTTTCAGAATCAGCCTTGAGAATTACATTAGGAATGGTTTTCATGCTTTGCCAAGGCAACAAACGATCATGTCGTCTAGTTTAATTGAGGTACATGATTTTTTAGATAATAATTATAATAATAATAATAATAATGATGATTAAGGCGAATTTCCTTTGTTTAAATTTTCGCCTTAACGTCACTTTTTTCGTCTAAACGACAACCCTAACAAAAGGAACCATTCGTAAGATAGAGATGACGGCATATCAGTATTGAAACACATCTGGAATTTCAAACCATTTGGAACGGTAGTTGCTACTCCGAGTTTCACACTTGTGCGATCATCAGTCAACTGGTTGCTATCCTGTAGCGCGTATACCGCGCCGGGAAGTCGTCGGTTATTGCGGACGTGGCTGTAGATGCCAGTTATTGCGAACGTGATTGCAATTAGGGCTCTTGAACTATTCGTAATAGAGATGACGGCATATCAGTATTGAAAAACACATCTGGCACCACATCCGATCGACTTAGGAAAGACATCACCAATATATTCAACGACTTTTAGGGCTCAGGATCACCATCGATTACGGCAATCTCAAAGTTCCCAACCTTTTCGACATGACGCTGAACCCAAACACCAGCAAACATCATCCGTACCGCAAACCCAAATACCGACCGCTGTATATCAACAAACTCTCGAATCGGCCCATCTTACAACATCAACAACCTACCAGCCTCTATTAATAGCAGACGAATATCCGACATTTCATAAGACAGATAAGCATTCGATGACGCCGCGCCAGTACGACGACGCCTTCGGATCTAGCGGATTCACCCAGCACTTTAATGTTCACGGAAAAGCAACCTAAGAAGACGCGACAGCGACATCGGCAGCGCAATATCATCTGGTTCAACCCGCCATGCAGCAAAAGCGTATCCACCAACATCAGCAGATCCTTCTTGAAACTCATCGACAAGCATTTCCCAAATTATTCCAAGCTCCACAATATATTCAACAGAAACACCGTCAAATTTAGCTAATGCAAGGAAATTGCTTTAGCTTCCAGCATCAGCGCCGTGATCCGTCCACCAACAACAATGCCACCAACATGACCAAGGAATACATCGGACTCACGGAACTTCCCTAAGATACTGCAACCACATGCAGTCCCTAAGAAATGAAAAACACCAACACAGCACTGAGCTCTCAAGACACACGGATCCAAGCGGTGCGACTTTTGCCTCACGGAGAAGCTGTACATCATCAACGGAGACAAAAGTAGACTCCTCAACAAAAGATCTGAGCTTGTTTCCAAGTGCCGTCATGAAAACAAGTTCTACCTTACAAATTGTTCCAGAGGCATAACCTAACTACAACTGGCACGTTCACAATAACTGGCATCAACCACGTCCGCAATAACCAACGACTTTCCCGGCGCGGTATACACATAATAGCAACCAGTTGTCTGATGATTGCACAAACGTGAAACTCGGAGTAGCAACTACCGTTATGAATAAATACATGATAAGGGAGTGAAACTCGGAGTAGCAACTACCGTTATGAATAAATACATGATAAGGGAGTGAAACTCGGAGTAGCAACTACCGTTATGAATAAATACATGATAAAGGAGACACCTATTCTGTTATTCGATTTACTTAGGTTTGTGCATTGGCTTGGAATTATGAGCATTGCACTACATGTTTGCTATTGAGAGGATGGTCAAGATAATGAATAAAATAATTTGCACAATATATTTTCAAAATAATATGTTTTGATGACCGGATCCAACAAATAATTTGACAAGCAGACTATGGATGAGCACTAGCATAGAACATCGATGAAAAGGCCTACATTTTACGGGTATTGAAACTCTGATGTTTTTAAATTAATAATACTGTACACTTACTTGTCTGGCATCGGTTCCCCGTATACGCAGTTGGGCATGAGCAAGTGCTTGGTCTGATACAAATTCCACGATTCGAACACGATGGAGTACAGATTGCTGGACAATGATAACAGTTTGAAATAAAACACGGTAAAGATAATTGATATAACTATGTTTAGACAGAGAGATATCCACGAGCAAATGATTGGTCTGGTACAAATTACACAATTAAAACACGATTTATAATAGATTACTGGAAATTGTTAACAGTTTGATACGAAACACGGCAATTATAATGGATAAGACAGACTTGCTAGGTTGGCTAATTTGCTTAAACTCACGTGTCTGACATCGGTTCCCCGTATATCCAGATGGACATGTGCAAGTGTTTGGTCTGGTACAAGTTCCACCGTTCGAACATGATGGAGAACAGATTGCTGAAAAATGATAACAGTTTGATGTGAAACACGGTAAATACAAATAATGGATATAACTATGTTACGACAAATAAAGGCAAAATTTAAGTCTCAGTGAGAGGGAGAGGTAAAAGAGGGATGCTTGCGAGAGAAATAAGAAGAAAGACAATTGGTCGATATTTCGTTACAATAAACAGTCTTTACCAAGTTTAATAATACTGTACACTTACGTGTCTGGCATCGGTTCCCCGTATACGCAGTTGGGCATGAGCAAGTGCTTGGTCTGATACAAATTCCACCATTCGAACACGATGGAGTACAGATTGCTGGACAATGATAACAGTTTGAAATGAAACACGGTAAAGATAATTGATATAACTATGTTTAGACAGAGAGATATCCACGAGCAAATGATTGGTCTGGTACAAATTACACAATTAAAACACGATTTATAATAGATTACTGGAAATTGTTAACAGTTTGATACGAAACACGGCAATTATAATGGATACGACAGACTTGCTAGGTTGGCTAATTTGCTTAAACTCACGTGTCTGACATCGGTTCCCCGTATATCCAGATGGACATGTGCAAGTGTTTGGTCTGGTACAAGTTCCACCGTTCGAACACGATGGAGAACAGATTGCTGAAAAATGATAACAGTTTGATGTGAAACACGGTAAATACAAATAATGGATATAACTATGTTACGACAAATAAAGGCAAAATTTCAAGTCTCAGTAAGAGGGAGAGGTAAAAGAGGGATGCTTGCGAAAGAAATAAGAAGAAAGATAATTGTTCGATATTTCGTTACAATAAACCAGTCTTTACCAAGTTTAAATAAATAAATAAAATAGAGTAATACAAGAGAATATAGATTTATAACCTATGTTTAGACAGACAGATTCCAATACATTGCTTTGTTGGCTTATAACGAATAAACTTACGTGTCTGACATCGGTTCCCCGTATATCCAGATGGACATGAGCAATTGTTTGGTCCGGTACAAATTCCACCATTCGAACACGATGGAGAACAGATTGCTGGTAAATGATAACGATTTGATATAAAACACGGTAAATATAATTGATTGATGTTGGGGTGTGCAATTCACGTATAATCAATATATTGACATTTAATCACACAATAAAAATTCCTGACCTTAATTTTTTTAGGCGGGCTTCGGATGACGAATTTTGCCATGATGCACTGCGTATTTTTGCCTCTCCCAAACAACCGCTGGTTCGCATCATAATTATTGCGAATACCGAGAATTCAATAGGGAACTTGAACAATGTTTTAATAAGCGGTTATTTGGTCGAGGCTTGCTATGTTTGTTTGGGGTTGTAGAACCTTGGATTGTAAAACTTTTTTGTTGCCTCCCTGTTATTACGGTATGTTAAGATAGACATACGGTATTTCAATGAATATGTTGGGTTAGCTTAGGGCATAGACTTACGTGATTGGCATCGGTTCCCAGTGTATTCAGATGAACATGAGCAAGTGTTTGGTCTGGTACAATTTCCGCTATTCGAACACGATGGAGAACAGATTGCTGAAAAGTGTTGATAGTTTGATTTGAAATACGGTAAATATAATGAATATAATTACGTTAAGACAGACAGATTTCAATACATATGCAATTTGCTATGATCATGATGATGGCTCATAACATAACGCATACACTTACGTGTCTGGCATCGATTCTCCGTATATCCAGATGGACATGAGCAAGTGTTTGGTCTGGTACAAATTCCACCATTTGAACACGATGAAGAACAGATTGCTGGAAAGTGATAAACAGTTTGATGTGAAGCACAGTAAATATATTGGATATGTTACGACAAATAAAGGCAAATGTGCATACCGGTATTTCAACGTAGTGAGAGGGATGATGGCGTGAGAAATAAGAAGGAAGATAATTGGTTGATGTTTCGTCACGATAAACCCGTCTTTATCAAGTTTGAATAAATAAACACAAAAGTATGCAGATAAGCACTATGTTCTTAAGACAGACAGATGTCAATACATTGCTATATGGGCTTAGTGTATGAACTTACGTGTCTGACATCGGTTCCCCGTATATCCAGATGGACATGAGCAAGTGTTTGGTCTGGTACAATTTCCACCATTCGAACATGAAGGAGTACAGATTGCTGGAAAATGATAACGGTTTGATATGAAACAGAGTCAATATAGTCATGATAGTGGATATATTGGTGTCGGGTGTGCATTCGCGTATATAACAAATATCTTGACATTAAAACACTCAGTAACATGTCTTCCTGCGTTGAATTTGTATTACGCGGGCTTTAGGTGACGACTTTTTACCATGATGCACTGCGTATGAGGCTTGCTATGTTTGTTTGGGTTAAATTATGGAACTTTGGGTTGTATATAATTATAATATATGTTAACACAGACAGATTTCAATACATTGCTATGATGGCTCATAACATAACGCATAAACTTACGTGTCTGGCATCGATTCTCCGTATATCCAGATGGACATGAGCAATTGTTTGGTCTGGTACAATTTCCGCCATTCGAACACGATGGAGAACAGATTGCTGGAAATTGATAACAGTTTGGTTTGAAACACGGTAAATATTATTAATATAATAAGAAATAAAAAAATATAACTATGTTAAGGCAGACAGATTTCAATACATTGCTTTGTTGGCTCATGATATAACACATAAACTTACGTGTCTGGCATCGGTTCCCCGTATATCCATATGGACATGAGCAATTGTTTGGTCTGGTACAAATTCCACCATTCGAGCACAATGGAGAACAGATTGCTGGTAAATAATAACGATTTGATACCAAACACGGTAAATATGATTGATATATTGGTTTTGGGGTGTGAAATTTAGGTGTATAATCAATATATGAACATTTAAACCACAGTGTTTAAACACACAATAACATGTTTTTCTGAGCTGAATCTGTATTACGCGGGCTTTGGATGAAGACTTTTTACCATGATGCACCGCGTATTTTTGCCTCTCCCAAACAACAGCTGGTTCGCAACATATTGCGAATACCGAGAATTCAAAAGGGAACTTGAACAATGTAAATAAGCGGCACAGACATATTTCAATGCATATGTTGGCTTAGTGCATAAACTCACGTGATTGGCATTGGTTCCCAGTGTATTCAGATGGACATGAGCAATTGTTTGGTCTGGTACAATTTCCGCCATTCGAACACGATGGAGAACAGATTGCTGAAAAGTGATGATATTTTGATTAGAAACACTAAATACTCGTATAATGAATATAACTATGTTAAGACAGACAGATTTCAATACATTGCTATGTTGGCTCATAACATAATGCATAAACTTACGTGTCTGGCATTGATTCCCCGTATATCCAGATGGACATGTGCAAGTGTTTGGTCTGGTACAAATTCCACCATTCGAACACGATGAAGAGCAGATTGCTGGAAATGATATAACAGTTTGACATCAAACACAGTGCTCAACATTCTTAGATCCATGCACATAATAGGGTGTTCCGCGATTAAAAATAATATGTTATAACTTATCTAGTGACACCATATAACTTATATGGTGTCACTAGGGGTCATCGACCTGTACGAGGGTCGTTCAATAAATAATGAAAATGATCATGGTGTGGGATGCATGAGTGATTCTATTGAGAGATAATATGATCAATACAAAGTATGAACCTTTGTCTTTCAAACAATACACTTTTGGATTTCTAAGTGTGAACTATGACGTCATAGCATTGTCTCAAAGTAAGTACACTTGGGACACTGCTAAATCAGTTATTTGGCGGTAAATTTGAATTGTTTGTATGAAACATGTGGTACGAAGATTGCATAACATGACACCAGAAGCAGGTAAATCCCAATTTTTTCGCGTAAGTATGATAAAAAAAGACCATAACTTTAATCCCTGTGTAATTTGATATATGTAGTATAAGAGGAAAAAGTAAGGAGTGGCAATTGAATAAAAAGTATACAAATATCAGTATTTCAAATAGCCAATTTCATTGAAAAATGCCCAGTAAGTGAATCACTAATATTGCGGAAAATCAAACAATTTAGGACAAATCCAAGCAATTAACCAGTTTGGGAGATTCCATATGATAGCTAACTAATTATCTGAACTTATTCGCATGAAACCTCCAGAAAATATGCGCATGCGCAGACGGCAGATCATTTTGAACTGGGCCCAAAATGGCTAAAATCATGAAATTTACCAGATAAAAGCTTACTGTGCCTTCAAATTTTAATCAGAAATAATGAAAAATGCTTAAATCAACGTGTATAAATATTGTGATAGTCAAAATGAAGATATACATGATTGTATCAATCAAAGATGGCTGCCACAACCTCTCTTATTACTGTTATCTTTAGAGCTATATACTAGATATGTATTGTTAAAGTAATCGTCACATAATTTCAATGGTTTGAGGAAATTTTATGAACAGCTCCTCTTGAAATCCCCACTATTATTGCTTTACATTCCACAACAATTTACTAAATGATAATCCCTCCATTGTTCTTTACCCTTTGTTGTTTTCTAAGGTATATTATTGCAGATTTTGCTAAATAAAAGCGTATTTGAGATGGTCCCTGCTTGTTTGTATTAAGGAATTCAGATCTGAAAAGAGTGTCAAACATGGATAAGTGTGTGTTCTAACGATGTGCCAAATGTTATATGTTTTTATGCTTGCATTGCTGAGATATACGCACATGTATCAATCAACCCATATTCAACATATTACATATCCAGCTAAATAATTGACAGATTTCAGTCAGTGTCTGTAACCTATTGTGTTTATGCTAATGACGTTACATAACCAAAGATATCTAACAATCCAAAAGTGTATTATTTGAAAGACAAAGGTTCATACTTTGTATTGATCACATTATCCCTTAATAGAATCACTCATGCATCCCATACCATGGTCACTTTCATTATTTACTGAATGACCCTCGTACAGGGGGAAATTAAAGACATGCCGGATTTGTTTCATCTTGTTTGGTTTGATAAGACAAGAAAAGAACTGAATTATCACAACCGGGTCAGATGTCAAGAAGGGGTCACTAAGGGTCTAGATATGAATCTTCAAACCGTTCACTTAAAATGCTTCTCGTCTCAGAGGAAATGACTGATGACCGTCAAAATTAGTCAAACGATTGCTTGGGTCCATGCACATGTAAAGTGATCAGCGATTAAAAGTGACATGTTATATGGGGTCACTAGGGTTTCACACCACTAAATAACGTCTGGCCCTACCCCCTTTGAGGCAAAAGTCCAAAACCGGCCCGTTTCTATGCCGAAACGGGAGACCTATTGTAAATTACACTTTAAAATTAGGGTATTTACTGCAAGTTATGGCGAAATTAATATAGTGTGAATTTTGACAGACACATCAGCGTTCTTCAGGTCCAAAAAAATTGATGCAATGATGATCTTTTAATATTTTAACAGAGACATTTGTGTTCAGGTCATTTCCGGTATCTGACGCAATAATCTTAATCAACAATTGCGTGTGACCAGGAAAACTCAACTCGTACTTTTTGAAAAGGCTCTAGCTCAAAATTATGCCGGTTACCCCCCATATATGAGTTGTTGAGTTAGTAGTCATGGCTTTCATCTTCAAGTTGAAACCAAATTTCAAGTTACCAGTTTCTTATAACGTCAAGAAATATCCATTTTAAAAGTGTGCATTTCACGTGTAACCCTATGGGAGATGTATTTAGTGGTGTGCAACCTATACAGAGGGTCAAGGCGCTTTGACCTTCACCCCTGCATTGCTGTCTAAACTGACTTGCCGGCAATGATAACTAGACTTCTAGTTAAAATTGGTTCTAACACATATTATTACGGCCCGTACACTTCGTTCTCTTAGTATACACATCTGTTTCATCATGAAAGATCCGTCCGTTTGGTTAAATAAGCTACAATCTGACTAATTAAAGTCATTATCTAGTTTTTGTATCTTTTTTTTTTTTTTTTTTTTTTTTTTTTTAAAGAAGAAAACCGTATATTCCCTGCCCAAAAAAGTTAATTTGAAAAAATATTATGTTTGATTAATGATTTTCTTTTCGAGATATCGACGATTATGTAAATTTTTCTCCATAGAGCGTGTATAATGCTCATTTTCTCCACCCCACTGTCTTTTAATGCAAGACCCTGCGACATTACGACTTCTCGGACACGTGCCATAGACGTAAATGATTACTTTAAACGATTAAAGTTTATCATGTTTATTTATCGAAATGGCTAAGATATGAGGGTCTAAATTTCGCTAATAGGAACAAAATTTGGAGAAAACCTTTTTTCTTAAATATCAAAATATAATTTTAAACGAATTACGCTCTAGTGAGAAGAAAAAAAGATTTGAATACAAGTTTTGCATACTTCCGTAAACTCCCCTCTCAGAACGGCGCGGGGTCTAACATGATCTAAATTGTATTTAAAAAGACATATTTGAAGCAAGAGTTGAACGTAAGCGGTGGGGGGGGGGGGGGGGGGGGGGGGCATAGGGTATATGGGGGGGGGATAGGGCATGGGGGGGGGGTAAATTGATTAAGCTGTGTCTACTGAATAGGTCAACCTCACAGAATGTCCCTTGTAATTTCAATACTTCCATGCAAAATGTTTTTACAACAAGTGATTAGCATAGTGCCGTATGCCTTTTTGACGAGGATCATGGTAACCAAAATCTACTTTTCTACTGACATAGCCAATATGGCGCACAATGTCTTTCACTGTTTTTTACCACTTTGAAGTCGTATATTTGATCAAAAATCATAACTACGCATTATGTAAAGTGCAAAAGATTAAGAAAATGAGGCAATAATAAAAAAGTGTCTCCTTCAGGTTTCACACCACTAAATAACGTCTGGCCCTACCCCCTTTGAGGCAAAAGTCCAAAACCGGCCCGTTTCTATGCCGAAACGGGAGACCTATTGTAAATTACACTTTAAATTAGGGTATTTACTGCAAGTTATGGCGAAATTAATATAGTGTGAATTTTGACAGACACATCAGCGTTCTTCAGGTCAAAAAAATGATGCAATGATGATCTTTTAATATTTTAACAGAGACATTTGTGTTCAGGTCATTTCCGGTATCTGACGCAATAATCTTAATCAACAATTGCGTGTGACCAGGAAAACTCAACTCGTACTTTTTGAAAAGGCTCTAGCTCAAAATTATGCCGGTTACCCCCCATATATGAGTTGTTGAGTTAGTAGTCATGGCTTTCATCTTCAAGTTGAAACCAAATTTCAAGTTACCAGTTTCTTATAACGTCAAGAAATATCCATTTAAAAGTGTGCATTTCACGTGTAACCCTATGGGAGATGTATTTAGTGGTGTGCAACCTAGGGGTCATTAACGATACAAGACAAAAAGTTAATTATCATAACCAGGTCCAAGGTCAAGATGTGATCACAAGTAATCAAAATTTTGATTTTCAATCCGTTCACTTAAAATGCTTCTTGTCTCAGAGGAAATAACTAATGACCATCAGAATTGGTCAAAACATTACGTAGGAACAGGCACACATTGTGTCTTCAGCGATTAAAAGTGACTGTCATATGAGGTCAGTAGGGTAAATTGACCTTTACTTTAAACTAAACTTTAAAACATGCGGCGGGGCGAATTGGACAGATCTGTTACATCTTATTGGGTCAATATTTTTTATTTCTTTAAATCCAGATTTAGCATAGCTAGTTTGTCTATAAAAAATAATCCCATATCGCATAGCTATTTTCCCAATTGTATTTGAGACAGACCTACTTTTGTTGGCCTTACTGTATCCTGTGTGCGGTGTCATGTTTGTGAGAAATACCAGCGATTACTTTTTTAACCCTAACCCTAGAACGTGGCAGTGGGGATGGAACGAAGAACAGGGGGAGGGGGTTAAATAAAAAATGGGAAAAATTATGTCCGCCGGCGCCGGGAGTTGAACCCGGGTCGGCCGCGTGACAGGCGAGATATACACACACTCAGCCACGGGGGGAGGGCTTCACAGGCTAAGAAATCGAGACCATATATACCCGTAGTTTAGTGCTACAGGAGATAGAACTTGTGCGCGCGCAAGCCACGTGGTGCTGGCTGTGAGGTGACTGTGAGACGTAGTAGCGTTAGGGTTAATTTAATGCACTGTGTGTGTCGTATTAACCCTAACCCTAGAACGTGGCAGTGGGGATGGAACGAAGAACAGGGGGAGGGGGTTAAATAAAAATGGGAAAAATTATGTCCGCCGGCGCCGGAGTTGAACCCGGGTCGGCCGCGTGACAGGCGAGATATACTAACACTCAGCCACGGGGGGAGGGCTTCACAGGCTAAGAAATCGGAGACCATATATACCCGTAGTTTAGTGCTACAGAGATAGAACTTGTGCGCGCGCAAGCCACGTGGTGCTGGCTGTGAGGTGACTGTGAGACGTAGTAGCGTTAGGGTTAATGGGAGGTTATTCCAAGATTCATGGTTGATTACAGCTATCTAAGCAGCTTGAACCAGGATGTTATGCAGAGATAAGAAACATTGACCTACTTTTTTGGCCTTACTGTATCCTGTTTGCGGTGTCATGTTTGTACGAAATACCAGAATTTTTTTTACGATTTGCAAAGATTCAGGATGATAACAGCTATATAAACAACCTGAACAAGGATGTTATGAAGAGATAAGAAACATATGTTACTCTCAGGGGTTTGGTCAATATGGAGATCCGGGGAGCGAGCTCCGTTACCGTAAACAACATTTGATACCTGACGGAGTAAAGCGCATAGCACATGTACATTGTACAGCAATACATTTATACAGTGAGTGTGTACGGTTAATAAATTCGCATCTGGGGAGGGTAGTGCACTCAATACTATGTTACATCCAGGTGCCATCACATTTCATGCTAACTGTCACTCAACATGCTCAATGGCCATGATGACCATATTTGTAACTCAATGACCCACCTCTTACACTCAAAGCCTATGTGTGGCAATTAAGTTGAATAAAGAATTATTTTATTTTCTCATGTCCAACAGGGCTGACAGTTATTAACTTGATTTGTTGGAGGCCGGCTCCTCAACTAGCATGCTTATAGGCTAATTCTACTTTTCCCATCAGGACCCAAGCGTATGTCCACACGGACGATTAACCGGTTAAACAAACAAACACAAAAACACCCTCATCAGACAAAGCAACAAACAAACAAACAAACAAGCAAACAAGCAAACAAAACAAAAACACCCCAACAAACACCAAACACACAAACAAACAAACAAACTTATAGAACCTAATTTTATCCAAAAACCTACTTGAATATGTCCAGAGAACCCCCTAACTTACCAACCTTATATGATTTTGCCTTTATCTAAATCTGTCCCGTTCATTTAAGTCGGAATTTCCAGCTCTATATGGCCTCTTTCCTGTGAAATCAACTTATATGAGCCATTACTTTTACCTAGAACGTTAGCCTTTGGTTAGGTAACTGGAACGCTGTCAACAGTGGCTGCGGAGGCATCGGAATTTAGGAGGATTCGGGGACGAGGGCAGCCAGCAAGGAGGTCACGCTGCATGTCAGATTTTGCTGTACGCAAGAAAACAATGGTTTCTCAGTACGGTAAAATGTATAGTATTAAATACGTTTTGTGACCAAATATATGTCGTAAAATGTTGGAAATTTCACGTTTTGAAAATCTGTGGTCTTCGAAATTACAGGAATCCTAACTCATTCGTAACCTCAACCAAATAATGAAATGAACCCTTGTCTACAAAAAAAAGTCCATGTACGTATTGCTCTATCTACTTGGAGATAGCGAAGACCACGGAAACTTCATAGCTTCAAACCACGGAATGAAATCCGCCCAAAGACATTACATGGCGAAAAACGTACAGATTTGCACTGCAGTCCTCTGCGTAGGGAGTGTTGACAATGTTTGTGCATGTTGTGACGACTGACCCCGTTTAACAATCTTCATAGCTTTCATATAGGGATTGGGTGACCTAACTATTGACTGGGGGTTTCACGGATTTGTTCTTTGGGGACTTATCAAGTTTCAGGGAGGGTCGCCGAGGGGGTCGTAAAATTAAGTAGTGAATTGGCTCAAAGCGTACGACTACTCAACGTTTGACCTGTTCTATGGGGAAATGTTTTAGGAAGCTTTGTTGCTTCTAACACCTGTTTATTATGACACATAGATCACATTACATACAAGGATACATTTTAAACATACAACAATTATATTATGTAATGCACCATTCCCTGAAGAATCAAAGCGCTTACAAAGATAATATACAGGGTGAATTAAAACAGATTGTGCACTATTTGGAACGGCCATTTGACCTTGATATGTGCATTGAACCGTAACATTTTTGTTGTGTGTAATAAGCGTAGTTATTTTCCCAAAAGTAATCGACTGATAAAAAAGCCAACTGTGGCAAGTTTTGTAATCTGACCATTCCAATTGGTTATGCTAAAACTGGTCATTATCATCACACGTATTGTAAAAATGCTTCCAACCCTGGGATATCTTCTGATCCTAAAGCCAGTGGGTCACCGTGGTACTCTTGAGGAAGTTCGAGGAAGTAAGGATGTACCAATTGACCTGTTTTATGGTCGTGCGGTGTCATGGGAAGTTATCAAAGCACAACTAGTGATCATCATGTGGGAAAAAATCGCATCGGGATAAATCATTCTATGTGTCGGCACCCTTGCTGTGGAAACAGCCCTCCCAAGAAACATCAGGGAGGCATGTACATTGCCTACCTTCAAGAAGGTGTTGAAGTCATACTTCTATCCATCATACTGACTCAATTTGCATTGTTATTTATGTATTTATTCTTTATTCATGGCGCTTTGATCAATTTGGAAAGGCGCCTTATAAATGTTG
>CM069444.1:64786559-64942771 GCA_035610835.1 Ophiura sarsii
TATTAAAAAAGTTGTTGTTAAATTGATGTTTGCTATACAAATCGTACATACATGGTAACATGTTGATCTGCAGTCTCAGACTCTGATATATAGCTAATGTTGGATGGTGGCCTGGTTTGGCTTGGCTAGCCTTAAGTTTGGTGAAAGTTCAAAAACAAAACCATAAACAAGGCATATTTTATTATAAAATTCATTATGGTATATTCTGCGTAAGATGGTGTATTTGTTCAGTACCATTTTAAATTGCCGCCAAATTAGATTAGGAAGATGACACAAATTAGTGAATTTAAATTGCCGCAAAAAGTTAACTGAACTCTAATTCGCTAAATTAATATTATCGTGTAGCGCGATATCGCCATGCCTGTTCTAGTAGATAAAATGCCTCGATAAGACCTGTGTGCAGTGGTGTATCTAGAGAGAGGGGGGGGTAGGGGCTGCCCCCTAAAATTACACCGTCGGCACATAACACACGCCATCGGTACATTCATGATTTTGATCATGCATTTTTTGGCCCGCCCCAAGCCCCCCACCCACCCCCCCCCCCCCCCCCCCCCCCCCCCGCTCTCAAGTCTCAAGTGTCTTGAGCTGACTGAAAATAGAATAAAATTGGGCAACCTTTACTTTAACTAAGCCAATGCAATTTAGATAAAGAAAGAAGCATGGATACAAATAAAAGTGCCCTTTGGGGTTAGATTGAACATGATTGACAAAAAAAAATTGGTGTCAGATGTGGGATTATATTAACCAATGCTTCCCAAATTCAATGCACTGTTAAATAATATGCAGTAAGTATTAATGGAAATACCCACACCGACTGTCTGCCTGGGGTTGTCTAGGCTAGTAGGCTAGGTAGGAACTACACACTTTGTGAACTTTGAATATATTTCTAACCCTAACTTTTACAACAGGACATAAATCAGTTGAAAAAGTAGTCCTAGTGGGAATCGAACCATGGACCTCTGCATTGCAAAGCATATCTCTCAACCACTAGACTAGCGAGGGGTGAACTGACCAGGAAATGATTTTAAGCCCTTTTTTAAGCCCCCCCCCCCCCCCACCTGCTCTCCGCTCTCAAGTGTCTCGAGCTGACAGAAAATAAAATAAAATTGGGCAACCTTTTACTTTACTAAGCCAATGCAATTTAGATAAAGAAAGAAGCATTGTTAGGACATGATTTTAATCCCTTTTAAACATTACATAACAAAGCAATACATATTGATCAGTACACACAATATTACGAACAGAGCTGCAATACACATGATTGTCTACCCTGGGTTGACAGGCATGTAGGTATTTCCATTACATTACTGAGTATATTTATAGTCTTTTAAACATAAATCAATTTTCAATTTCAATGAAAAAGACTGGTCTCAAACTTGTTGTTGAACCACGTAGCTACATGTACTTTGTAATCTAGTTACCACAGATATTAATTTTTTCGTCAGGGTCATTTATTTAATGGCAGGCCTCATAATAAAATAATACAAAAAATCTGAAGATGCACAATCAGGGTTATCACTTACTTGCCAGCTTAATTAATATTAACCCTAACCAGCCAGGCTATGTTTTTGTGTGGAAACCGGGACAAAGTATGATTTTTTTAACCCAATTAATCACCACGAAACTCCCGGGATTCGACCTCCGATCACCGCTAGGCATCCCTAACCACTCTGCTATACCTGCCAACGCTCGCCCAGGCAGCGATTTGTACCCACATATCAGCTTGGTTTATGACGTCATCGACAGGGCTGGAAAAATCCGGCAAAACGGCAAGCTCCTTGCCGGGAAATGTTGCCATCTCGCGGGAAATCCCCCCCCCCCCACACAAAATAGCATCAATTGGACCTTATCGCAAATTGTTTTAAATCACCAAAAAAGGTGCACCAAATCGCGCCAATTGCAGTCTCATTTTTCAAAAAGCGCTACCATCTCAGGGGGGCACATCCCCCCTCAGACTCCCCCCTGGCGCCGCTTCGCGCCGCACGATGGTTGCTTTGCAACCATTGGGTTCGCGGGAAACAGCAACTCCCTTGCAGGGAAAAAAACATTTTTTCCAGCCCTGGTCATGGAATTGAATGCTGAAGCATGCGCGTGGACATTGTTTTTTGCCGTAGTGAATCGTGTCTTGAAAGGTTAGGCTTCCAGGGTTAACAAGCAACCAGCGAGGCTATGTTTTTGTGTGGAAACCGGGGAGGGTGACAAAGTATGAATTTTTACCCAAATAATTGCCGCAATACCCCCGGGATTCGACCCCGGACTCTCCTATCACCGAGCCGCGTCCCTAACCACTCAGCTTACCTGCCAACGCTTGCCCAGGCAGCGATTTCGTACACACTTATCAGCTTGGGTGATGCCGTCATCGAATTGAAAGCTGTAGCATGCGGTTGGAGATTTTTTTTTTTTCCGTAGTGAATTGTAGTGTCTAGGAAGGTTAGGGTTAATGTAAATTATCTCATGGGTCATTTTGGGTCATTCTTGTGCCAATTGTCAAGACCTCATAATATCATCTCTAATGCTGATTGGTTAGCCTGAGTGCTGGTTGCTGCTGACTCGTGCTGGCTCACTAGTGTTTGATAACCCTTTTAGCACATATTACAGTCGGCGCCGTTTAATCAGGATTTGCATAAATGGGATTTTCGGATAATCAACATATGCTAGTTCAGGAAATCGTTTCTGTAGTCAGGCCTCAAATTAATCGAAGGCATCGAAGGCAATTGCCTTCTATGCCCCACCTAGATGCCCTCCATTTCTGGCTATTTTCACTCCATTCAAAAGTACATAATTGCCTTGGTGTCCCTATCAAATTGCCTTAAATTGCTTGCCCTTTTCATTTATTTTCATTTATTAATTTGAGGCCTGTCTGTAGTATTAACTCAACATTATTTTGGAGCCATTAAACATACACTTTAAATAGATCATCGTTATAATAAATATATAATTAGATTACACCATTGGTTGGTAAACTACTTTAAATGAACTATTGTTTTAGTAAACTTAATGGGAATGTTAGGACCCATGTAGCATGCGATTTGATTAAATTATTTAGATTATGAAATTATGAAAAAGTCTTGTTGTCCTTCATTCATTGATGCAAAACAGGAAACTAGTCATTCCCTCTAATTAGCCTACTAAAGACAGATAGTGTTTATTTATCTAACAATTAACTTTTCTTGTTACGAGTGTGTCAGTAATTTTAAGTGTCGGTCCTGATAGTCTTTGATGACATCTACCTACCCACGCCGGCAGGGTTTAAAATACTTTTGGGGCTATGAGGGCTATTTTGAGCAAATTCTGCCCGAAATCGCCCTTCGCCCCCGTGTATTTTGAGCCCTAACCCACGGTTGTGTGATACATGTAGTACCCTTTGACCTGTCCCTCGGATGAGCTATAAATAATAATAATTATAATAATACAAAATACTTATAGATCTCAGTACAACAAGTTCTCAAAGCGCTATACATAAGCTTAGGGGTTTCCCGTGTTCACGGTATTCATGCCGCAATTCACGGTATTCATGCTAAAATCATCAAAATCGCGGATTTTGTAAACAGTACCGTAAAATCGCGGAATTGTTATTTCAGCCGCGATAATTGTCCGACAGGCCGATTTTTACAGTTTTATTTAATAGCAAAAATCAATTTTCCGAATTCCTATTGAAATATTTCCTTTCAAGACGATATCGACGCACAATGTACAGTGCATTCAACTCTAGGCCTACTTGACACGACTGATTGAAGTTCAATTGTATAATATCGAATTTATTTGAATGAGATAAACAAAAGACCGTCTTCTTTTTTGTCTCGCCTGATGTAATCAGAAAGAGACTATGTTATCACTATTTCTGTCCGGCGTCCGCCGTCCGCCGTATGCCGTCCGCCGTATGCCGTGTGCTAAGAAATACCTTTGTGACGCGATATCTGGAGATCCGTAAGGCCTATCGTGATGGGACTTGGTGCAGGGAAGGGGGATGGTGCGTTCTGTTGCTGATTGATTTTTCAAGGTCATCGGGGGTCATACAAGGTCATCGGGGTCAAATATGCTTAAAACTTTTGAGACGCGTTGTGACGCGATATCTAGAGATCCGTAAGGCCTATCTTGATGGGACTTGATGTCAGGGAAGGGGGTGGGGTGTTCTTTTGTTGATTAGATTTTCAAGGTCATTGGAGGTCATTCAAGGTCATCGGGGTCAAATATGGGGTCAAATAAGATCCGTAAGGCCAATCTTGATGGGATTTGGTGGAGGGAAGGGGGTGGTGTGTTCTTTTTGCTGATTGAATTTTCAAGGTCATCGGAGGTCATTCAAGGTCATCGGGGGTCAAATATGGGGGTCAAATAGATCAGTAAGGCCTATCTTGATGGGATTTGGTGGAGGGAAGGGGGGTGGTGTGTTCTTTTTGCTGATTAAATTTTCAAGGTCACCAGAGGTCATCGGGGTCAAATATGGGGTCAAATAGATCAGTAAGGCCCATATTGATGAGATTTGGTGGAGGGAAGGGGAGTGGTGTGTTCTTTTTGCTGAATAAATTTTCAAGGTCATCAGAGGTCATTCAAGGTCATCGGGGGTCAAATAAGATCCATAAGGCCTATCTTGATTGGATATGGTGGAGGGAAGGGGGATGGTGTGTTCTTTTTGTTCTTAATTTTTTGGGGTCATCAGGGGTCAAATATGGGGTCAAATAGATCAGTAAGGCCTATCTTGATGGGATTTGGTGGAGGGAAGGTGGGGGGTGTGTTCTTTTTGTTGATTAATTTTTCGGGGTCATCGGGGGTCAAATATGGGGTCAAATAAATCAGTAAGGCCTATCTTGATGGGATTTGGTGGACGGAAGAGGGATGGTGTGTTCTTTTTGTTGATTAATTTTTCGGGGTCATTGGGGGTCAAATAGATCAGTAAGGCCTATCTTGATGGAATTTGGTGGACGGAAGAGGGATGGTGTGTTCTTTTTGTTGATTAATTTTTCGGGGTCATCGGGGGTCAAATATGGGGTCAAATAGATCAGTAAGGCCTATTTTGATGGGATTTGGTAGACGGAAGAGGGATGGTGTGTTCTTTTTGTTGATTAATTTATCGGGGTCAAATATGGGGTCAAATAGATCAGTAAGGCCTATCTTGATGGGATTTGGTGGACGGAAGAGGGATGGGGTGTTCTTTTTGTTGATTATTTTTTCGGGGTCATCGGGGGTCAAATATGGGGTCAAATAGATCAGTAAGGCCTATCTTGATGGGATTTGGTGGAGGGAAGGGGGGTGGTGTGTTCTTTTTGTTGATTAATTTTTCGGGGTCATTGGGGGTCAAATATGGGGTCAAATAGATCAGTAAGGCCTATCTTGATGGGATTTGGTGGAGGGAAGGGGGGTGGTGTGTTCTTTTTGTTGATTAATTTTTCGGGGTCATCGGGGGTCAATTATGGGGTCAAATAGATCAGTAAGGCCTATCTTGATGGGCTTTGGTGGAGGGAAGGGGGGTGGTGTGTTCTTTTTGTTGATTAATTTTTCGGGGTCATCGGGGGTCAAATATGGGGTCAAATAAGATCCGTAACACTAGAAGCCTATCGCGTCTCAACAATTTCAAATGCGTCTCAACTTTGCGTCTCAACAAAATTGTTGAGACGCAAAGTTGAGACGCATTTGAAATTGTTGAGACGCGATAGGCTTCTAGTGTAAGGCCTATCTTGATGGGATTTGGTGGACGGAAGAGGGATGGTGTGTTCTTTTTGTTGATTAATTTTTCGAGGTCATCAGAGGTCATCTGGGGTCAAATAAGATCCGTAAGGCCTATCTTGATGTGATTTGGTGGAGGGAAGGGGGTTGGTGTGTTCTTTTTGCTGATTAAATTTTCAAGATCATCAGAGGTCATCTGGGGTCAAATAAGATCTGTAAGGCCTATCTTGATGTGATTTGGTGTAGGGAAGGGGGTTGGTGTGTTCTTTTTGTTGATTAAATTTTTCAAGGTATTACATCCCTTGCATTAACTACAATGCATACCTCTGTGACAGTGCTACATTGTATCATATGTTTCATCATCATTTCTTTCAAGTCACTTTTGATGAACAGGCGAGACGCGCCGTTCGAGAACCGCCTTGTCTAAAGAAATATAGGTAGGCCTACTTCAAACCATGGACTTGTTCAAACCAAATTCAAAAGAACGAAGAGATTGTTTACAAACGCCACCCCCTTCAGAAAGGTTGCTAGTTGATAAAAAAAAGTTAATCCAGGGCGTTCAATGGGTGATTATTCATTCATATCGATTGCATACAATTACTGTTGTAAAGAAAAACGGTACCGAAAATACTACACCCCGGGAAATACACGCACGTGCTAGTATTAAATCATGAACGACGCCATTGTAGACAACAGCAAACAAAACTCATTGACATGTGATGATGAATAGATTACAATAATAATGTTGTAAATAGATCGGAGTTCTCCGATTGGTTGAGATAAGGTTTGCCGACAACAGCAAACAAAATTCATTGATGAAAATAAATCACGTGATGATGAATAAATTACAATAATAATGTTGTAAATAGATCGGGGTTCTCCGATTGGTTGAGATGAGGTTTGTGTACGTGCGACTATAAATGTTTTCAGGTCACGTCATGACCTCTCGCAAGGAAAAACAAAATAATAATTTACATACAGTAACTTAAAAAATGTAGTATGAAAAGTATTAAAAAAATGTTTATTGGGCTATTATTTGTACAAATGGTTGCGCAAAACAGCTTTATTATTAATATTAACATCGTACCAAACATTTTGTTTGCATTTAGTACGAAAAATATAGATTTTATTACTACTTTCATGCGTATATTTCTAACAACACGTGTAGATCAACGCAGCTACGGGTTGTCTTTAGTCACTGGCAAAAAAATGAGGAAGAAAGGCCGCCTAGGCCGCCGGGAATTGGTACTTGTTTACGGTAGCTTTTCGAATGCCTAAAAATACGACCGCCGCTCCGTAAATCAAGGAATTTCAGCGCGGTTTTTTCTTGAAATCTCAATAAACACGGTAAATCGCGGTTTTCACAAATTCACGGGAAATCCCTAAGCTTAGCTATACAAAGAGAAAAGTACAAATACATAAAATATACAAAAATATATGAGAGACATACAGAAACTGCATATAATCAAAAATACAGAGGGCCTGCACAATAGTTATAGATAGCACAATATTTCTTAAATTGGCCAAGATTTATTTATTTATTTACTATGCTTCTTTATTGATGGTAGTATGCTTCAGTGACTTGCACTGCTTTCAAAGCAGGCCCTGTTTAAATATAATACAAATTTAATTATAATACAAATGATGATATTATTCAATTATGATACAGTGGAGATAGAAGATTTGAATTGACCGAGTGACATATTTACTAAATCAATACGAAAAGATAGTAATAAATTGTTCTACAGATGGCCAGATCTGAAAAGAAAAGTGCTCATACCAGAATTTGAGTTGATTTTAGGAATGATTCAGGTATTACTTGAATCATTCCTGGTAGGTATGATTGTGATAGTTACATACACATTTAAAATTGGATGATAAATAGGTTGGTCTATATCTTTTAAACATTTAAATTTTCCACCTATCACTTAGTTTTGTCCAATAAAGTAAGTTCATCATATCATTCAGCAGATAGTATGAAGAGATGACATTGAGTGAATATATGATGGTAAACTGTTCCAAATCTTTGGTGCCATGATCGCAAAAGTTCTGTTACTGCAAAAGTGTGTGTTTCCTGGAGCCGGGATGCGAAGAAGATTTTGAGAGGAAGATCAAAGACCCAATATTGACCCTTCAAAGACCCATTGCCCTTTTGATGACCTGTTATGTTGAATGACCTACGTTTTATTGACCTCTGATACCCAGGATTTTGCGTGATTTAAAGTGATAAAATGCATGGCCAGATTTGGTTAAATGTTCACCCCTCCCCCCTCCCCCGTGAATTTTTGTTGGAATAAAACTATATCAGGGGAGATGTACTTGGATAGCCATCACACAGAGCCCTGACCTCAACCCCATTGAGCACATTTGGGACGGAACTTGAGCGTCAACTCCCTGACAAACCACCCTCAAACAAGCAACAGCTATTAAAAGGTCATCCTTCACAGCTCTCCTGGAATAGTATTAGGCAAGATACGTATGGTAAGGCCTAAAAAAAAAGAAGTTTGATTGGCGTAACATAGAAACAAAAATAGGGTAGGTAGGTCAGATTTTTTATTTTTTTAAATTTTATTATTATTTTTTAAAAAAATCTATAAAACGTCTATGAAATTTTATATACCAGCACACATATACCATACAGACATAAACAAATGGCACAAATACATATTTTCACCTTTTTTTTCATCTTTTTCTCACACACAATTTCTTTTTTTTTAAATGAAAAAAATTAAGAGAAAAAAATGTTTAGGGTTGGGCGGGAAAAATAGGGCGGTCGGGTTACGCCAATCAAACATTTTTTTTTTTTTAAGCCTAAGCTGTCACTCAAGCCAAATTTGGTCCAACAAAATACCAAATACTAACTATTGGCTACTATTCTCCAGAGAATCAGGATAACAATAGTGTTGGACAAGGACAAGGACAATGGCATAACCATCCCTAAAGTTCAAGGACAAACCGAACTGTATAAATTTGGTGTGCATTAACCTTAACTCGAGATCACCATACAGCAACAGATTTCTTTTCCGACCCCCAAAATTCACCAGAAAGGTCACCCGACCCCTCCCGGGATTTGAACCACGGAACTCCAGTACCATGGCCCAGATCCTAGCCACTACACCACCAGGGTTGTAGCTAGCCACATTTTAGTGCCGGCTAAAATCTCACACATTTATCGCCATGCTCTGGCATTCCAAGCCATTTTGGGTATTTGATGTACATTTACTCAATTTTTGAGCCTTAGAGCTCGTTAATTTGCCTGAAAATTGCTGCGAGTGCCGGTTGTTTAGCCTTAGTGCCGGTCGCTACCGACCGGCACCGACCAGTGTAGCTACATCCCTGTACACCACGGCTGTCAGCAACACTCGGCGAGTATATACTTCTCGTTATATAGTCTGGGTCTGTTTTGTAGCCCCAAAACCTGCACGCTGGGTCATAAAAACATTTTTTCCGCACAGTTGCCGTATGGTGTAGTAGTCTAGAGTTACGGTTATCTATGATGATAATTACAACATTTTGGAATGATAATAAAATTAAAATTGCTGTATTCCTATAAACTCGAGGTCACCATACGGCAACAGATTTCTTTTCCGACCCCCAAAATTCACCAGAAAGGTCACCCGACCCCCCCACCGGGATTTGAACCACGGACCTCCAGTACCAGGGCCCAGATCCTAGCCAATACACCACAGCTGTCAGTGGACACTCGACGAGTATATTCGCCTCGTTATATAGCCTAGGTCCGTTTTGTAGCCCAAAAACCTGCACGCCGGGTTATAAAAACATTTTTTCCGCACAGTTGCCGTGTGCGTGTGGTGTAGTAGAGTTAGGGATAGTCACCTAGTGTATTATATCAATGGATATTATGATTCATGCCTCTCGGTATTTGAGTTTATTACATTTTTTCAGAGTCACGTACAAATAATTGTTGGGGTCACTGTATTGCGATAACTTTTATTGCGATAACTTTTTCTAGCAATATGGCGATAAAGAAATAGTGACGATGCCCATGCCTATACCGGGGTTCGAACCCGGGCTGCCCGCATGGAAGTCAGGCATCTAACTGATTAAGCTGGCCACAGAGTCAGCTGTAAAATTGTAATTTTCCACACCATTTAAAGGTAGATGACCCGATCACATTTTCGTAACACAGAATTATTTCAAACATACGGAGATTTTCATATCATATGAAAGCTCGTATTTTTCTCATCATCATACTGAAATTTGACGGCCTAATTCGGTATAATTACGGAGAAATCGATGAAATAACGTTGAATTACCGCGAAAGGTGGTAACCACCAATATCGTTTGTGTACAACTCAATGGGTACATTTCACGGCATCTTTTGCGTCTAAAATAAGAACCATTAGAGTTATGCAACTCAAACTTTGGAATACAACTTTTTTAAGGATGACCTTTCATGTAGAATAGTAAACTTCAAGTTTAAAATCGGAACATCTACCTTTAATAGCCCGCCCGATCTCGCATTAGCAACTATACAAACAGTGTTGTGCAGGGTTATGGTTAACCCTAACCCTGCTGCCCACTTTTTCAGTTTTTTTTCTTCTTCAAACAAATATCGTCACGACCCCCTGTATTTGAACCCCCTGTATTTGAACCACGGACCTCGGGCACACTGGGCAAGGGATTTTTCACTACACCACGCCGGGTTATACAAACAGGTTGGGTCGTTGGATTTGGCAGGGTTAGGGTTTGAGCAACACTATTGTCTTAAACCAACCTTTTCTACCACCCGGGCCTCATTGTGATTTTGAGGTCCATTTACGGACCGGTCCAAAACACGTCCAGAGGAGGAGTAATAGGGGAGGGGAAGCTTAGGAAGACAAATCCTCAGTCCATTGCTCATTGAATACCCGCTTCTCTTCATGTAATTTCCTCTTTTTACTCGCTGTTGCTGCTGCAAGCGCCATGTTAACCAGTGGTTTTAACACACAATCACGCCTCGAGTTATATTTACTAAATGCAGTCCGTCACTCTACTAATTATAAGGCAGCACACCACTAATTCAATCCGCCATTGTGTAAACCTTGGGAGTTCCAGTTAAAACGGCCCGCATCGATGGGAATTTTGGAATTGCTTCGCGGGCCGCAGATTTGAGGCCGACAGGCCGCATGTGGGCCGCAGGTTGCACATGCTCGTCTTATAAACCATTGATATCAATGTTACTTATAAACATTTTAATATAATGTTATAGCCCTTGCTGTTTACTAAAGTAATAGGTTACAAAACTAAAATTCTTTTTTTTAATTGACCATTCGGTTCTGGAGTTTTTTGAAGTGGCACAAATTCCTGAATTTATCACCATTGTTCCTATACTTCCCTTTTATTTAATTTGTTTAGTAAGTTGCCAAATCATTTTAGAATTTGGCTAATTATAATAGTCATAAATTATGCAAAGTAAAGTTATAATAGATTTCTAAAAGAGTTATAGTATTGAATTTTGTTTTACAATGTGCTATACAAATGATCAGTTACATGTTGCTAATTTCAATATGCCTAATAAAAAATGAGGGCCATAATTATAAAAGTTTAAATTGTTGTGTTTGTCAAATATTTTATTGATAGACAACGCTTTGCAATGCACAGAAAGGTTTTGCATGTCACGCACTGCAGTGCCAATTGTTCATATTGTCAATATTTATTGTGCTGTCATGGCAACAATTTAATCCAAAGACTACAGGTATCTTAAAATCATATAGAGCAAATCTGTCAAATTTATTAAATACTGCCCTCAATTTGTGAACATTTTGTCCCCCCTTTCCTTATGTGCGACCCTTCGGAGAGATGTGATAAGTGTACATTTTTTCCAAGCAGGGTCACTCAGGGCTGCTCCTTTGCTAGCTTGTGTTACGTACGTACATAGTCTTCAAATCTTCAAATTAATCACTTCCTATAAACAGATTATAATACAACATGGAAAAAAGTTAAAAAACAACATTTAAAATTCTAAATATGTATGATTGTGTGTGTGGTAATTTATTAATATTAGTTATTAGGCCACGAAAATTGAAATTGTTTAAAATTTGTGAAATAGTTAAAAAATTGCATGAAAATTAACCCCAAAAAACCACTTGATTTTTTGTGTGCATGCGCCAGTTTTGGGGACGCCTAAATTCCAAATTTACCCCCCACTCTAAAAAAATAATGTTTTGAAGACCCAACCAACCAATACTACCTGAGAAGTTGGATTGCCCACAGAACAGGGTGTTTTTTCGTCGTCTTAGAGATAATCCTTTTACAAAATATAAATCAATCCAAGTCTAAACTAAATAATCTACAGTTTTTTCATAATTTTTCATGTTAAAATAAATAAGAATATTTGAATAAAATATAGAAAAAGAAGAAAAAAAATCACAATTTCAAAACAATATGGGTTGTTAATGTCCGCGAAACAGGTTCTCCGCCCCCCTCCCTCCCTTGGCCTTATTACTGTAAAACAAGCTAATTACGCGAACAATAATTTAGTTTTGCGAATTTTGCGAGAGGCTCAAATTCGAGAAAGTATATTGCCACGGATTAATGTGTTTGAAGATGATTAGTGGTAGCATAATTCGGCAGCCTAACACTGGATACAAATTGATACAGGTATTCATAAAAACAAAGCTTAATTGACACGTACGATTCATTTGTAAAGTCATTGTAATAATATCGCGTTATATTTTTTTGACTTTTTTCAGTTCAGAATTGTCTTATTTGTGATTGATTTACTCACTGTAATATTGCGACAGATTCATCCCTGTGCATATTTTGTACTGTGTTAGTTTCCTCTTTTGCGGACCAGCACCTGTCTGCTAGGAAAAACAAACAACGTCGGTTGACTTGTGTAATGCCTACTTGAACCATTTATACTACTTCTATTCTAGTAATAAGAATCAGTGGGGTTTTAGAAGAAATGGAGGGCTTAATATACTGTTGGTACATATAGTTGTGCTTACGAAAGGCACAGAATGGCTCAGAATTCGACCAACAAAATGTATTGTACTTCTTTTGTAACTGAGTGTAGGGTTCAAAATTCGGCAGTCTCAACATCTTTTTACTTGTGGCAAATATATTTTAGTAAATGAAATTTAAGATATGCGAAATTAAGTTGCCGCGAAACTAGCGAAAAAAATCATGCCACGAAATTAATTTGTTTTACAGTAGTTGATTTTAGCAAAGCTTTTGAAATGGTAATCACCTTTTTCAAGTTAAATAAAAAGAAGAAGAATACAACAAAAAACAAAACAGACAACATCAACAACAACAACGACCGATTACATGTAAATATCCCCGGTCCCCCCCACTGTATAATAATTAAAATATTCGATATCAAGGTAATTTCATTCGCTCAGAATATTAGTAACTAAAAAAAACCTATTATAAATAAGGTGCATGCAACCTGCCTTCGAGGATGCAAAGTAGTGTGCAAGGATGCAAAGTAGTGTTACCAATGCATGCTATTTTCGGTTGTCGTATTACATCGTATCTGTACGGCTATATAGCTAGCGAGCAATAATGCTCACCAGTATTGCCTTGATTCTTTATTAGAGAGAACCCTGTCTGCTCGCTGTGCTTGCTTGTACCCGCCAGCCTGTCAATGTCTCAGCATGTCTTATATTGAGTTCCAGGGTATCCATTCGCAACGACAGGTTCCTCCCAGAATGCAATGCAATACTGGTGGTGGCACAATTATGCCGATTGCAGCATCGTTTAGATACTATTGGTATAATGGACTGCAATATAATGGACTTCAAAGCTGTAAAGGAACTTATCCACAAACGACGCAAATTGCATGAAATTAAACTATCCGAGCTAATGTACTGTAAAAGTGGTAATTTTCGCGCTTTGCCGACTTTCAGCCATTTTGCTTGTTTTTAATTTCACTATTTGAAAGTTCATTACATAGACTTATGCACAAAATAAATTTGTTTGCATGTTTTTATTTTCGTGGTAGCTGTTTGGAGCACGAAAAGCGCAAACATTAATGTAGCGTGAAAAATGTCCACGTTTACAGTAATGCACTATTCATATACTATCTATAACAGTTGACACATTTTAATCATCATTTTCTTCTTACTTTGTTGGTAAGATAAAAGATAATATACTGGGAAATGAATGAGGCCAAGTAACAAAAATAAAGTGTTTCTTGTCCGGACTTTTTTAAAAATCAGTGAGGGCGGCCCTTTAATACTAATTATTTTTGGATTTTTTGTTATTTTTCAGAAGCCAAATTACAAGCTTTTTGTAATATATTGTTTCGATATGCGTATCATTATCCAACAAGTGTTTCTCACATTTTTTTTATTGAAATATAGTTGAAAATGATGGACACACTCGCACACAACAAAGACAGGTATGATTTTTGATTTTTTTTTTGGTGGCATTTTTGAAAAAAACAAATAACAAAAATATTGGAGCTACATCAAAAATTGATGTGGGGACGTGAAACACTAATTTTTGTTACTTGGCCTAAGCCCAAAATGTCATAACGTACACAAATATTTGATTAAGTATATGCACCTGATTTAGACTGCATTGTTGAATTCCCTTAGTTACGAGCTTTCCAAAAATGTTAACTTTTGCTATCATAGGTTGAATACTTTTTCCCCGTTATACTTTAATGTCATTTATATGAAACTGATGAAATACAGACAAGTTTACTGTGTGATTGCGAATAGGGAGAAAGCCGAGGATAATGCAATCTATCTGTGATTAATAGTTGTGTTACATTGTTGACAATTCTGTTGAAACAGCGACTACAGAATAATGTTTGTTCCATACGGGGATGATTGTATCAGAAATTGGTTACAGAGTTGTCTTTGCAATGTTGTCTTTGCACCCTCATACTAAGAAAGTTGGCTATTCTGTTACTAACTGACTGCTTCTTGTCTGCGCTTCTTTGCATTCTGATCACACAGCACTAGGGCTGACCATTTACAAAATCGGCCTGTCCAGGGAAATGCTACAGTTGATTATAGAAGCACCAAGTCAAGTCATCTATAGTTTATTCAGTCCCAAATTGGCAAGATATATTCAGTGTTTATCTCTCCGCACGCAAAGGTAATCCAAGCGTACAAGCGTGATTATGGCCACACGCACATGGCATTGGTCTTAACGCTTTCCATGCGCCAGGCGTCTGCAGACGACATTCCAAATGTTTACAAAATGTTTCAAAAATGTCAAAATTATTGAATTTCATTACCATATTTGGAATCATCATGAGAAATGCATTGAAATAAGTACAAACATGCCTACATGTAGTATTGGTTCAGTAATCCTTGAGGTAGACCATGAAAGTTGGGAAAGGATTTTGAAAAATCTGTTTTGTATAATGGTAAAACCAATAGCCCATGGAAAGTGTTAACACTTAAGACATGCATGATGGGATATGCATTATACCTACTGTGCCGGTATTACAAGCGCAAGTAACATCACATCTTGAGTGCGGGGTCTATAAATAGCGCAGAGCAGTGAAACCATTGTATAAATGGATTGAGCTATTCCTGGGATTCCCAGGTTAGCCACATTAATAAAGACCCAAGAAAATTATTTGTATTGATGAGAAGAATGGGCAAAACCCAACCCTAGAGAAAAAAATTGATGGAAATGAATTTGTCAAAACTAATATGTTGCTAACAATACTGGAAAACAATTTAATTTCACGGCAACTTAATTTAGCAAATTCACTTTTTGCAGCAATTTAATTTAACTTATTTGTATCATCTGCCTATACATTAAACCATTATAAATAATAAAATGTGTGGCAATTTAATTTGGCGAATTGGATCTCCTAGTGAAATTAAATTGCTAGCGAAATTAAGTTGTTTTACAGTATTACATAAGGGACGCACCATTTGATTTTCAGGGGGGGGCATGGAAGTTGGGGTCGGGCGGATTTTTTTTTTTTTGTCACCGAAGTAGGCGACTTTTTTTTGTTGTTGCCGCCTTTGGCGCCATTTTTATTAATTTTTTTTCGCCGAAGGCTGAATTTTTTTTTTTTTTTAGGTTTTAACTGTTTTTCTGTACATTAAGTTGGGTGTGTCAGGTGAGTCATAATTAATTTTTTTTACTCGGCAGTGGGTCATCTCTTCTTTTTTTTCCTGGTTGGTGGGCAAAGTTTTGTTTTTTTTCCTGGAAAGTGGGCAAAGTTTTTTTTAATTTTTTAAACTTCCATGCCCCCCCCCCCCCTGAGTATCTAATGGTGCGTCCCTAAGGACGGATTCATAATCCAGGGTGTGTTAAAAGGTTCATGCGCAGGGAAATACACATTGCATCACATTTGCCAGGTTTTAGTTTAGAGAGAGATGGTAGTATATATAGCTGGCAACAATACTTAATTAGGTTTCAATTTCACAGTTAGATCTATTAATAGGCTAAACAACAACAGAATGACTTCCTTATAATCCTATCTATAGAAGTAATGGCTGCACAGCTTACAAGGTCTCAACACTTTTGTGGGTCAATCAGGTCTACAATTTCAGAACATGAGTTGAAAATGGGAATGGGTAGCATTGCATAAGGGAAGTGGCCGAGGGTCCATTGGACGGTGCTGATATATATAATATCAGTGTTAGCTCTGCTACAGAGCCTCTCTTAGTCCCACCCCTTCATCAACACAACCTCCCCCTCCTCTACACCAATGCATTGTGTAATGCCGTGCCTACACCAACCATACAATGATACTTGTAATGTACATTATAACAGCATGTACAGACTGTACAGCCAGAGGCAATCACTGGCACCTCTAGGCTCTATACTGACACAAAAAATGGGGTGGCAAATATTATGGGAATTCTGGGCGATGCAGCAGAGCTATATCAGTGTATGAAAAACCATTGATTTATTAAAACATTTGCTTGCTTTCTTAATGTCAATGTGTCAGATCAGATTTTCTGAGGATGGGCTCTCCAAATCTAACTGATCCATTCAGCATCAAAGAAGATTCTGAAGTCGCAGCCACAATGCATTGCGCCAACTCCAGCCAAATAAAGATTGGTTTACCCACGATGCATTTGGATTTCCCCTTATCGATACTTGTTGTATCAATACGATTGATATGTCGCTTCAAACCCGATGACTTTTGTATTCATAGATTAGGCTATATTAAAAAATCTTTTGTCTTAAAGCTCTTCAGTTTTTCAAAACCTAATGCGTAATGCGTTTTTTAATTTTAATTTTTTAAATTTTATTTAATATTTAAAAAAAAAAAAGAAAGAAAGAAAGAAAAAAAAGGATTTCTTTTTTTCTAACACGCATCAATTAACTAACACACGCGGGAACTTTGCTACAATTTTTTTAAATATAGCCTTATCGAGATATTTATATCGTGGCTTTTTGTCACGCATGACATGTATTGGGAAATTGATAGTTATCCATCCTGTCTTTTTGGTGAGTAAAGGTCCATTCATACTCCTGTCGTTGCGCACCGCTCGATGTCAATGGATATGGACTTACGAGTTGAAGCAATGTCAACTTTTATCCAGCGATGTCAACCGATGCGCAACTACGCGAGTTAGACAGACCTAGAAATGAGTAAAAGGAACACTGAGATCCAATGTATTTATCAATGTAAACAAGAATCTAAGAGCTATGAAGCCATGATTTTGTACAAATGTCCATGGGAACCTAGATGAATTGGAGACCAGATTTACAGTGTTTTGCAAACATGTAATGCGTTAGTGATGTCTTTAAAATCTAGGTGTTTACACATCACAAGGAGACTGTGACGTAATTGCATCATTTTATAATTGTAGTGCTCACATAAACGGGCGCGCTTACTATAGGCGCTGGCTTATACACACACACGTTAGAAAAAAAAGAAGATACATAAATGCTGCGCCTGTAAAGTTACGTCACTGTCTAGAGGAAGAAATAGAAGAGTGTCAAATATGTGACTAAGATTATATTGGCATTAATCCATCATCTCTGTTCAAGTCTTGCCCTGCATCGAGTGTTCAAATTTAATAAAAATCAAGTTATCCAGCAGATAACCATGTTATGAAATCAGGTTTTCCGACAATGTTTTTGGTGTTCCGCAAAGTAAGGAATGAGAACAAATCTTTTGAGTACAGTACAAATATTCCAAAAGTATGGTCGTCCGACGGATAACCTGCATTGAAATTGAAAATGTCCGCCATCATTTTTAGCCCAGTAGGCTTCACAAAACCCAGATTACCACTTAATTTGAATGCTGTCTGCATCATGAGTGCAATCCTGTCTCAACTGATGAATAATAAGAATACAATGAACAATAAAAAACCAATCACTTTTGACATTACCATTAACGTAAAGTAGCCCTGCATGTCCAGGGCTGGAAAAAATGACAACATTCCCCAGAAGTTTTCCATCAACCATTTTCCTCCATATTTTGTATATTAATTCATCAGTCAAAAATTCCCTCCAAATGACAAAATATCTGTGGAAGGAGTTTCCTGATTTCCATATTTTTTCCTGCCATGGCACTGTCAACATGGCCACTTTTTTTGTGTTGAAAATGAAATCTAATTCTAGTTTATTGCGCAAGTCATTTAGGTGTATATCTTGAAGTCTGGCCTGTGTAGGTGTGTTAGGGTTATAGACCTGGAAGGGAAGTCATATTTTTGTGTATACCTTGCAGGCCTCATCAAGATATGGAGAGGGCATTCAATTTAAAGCAATGTCAGAGGGGCACCAACTTTCTTCAAAGCAATTATATACTTTTGAAAACAGCCAGAAATTGAGGGCATCAAGGCAACGAGGTGGGGCATCGAAAGCAATATGCCATCGACTAATTTGAGCCCTGATACCGTGGCACACTACCATGTTAAAGCAGAAGGTCCCCGGTTCGAATCCCAGTTGGTGCAGGGAATAGCAACAGCAGGGCGAGAAAAAAGGTTTTATTTCCCGGGAATCAAGTCAAATTGTTCACAATATTTTACATATTTTAGCCATACAGGCTGTAACAAAAAAAGTTATACAGTTTTGAAAAAAATATTAAAAATATCTCCCGTGGATTTTCTGTTGCGAATTTTAATGGCCTGCAAGGGGAATCTTCTTAGCCTTTGAATAAGCTTTGTTTCATAACAATCGATGGTCGGTAAGCAGAGATATGATCAATTGTCTAAAGTAGTCACCTGGGCCACTTTGGGTTAATTAATGGTAAAATCACTGGGATGAATATGAATGGAATCGAACCAGGAACATAGCAGTGAAAGCGCTCTTGTTAGACAACAATGGTTCGTTTCAAGTGGTTAAAAGTATTACAAAGACGGTTAGGTCTTTACAAATATTATTTATTTATTTCATGAATTTATTTATTCAAATGAAATAAAACTATTTCAAAAAAGAATTATATTGTTCTCTCTAATGTTCCTTGCATGATACCCTAATCATTTAATTTATACAATCAATATTGTATGATATTATTGTGAAAGTGGCCCAACCCGATTTCTAGACGACTTAGTAGATTGGTCATAACTGTTAAACGCAAGTAGTTAAAAAGACCAAATAAAATGATTCTGGTAGCCAAAACGGAACTTAACACAGAGTGTAAGAGATTTTGACATTGCATGATTTTAACAATAAATTAAAAATAAAATTGCGATTGTATAACTTTTTTTTTACAGTCTGTAGATCCCTTCATATTGCCAAAAATTTCCCTTCAGATCTCCAAATTTCCCTCCAGATCTTCAAATTTCCCTGGAATGAGCTTCCCATATTCCCTGCTTTTTCCTGCTGTGAGCAACAGGTATACCTTGAATCAGTTGTTCGTTGATTGGATGGTATTTGCGTGAGAGTTAATTAATCAGGACACAATGTTAATGCACCTGGGGCACATACTTAGGCTAAACAAGAATAATGCTAAATTTGTAACAAATGTGTAACAGATTGAGTGAGAAAAACAATATTAACCTATTTTAAAACATTAAATTGGCCACATGTTGTAAAGAACATTGTGCAAAAATGGGGTTAATTTGTTATAAAGTTGTGATGCACGAAAAAGCCAGAAACGGCACATTTAACAATTAAGTATAAGTGCTAAATTAATAACAAATGTGTAACAGATTGAGTGAGAAAAACAATATTAACCTATTTTAAAACATTTAAATTGGCCACATTGTTGTAGAGAACAACAATGGGGTTAAGCCTAGTGCTGGTTATGAAATTGTGATGCGCAAAGAGCCATAAATAGCACATTAAATTTAACAATTAAGTATAACTATAAGTGCTAAAAACTGCTAAATTAGTAACAAATGGGTAACAGATTGAGTGAGAAAAACAATATTAACCTATTTTAAAACATTTAAATTTGCCACATTGTTGTATAGAACATAGTGCAGCAATGGGGTTAGGCCAAGTGCTGGTTATGAAATTGTGATGCGCAAAGAGCCATAAATAGCACATGTAACATATTGGCACACTTAATTATACAGAGTATTAATAATTAAAACTTGGTCAATACACTTTTATGGACGATATCCATCTGACAATGCTAGCAAACTACTTACTGCTCTCTACTTCCCCTAAATATACAGTCATCAACAAAATATGTTCTTTCCTCCCTGAACCATTTCAAGCTATGGTAAAATACAACTTGTTTCAATGATAACCTTTTAATTTTATAGTAGTGAAAGATAGTGAAAATAAGTACAAATATGCCTAGTCATGATCATTATTGAGATAGGTGAACTCCTCTATCATCATCATTATGATCATCGTGGGTGCATGCAATACGTTAATATTATAGATGAAGCCCCACGATATACAAGGATAGCACTGTTAAACCTCTTGATTTCACGAGGGATTTAATTTCGCGAATTTTGCGAGGGATGTGGATTCGCGAAATTAAATACCTGCGGAAATTGTCAATTTTGCATTGGAAGTAACAGTAACATTCTGGGATTCGCAAAATTAAATGCTCGCTAAAATAGCAGTATTTTTCATTTCGCGAAATTAAAGTATCCGCAAAATTGTGTTTGACAGTATATGCATCTAAGCTGCCACTGACTGCTACCTCCCTCGGAATATCGCATATTAAACTACAATTTTCACTGGGTATTATTTTCACAAACTTATTTAATTGGAAATCCATGTGGAATTGTAAATGTATGGTGCTTGAATATATATATGGCTATACTGGACTTGAGGCCTCGTTATGTCTGAATCATCTCGAGTACAAATAAATGAGTATTGAAACCTTACACATTTTATTGTGAACATTTTGACTTAAAAAATCCTGGCAGAATCGATGTGTTCTTTCACTCTTTCCTAGCTAGTTGAGCTATAAATAGATCTCAGCTAGTGTAAACATACGCTCTTATTGTCAGACCATAGCTCGCGCACAAAATCAACCCGGCACCGCATGACTCGATGCAAGTTGTAACTGCTCCCGAAAGCGGGGTAAAAATACGGGGGACTGGATGCACGGGCAGGACGACATCGTAGGGGTTTTTCATCGCTGTTGCACGGTGGCACAATAATATGATGTGTTTAGTTTTTGCCTGTCAAACAGGGGGTGTTTATCTCACACCTAGTGGGTCCCTGTGGAAAATTACAATGGCGGATAGTAGACTGCCGTTTTTAGCTCTGTGGCTTAGCCGTGCTGAGTGATTTTTATATAAGATTTGTGATGGTTTTGCTAAGAGATAATACCGTAAAAACAACGACTGATTAAGTTAACGGCAGAATATCTTCAGCAGGTAGGTAGTTATGGCAAGCGGGTGTACATGGACTCTCTATGTTGACATGTAGAAGTGGTACTGTTATTATGTTATTGATGAATTTATGAATATAGGATGATGATCATTTCGATGTATTGTGGCTGACGATGATGACGAAGTGGGGATATGATGGGGAAGAGATATGTGATCAATGTTTACATGTAGTAATGGTGTAGTAGTAGTATAGTAGTACTGTTGTTATTGTGTTATAACCTGTGGGCCGGTGCACATAATTATGATTCTTGGAAGATAGTCGCTTAAATGTTGGGCAAAATGTTGCTGTTGTTGTTGTGTTGCTCTCAGGACAGACCGTACATTTTTCTGCTTGAAATGAATATAATTGCTTGAATAGATCACGCTAGAAACATTAGTCAAATTGACATTACCAATTTTGTCTTGTCATGAACCATGAGGTCTGTCAGTAATATCTGTCAGCCTAAAAAAAAGAAGAAAAAAAAAGAAGAAAAAAAAGGAAATTCGACCGACTGAACCGACTTAAAGATTTTTAGCACTTGAAGGCAACAAAACAACAACAGCAAAATGTGTGGGGGAAGGGCCTTATTTGTATTGTGAAGTGATGTCGTAAGTTAGAGATGGGTAGAGGATGTTTGAGCTACAATCATTTTCAAAACTGTGAAAACGATGGTCCCTCTCCCTAAGGCCAAATTCTGTTGTTGTTTTGGCGTAACCCGCCCGACCCAATTTACCAGACCCTGACTTTTTCTCTTTTTTTTGCAGAAGATTTAAAAAACCCACTCAAAAATCAAACAAAAACAAATATAAAACGATCTTTGGCGCTCCTCATCAAAAAGGAATATAAATACAGAGTATAACAAATGCATTATATAGTATAAACTTATTGTATTAGGCCAAACAAAAAAACAGGTTTGTTTCCAGTAGTGCACGCGCATTTCAGATGATTGATTCTTGCCCATTTAATCTTTTCTATAGACTAAACGGAAACAAATATTGTTAGGGCGCCATGTTTCAAGATGGCGATTGGCCACATACGGCAAACAAGAAAGTGAAAATCTGCGGTGAATATCACATTTTAGCGAACATAAGAGTAACAAAAATGCACAGATTTGACTAAATAAAACCATTTCAAGTGAAATCTCCACTATGTATTTGAGCCAAATAAATAAAAAATAAAACACTGCATTTTGCAAATTTGACTTTTCAGGCTTGCTACTGCAAACAAACTTGTTTTTTTTGTTGGCCTTATGCATCAACAGGCAAGTGTTGGTCCATATGAGAGCATATTCCAGCAAAGGGCTGTAGTAAATACGCTCCAACGTTGGTTTTTATACAAACTGGTTTGGAATCCTATACTTTCGACTGACAGTTTTGTACGCACATCTTTCACAGGCCCGTCAGATGGGGGGGGGGGGGGGGGGGGGGGGGCGACGGTGGCGATCGCCCCCCCCCCCCCCCTTGAAAATCTCTTCTTTTTTTCTCTTTTTTTTTAAGGTAAAAATTGCGTTTTTCTTAGTTTCAAATATCAATGATAGTAAAACTACTCATAAAACATTGACTACAGTGCTTTTTTGACTGCGAAATTGTGTGTCCTTGCGAAATTTTTTGACGTGCAAAATTTTTTGACTTCACCCCCCCCACTTACGTGAAATTCACGAGGTGGCTGACTTGGAAAAAATTTGGGGCAACCTTTTACGAAAAAAAAACCCCTAGCTACGCCACTGCTTCCGGTAAAAAATCGTGAAAACGCACCCCCCTTGGGCAAAAGTGTCTGACGGGGATGTTTCATATGCATGTGTGTAGTGTCCCAACAGGTTTTGAACAAGATTGTACAATGTAGGTGGAGATACAAGGTAGACGTGGGGGTTTGGGAGAACTACCGGCCGATTGGTTAAAAAGATGGATACATCATTTATTGCACCAATGAGAGACATTGTTAGAATAATTGTATCCCTGATAAAGATGGGAGTGAAACATTTTACAAGCTGCATTTGAATTGGCTATTCATATGAGTACATCTTGTAATAAACCAATCAGAACCACTCTAAGATAGACAGGTAGACCCCAGGGGGTTAAATGTGCGTTTGTAATCACCTGCAACCGAGGACATCCTCGATTTCCTGATACGGGCAAAGTATTGCAAACAACATAAAAAGGCTATATCTAAACGAGGTCTTCTTTGGTGATACTCTCCCCTATAGGCCTCTGTAGGATAGCACACAGTCTAGTTGATGGTTTGACACACAATTCAGCCGCCATTTTGGTCCTCGGTGTGTTGGTGTGTCCAGATTGGTGGGTCCTCATTTCAGATAGTACCATGTTTGGTTCTCGTTAACTGGGTGTGTAAATTAAAGGATTTGTGTACAAAAATATATGCTGTGTGGACAAAAATTGGGTGTGGAAAAAAATGTATTACAAATTTAGGTGTGTAACACCTCCCCTCCTACATGGCTGGCTGCTGCTAAGCCTGTCGGTGGAGAGCTATAGTACTGTAACTAGTAGTGGGTGCACGGCTGTTTGATCCCACATAATTTGTCCGTTTTATTCTGAGAACACCGTAACTTGCTGGCCCGGTTCTGGTTTTAACTTATTCAAGTACCTGAATATACTGGCCATCTTTTATAGAAATGACAGAACATTTGGTGGTGCCATTTCTGAGAAATAGAGCTTTGAATATTATTATTTACTATAATAGCGCCCTCATCGGCCACATTTCCCATAGAGTTACATGTAAAATGTGTGTAAAGTAAAAATTGCCGAAAATTTAAAAATGACTCGAACAATTTTCGTGAAGTTTTCACCGTATACTCGTAGTCATTAGCGCTACCTAAACCAGGTCAAACCATATCTGGGCCACTATGTAAGCTTTTTTTATTCCATAATTAAAATTATAAATCGGACAGTCAAACAGCCGTGGGTGAGTGTTGATTGGAAAGAATGCCATCAGCAATGTATCATATGAAAATGTCATAGATACTGTTCTCTCTCATAATAGAAATGGTGTGGAAGGGGAGGCGTTGTCCTGAAAAGTGGTTTGTATGCTGCAAGATTTACTTGTGATGCGCAAGATTTACTTGTGAGTATTACATTTCACTGAAATGCAAGGGATTATGATCTATTATGGTGTATAAACTGTGGCTCGTTCAAGTTCACTCATTATACAGTAAAAATATTAAATGTGGTACTCCAGTGGCGGCCACAGGGTGTGAGGGTTTGGTGGTTTGGAGGAAGTAGTCCGATCCTTGCCCCCCACCTCCAATTGCCTCCCAGTCAACTGAAGCCCCTGTTCAATTTGTCTCCATTTATTGAAAATGTTGACTTAAGGCATTGAAGAAAAAAACGCAACACTGTTCTATGGGCAAAGGGACCTGTCAGGTAGGGTCGGTCGGGCGGATTTTTTTTCTTCCCAAAAATATTTTGGGAAATCCGGGGGGAATTTGTTTCTTCTTCATAAACTTACTACTGCCCCTGAAAATCTAACGGTGCGTCCCTAAGTGTGCATTCAAAAGTAGAAAAAAACAAAACTGATGCACAATGCCAAACACTTTGCACTTTTAAAACTAAAAAAAACACCTAAAAAAACAAACTAAATAGAGAAATTATATTTATTTATTAAATCTTAAAGGTGGATGTTCCGATCAATTTAGGTTTCTTGTACCCATCAACATAATTTGATATCAGAAGAAAAATGTTCTCATTGTTTCTGTAAAATATTTGGCGCAAGATATGGTCCATTTAGACGTTATAGGCCAAAGTGCAGTGAATTACTGCCAAAGGTGGTTAAACACCTGGCCAGTTTGTGTACTACTCAATGGGCAAGTTTTGTGTCACCTTGTGCTTCTAAAATAAGAACCATTGGAATTATCCAACTCAAACTTTTGGATTACAACTATTTTAAGGATGACCCTTCATGTAGAATAGAAAACATCAAGTTGAAAATCGGGCCAGCAATCGGAACACCTACCTTTAACAATAGAAAAAGCCCGGGGGAGGGGGCACTGACAGTGGAAAAGGGTATAAATATGTGCCGCGCTACGCTGAAGACCCCCCTTTTCACCCTCTGCTGCTAGCTCTTATGACCCCCCTTTTGAGCCTGCATCAGTTCTTATGACCCCAATTTTTTTGAAAATTCAAAAATCGTGAAATTTTGCGTTCCAAAAGCCCAATTTTTGCCATAGCCAACAACAACAACAACAACAAAATCGAAAATGTGCGTTCTTGCTAATCAAAATTGAACTATAGGCCAGTTCTCAAGACCTACTTTTCAGTTCCCAAGACCCTATTTTTCGTTATAAAATCAGTTCAGTTCTGTAGCCCCCCTTTTTGAGACCCTGTGCGGCATACCCCTACCCCCAAAAAAGTTGAGTGCCCCCCGGGGAAAAGCATATTTGATTGAGTTTTGTTGCATAATTTGCCTCCAGCATTCAAAACAACTACGGAACCTATAGCAAATTCATTCTTCAATCCAACCATCCAACCAACATAATTTGCCATCAAAACTCTATCAATAGACGGATGCGTTTATAAACAGATGTTATTGGGAACGCATGGTAAGAAATGGCCCATTTAGGCGTAAAAAATGGTTTGATTGGCCTAACATGACAAAAACAAAAAGGGTAGGTCGTCAGGATTTTTGTTTTTTGTTTTTTGAAATCACCTGAAAATAGCCGAAAATGAAAGCAAATAGTCAGGAACTTTAATACTTTCTTCAATTTTTATATTTATAAATATATATATATATATATATATTTTTTTTTTCCTCCCTCAAAGTAATAAAAAATATTTGGGGTCGGCGATGTATTTAGGGTTGGCCGGGTTAGGCCAATCAACCTTTTTTTTAGGCCTTAGCTATGTACCACCAGCATAAATATTTTGTGCAATAAAAATACCTGGTAATACACAAAATTCAAAACAAATGTCATGAAACTAGCTAGGTGTGTCATTGCTGTAGAAACAACAAACTTGATGCACAATGCCAACCACTTTGCACTAAATACCGGGCCTAGAAATAGCACCCGCCCGCCTGCCCATAGCGGGTCACTTTTTACGTCGGGCACGGGCAGGTACAAGTTTTTGAAACTCATTGTGTTAGTGGGCTACACTGGTTGGTGGAATTTCTATTGTTCATGTATTTTTGTGGGTTAATACCTGCCCAACTGGCTAGTTGAAAACACTGATTTTCAAGAAAAAGGGTGGCTTAAAATACCGGTCGAACGTGTTTAGGGTAACTTGTTTTGTTCCCCGTTCCCAGAAGAATGTTATCCCCGTTTTTGCGATTTCTTTTGAGCGTCTCATTTCCAATTTGAGAACGCATGTGTGTCACTCGTTTCTACAGCGTCATAATCGCCATAGCAAACCGAGATAGCAAAGACTTACTGAATGTTTACATTGTCTAGCTACATTGTAATGCAAGATCCTCCTTGACAGCATTTAAATGTATATATACAAGAAATGAACAATACCCATGAATACATTTTTGTCTATTCATATCTACGGGCATATCTATTGCAGGCAAATAGACAAAACTTGTTTAGGGGTCATATTCTGGCAAGAACTTGTTTAGGGGGCAAAATTAGCAAGGAAAGCGCGCTAAAAACTTGTTTAGGGGATAATTTTGCTTGCAGGGTAAAATTTGTTTAGGGGGTGTCTGGAATAAATTTGGTCACGCGTGTGTACACCATTATGTTTGACTGCCCCCCCCCCCCCCCCCCCCCCCCCCCCCCCCCCCCCCCCCCCGGGGAGACGAGTCTTGAGTTTCTTTTTGAATATGGACAATGAGGCAGCACTGCGAACTGTTGGTGGCAATCAGTTCCATAAATATTAGGGGCAGCTACCGCAGTGGCCCTACGAGGAGGGCTACAACCCATCTTAAAATGACAATTGTGATTTATATGATGATTATACTATTATAGGCCTACACTCAAAGTCACCTATGGAGAGAGAGCTCTGCTTGGTTGAGCTCTCATCATACACTGGTATACCCGGTAAAATATACTCAGCGGAAAGAAGACTTATTGTACCTTGGAAATACCAGCCAATGACGGAGATGGTCGCTTCGCTTGGAGAGCTCACATAGAAAATTCATAAACCATAACAACATATGGTCAGTCAAAAACATACTATATTGGTTGGGTTTACATATAGTGTACTATTTAAATAAAATGTTCAAACTTTGTAACGCAGCCAGATCAGGGTTTTGCGTGTGTCTGGAGGTTTAGGTAACGGTTTAGGCTTAAGGGGGCTGTGCACCTTCAGGTACAGCCTCCGTAAAACTGCCGTAACTTCTTCATCATGGTTGGATTCATTGAACCCTTTCCTGCAAAAAAATGTATACTTTTATCTAGATTAAATGAATAATGAAGAAGTTACGGCAGTTTTACGGAGGCTTACTGAAGGTGCACATCCCCTTTAAGGGAGGTGTCAACCCTTTTTATGAAAATTATCAAGCACTGTAACTTTTAAACTAATAATGCAATGTACATAAAATATACAATTCTTTAAATGAAATGAGTCGGAGAATCCTTTTTTGGTATCAAATTCCACAAAAAAATAGTGATTTTACATTTTTGCCAACAAATCACTTTTTTGGTGCCAATTTTTTTTCAGACAACCTAACAAAATCAGTTTTTGGTTAAAAATGCCTAAAATTTCAGAATCATTTTAAGTCAATTATCTAGGATCTGTTTGTTTTTTGTGGCTTAAAAATGTTTAGTTTTGAAAATATTGACCAAAAAGTAAAAAAAGTAAAAAAACCAAAAAACACAAGATGTATTTGGGTCGGGCGGACGAGGACAATCAAACTATTTTGTTGTTGTTGACCTTACTCTTATCCTTTATATCTACTCTTTATCAATTTGTTTATTTCATGATGATATTAACCTTTCTATACTGTTATGATTAGTGATGGCTGATCCTGATCGGGAGATTGGAATCGGTGCCGATCTGCATTGAATTGGGATCAGGAAAAAAATGGAAGTCGCCGATCCACCCTACCGATCTATTGGATTATACCTTACCTGTATTAACAATTGTTGAATAAAAATACACCTTGTGTATTCACAATAAATGTTCAGCTTGTCTACTATTATTTATTCCTTGTTTTGTTCATCAAGTGATATTGTATTGTTTATCCATCATCATCATTGTATGTGGATAATGAATGCGTCAGAACTCATCATCATCAAATTGCGATGAAAACAGCAGCTGGTTTTTTCTAGGGGTTTTCCCCTAGCCATTCATAAAGCATGTGCGAGGTAAATAAAAATAAGTGTTGCTCTGTATGTGCAATAGCGATTCAGGGGGTAGCAATTATTGATCCCCTAGAAGGAAATAAAAAAATGACGACAACATTTCTAGAAAGTATAAATCGTTGAATATATTCCCAGTATGTTATGTTACGCTATTGTGGTAAATTACAATTTTGGTACCACCCAATTAATCGCACGTGGAATGAGGCAATCACTAGACTAACTAAGACTGTGCCGCCCTCATACATCGCTCTATAGTACTGTGACAGGGAATGTACGGTAATCTTGAAGACTGGTGGATGTACACTTATGAATAAAAATGGCGACGCACAGTGATGAATGAAAATAAACTTCCTTCGGCGAAAATAGTCAAAATACGCCAGAAAGTAATTGGAATAATGAAATTATGAAACTTCTTTGCCAGGAAAAACATGCAAGGAAGAAAATCGGACTGAACTCCCGCTGGTTTCAAATTATAATATGGGAGATCTGAATCGGGATCTGAATCTGCCCATTCTGTAAATTTTCTGATCGGAGATCGGATGTAGTGATCTTAGGTTGGATCTGCCATCACTAATTATGATGTTGGATTGTGTTAATAACTATTTTCAAAAAGCTAAGAGAGTTTAAGCAACCCCATTGTTTTTCAGAGAAATCTGCGACATTTAGATGAGACATTGAACATGGGAAGGTGGGGCTTACGTTTTAACAGTGCGTCCGACATTCACAATGCATGGTTTGTTCCATAACGCGCACTTCTGCAGTGCGTCTTTGGCGCCTTTCCTGCGCTTATGCCGGCGCCGCGACGCTTAAGCATGGTGTACTCATCGCATGGGATTGGATGGAATGTTTGTGGGTTATTCGATCCTAGCAGGGGTAAAAGTTGTCAAATGTGGACAATAAAATGTACTTATTTCTTTGATAAAGGTCTACATTATGATTGTTTAAGAATGAGAATAAAGGTATTGTTTTAGACCGTACCCGTGTTATAAAAACTTATATTGTCTGACATAAATGCATTCGGTAGTATTATTTTTTGCGTAGAACAACCCCACCTGCGGCGTCAATGTTCAACTTAAACTAATACTATCGTCCGCATTTATGTCAGATAATATAACACGGGTACGGTCTAAAAATAATACCTTTATTCTCTAATTATGAATCAATTAATTTTGAGTGTTAGGTTGGCCTCACATACTTTTACGTGAGGTCAACCTATGTGCAACCTACTGTGGCCGTTGGTGCATTGATTAGTAATGCATTGTATGTGAAAAGACTTGATGGGATAGGGGAAGTGAGTGTTGCCATAAATCATGCTATTCATGCAATAAAAGTGATCATTCATTTCCGGTCACGTTTTTCTGAATGCATGGGTAAGCAAATCAATGATATGATTCCATGTCTTAAGTTGATGAGAGAAGAAAATAAGGACTTCGAATCATTGTTGTAGGATAGCACCCGGGGGGTGGGGGGGGGGGTGGGGTGGGCATTGAACTATTTTTTTGGTATGGATGTGCCACTCATGGTCTCAATAAGGGGGGCTTCGAAACTGAACTGAGAGGAATTTAAAGGACGGAAAATAGGGTTTTAATAACTGGTTTTCTTGAAAAAGTAGGTCTTAAGAACACAGATTTTCAAGAAATTTGGGTTTTAGAATGCAAATTTTCCAATAAATTGGGGCTTTGGAATGAATTTTTTGTGATTTTTGAATTTTCAATAAAATGGGGTTCTTACAAGCTGATGCAGGCTCAAAAAAAGGGGGGGGGGGTTGTGTTCTTAAGAGCTAGTAGAATAGGGTAAAAAAAAGGGGGGGTCTTCAGGATGCCACATACCTATACCCTTTCCAATGTCAGTGTCCACCCCCGTGGATAGCACTTGGTACCGTGCTGCGAGCGTATAGGTTCAGAGGGTCACAGTTTTGGGCTATTGGGGAGGTGCAAATCCAGTCAGCTAGTGCAGGGCTGAACATTTCTACATGTATTCCTGTTTGATTCACAAATTTACACCAAGGATACGTAAGGCCAAAAAAAAAAGAAGGTTTGTCTCAGATGACATGAGAGACTGAAAATCTAATGCGGTCTGCGGATTTTTTTTTTTTTTTTTTTTTTTCAATTTAGACCTGATCGTCATTTGTTTGGTCAAAAAGTTGGATTTTGCAAGATTTTTTTGAGAAAATTGAAAAAGAAAAAAAAATTGGGGAAAAAAAAAAAAAAAAAAAAAATCCACTAAAAAAAAAGCTTACGCGGGCGGTTTCGGGAATGCGCGCGGGTCATCTGAGACAAACTTTTTTTTTTTTTGGCCTAAAGAGAACACGATCAACCATTTTTTCCATAGAAATGTTTACCACGCTGGGAAAAGTGTACTTTAAGGTCCTAGCTTTGCATCAAGTGTTTGACGGAATAAAACGGGGTTGTCGTAAAGCGTGATGTAGGCAACCCGCATCGGGTAAATATAGCATAATGTTTTCACAATGCGGTCAATAGAAATTATCAATCTGACTTTAACCAGACAAGCTATCAATGGTATTATAGAACAGACATCTATAATATATTGATTGATCAATAATTTCATAAGGTTATCAAATATCGTTTTGTATAAATCCAGTGATCCACACTATGTTTAGCTTGGATAATGCAGTAGGTGTATGGTTTTAGCAAAGTATGATTTATGGTACATTTAAAGGGGGGAATGTGTCAAAAGCTTCCTTATTAACCGTGAGTATGGTACTCAACATGGGTTGGTACTTGGTGATGCGAAGTCAGTTGGGTTTTTTTAAACGACAAAATTGATTTTTTGAAGGAATTGTTTGATGTCTATTTGTGTAGTGAAACACCTTACAAGACATATTGAATCAATTACGGTTCAATTGATTGATACATCTAGTCTTAAATTGTCAATCAATCTTCCATAGATTACTTCCCAAGATTGAAAGAAACTGTGAGTAAATGTTTTGGTTAAAAAGTGAGAAAATACACATAAGCAAACCCCCCCAAACCCCTCCCCCCAAAAAAAACCCAAACAACACAAACACCCCAAGCCTGTTCTACGGGCTTGGCCAAGCCATTTTCTAAGAATTTAAGACTGCGACGCGATCTCGGTTTTCATGGCGTGTCATGTTTCTTGCTTTTGAGAGTAATTGTCCCGCTTTCTTAAAAATCGGCCGCAATTTCAAGGAATCGCATGTTTTCCTTAAGAAATATTGTAATTTCACTCAATTTCAGTTGATAAAATCACTTCTTCCCAATGAATATTTGGTCTTACTCATGTGCACATGTCAACGGTTAATATATTTCACATATCGACATTTTTCATGTATCTGGCCAACAGTCGGTTCCGACTTGTTCGGACGACTGGGGTCGGCCTGTACTGTAAAACAACTTGATTTTGCTAGCAACGTTTTAATATAATTTCTATAGGAAGGTGATACAAATTAGTGAAATGAAATTGCCGCAAAAAGTTGACTATAAATGCTAATTCGCTAAATTAAGTTGCTGTGAAATTAAGTTGTTTTACAGTAATCATTTGAGAAATGTGCCATATTTTACACCATAAAAGCTGAAGAACTTAAATGAGAGTCATTAACACTATTTTTAACAGCTTCAGACAGATCTTGAATTGTCATAAAATGTGTGACTTGCATTACATACAATGAACATATCATTTTATAATTTCCATGTTATTTCGTTAGTTTAGTTCTTGTTTTATGTATACATGTAATATATCCAAAACGTGCTCCACCAATTGCTTGCTTTTTGCATTGTATTAGATACATACAATTAAAACCACATAAAATATTCAGTGCGGATTGATTTACATTGATTTTGAAATGGAAGCCGGATGACCTTCTACACCAGACTAATTTGTTAGGTGTTCTTGTTTTCTTTTCTATAGATCTATATATACAAAATCTGGCATCGCCCGGCGCTACTCAATCAGGACGAGTTACCAGTAATTCATGTGGAAAGGTGAACTCTTACACCCTTATTGAATGACCTTTGACTTTTGATAGAGGATATAGGTCATTTTGTGACCCTGTCTTAGGGTCTGTTTGTATCAACCGGTACAAGTGTGGATGCAGGGGAGACAGGAACGACTGGTGACGTTATTGTGAATTCACCGACCATGTCATCACCTCAGTCATCGCAAGGTAAGGTTATAGGCAATCAATACTGTGGAAAGTGGAAATTTTCGTGCTACGTTTATTTTCGTGCTTTTCACACTAAAATCAACAAGCGCAAAAATAGAAAAAAAACCACATATATATGTTCATTTTGTATGAAGTTTTATTTAAGGAAGCTCAAATTCGCGAAAATAAAAACAAAATAAATTGCTCAGAGTGTGCAAAGCGCAAAAAATTACACGTGCGGAAATTTCCACTTTTACAGTATATAGGCAAAGCTAAAAGGGGATACAGGTAAGCTTTAGAATACCATACCATTTGTATTCCTCACTGTGTAACTAGTGTATGGGTCGTTCTTAAGTCCCCCATTGAAGACATGCAGTGGTTGGGTATACTAAAGGAACTCCGGGGATACTTTTGCACCATTGTACTGTCTGCAATATTTGACATTCATGTATCTAATATTAAATTGTAATTTTGTGCTCCTTTATAATAGTATCCTTACTATAATAGACCCATTTACTGAAGAAACATTCACCAAAAGGATTAATTTTCGCGTAACAGTTACACAGAAAAAAGTGGGACAATTAGGCCAACAAAAAAAAGTAATGTTATCCTCCATAGCTTTCAGAGAGGAAGGGCGGGCGGACGGATTTTCTTATATCAGCCGAAACTCAAAGTTCAGCCAACAAGAAGTTGTAATCACTTTGAGAGTCATACAGATATGTTATAAACACTTAATTTAATATTCAATGCCATTTAAACTGTTAAAAAAAAAAAAATCTGGAAAAAAATCTGGAAAAAAATTGGAACGGCCCTAAATCTGACAAGCGGTGGTCGAGGACAACATTACATTTTTGTTTTGGCCTTATTATGGTGCCAAAATATCCACTTTTAGGTTATGAAGAAAACCACCCTGTTCAGTGGGCAAGAGTCGGTCGGTCGGTCTGGCAAATTTTAGTGAACTTTCAACCATTTTTGAAATGCCAAAAAAAAAGTTTAAAAAAGAGGAAAAATTGGTTGTATGGGGATTGGGCACGTAATACGGGTATTTAGACTAGTGTCAATATACCCCATTACGGAATGAAGCTGTATAATCCTTAAATCCGTTCAATAGAGGATTTTGTGCTAGGTTAATTCTGGCTGTCTTACACCAAGGATAAACCCAATATTTTCCTGGAAGTTTGGAACCAGGTTTCTGAGTTCCTCAGTTTTTCCAGCCATGGGTATGGATGGATACATTAGGCCTAAAAAAAGAAGGTTTGATTGGCGTAACCCGACCGACCCTAAATGCATCGCCGACCCTGAATATTTTTTATTATTTTGAGGGAAAAAAAATTATTAAAAAATAAATAAAATAAAATAATATATATATTTATAAAAAGTGAACAAAGTATTAAAGTTTTTGACTGTTTGCTTTCATTTTCGGCTATTTTAAGTCCCCATCGAAATGATATATTGTTGCATTTTTGCCGTCTCTTCATTTGTGTGTACTGCTGTCTTTTAAAGGTAGATGTTCCGATTTTCAACTTGAAGTTTTCTATTCTACATGAAAGGTCATCCTTAAAAACGTTGTGTCCCAAAATTTGAGATGCATAGCTATTATGGTTCTTATTTTAGACGCATAAGATGCTGTGAACTGTACCCATTGAGTAGTACACAAACTATATCGGTGGTAACCACCATTCGCGGTAATTCAACGCTATTTCGTCGATTTCTCTGTCATTATACCGAATTAGGCCGTCAAATTTCAGTATGATGATGAGAAAAATACGAGCTTTCATATGATATGAAAATCTCCGTATGTTTGAAATAATTCTGTGTTACGAAAATGTGATCGGGTCATCTACCTTTAAGTGTTCAAAAGAAGGTGATTTAAAAAAATAAAAAAATAAAAAAATCAATAAAAAAAATCCCGGCCAACCTACCCTATTTGTTTTGGTCATGTTACACCAATCAAACTTTTTTTTTTTAGGCCTTATGCAACATATGCACACTTTGAAAGTTCTTGGCATCGTTGACCTTCCGCAATATTACACAAGTGTCTGCTTAAATATTGATTAGAATATTTAAAAATAAATCAAAAAGGAAATAATAAAGATAACAAGCGTCTGTCTGCGACCACTAAGTTGGAAAACATACAGTGGATGAATGGAGGATCGGTTGTTGAAATCTGGAAGTGCCATGATTACAATACATTAATTACAAGGTGAGTTAGGGAAATGCTACCCATTTGGAAACAATATTTGAATTTCTCTGCATCTTTTTTGTTCAGCGCTGTAAAGTTCAAATCCATTTTGAATCCATTGTTCTTGAATACCCTGTCCCTGTGCAAATTTTAGCCAAAGGTGATGAAAAAAAACACCTTGTTATATGGGCAAACGAACCTCTCAGGAAGGGTCGGTTTTTTTTTTTGGGGGGGGGGGGGGTGGCGGGGGCAATGAACTGCCCCCCCCCCCCCTCTTGGCTCCCTTCCCCCAAACTTTCTGCCACAGAAGACCCAGATTAAACATATTGGGGGAAAACTTTCCTGTACAAATGAATATCGACCCATATTTCGGACAATTTTGTTTTTAAAAGCATTTCAACAGATTTTGATGATTTTATAGTGGAATTTTTTGGGGGGGAAAAAATCCAGAATGGCCGACCCTACCTGACAGCTACAATATCTGTCCATCAGTTTGGGTTATTTTACGTCGCATTAGAAATAAGGCTGTGAATGCACAGGTAGTTTCGTACCCGGGTACCCGATCCATTTTTCGGGCGGGTACCCAAAAATAGACACTAAAAAAATTATTAAAATCTTCTTTTTTAAGTTTTTTTTTTAAAGTACAAATTTGTCCCCAAAATGACACATAATGGGGTCAAATAGAGGTCATTTGGGGACAAATCTGTACTAAAAAAACCCAACTTGCAGGCGGGTACCCGGGTTACCGGGTATAAGTCACAGCCTTAATTAGAAATTATTGGTACCTATGAGAAGTAGTGGTTCTTTTTCTAAATCAAACTTGATTACTTTTGATCACTTGGCATTGTGTACTTGCATGTGTGCACGGAACCAGAGGATGATTGCCACGCATGTTTTTCATGTGCATTGCAATAAAGATAGAATTATTACCATTTTTAAGTATATTTCACTTGTCTGCACAATTTATGTAAATATGAGATGTCAACCGCAGACCTGTTGTGTATGTTTTTTTCTCTCTGAATGTAAGGTTGGATATGATGTGATCAACCTGTCACATTAAAAGGTTTTTTTTTGTCGTAAGATAGTGAGGAAGTAAAGCATGAAAAAAACATAATCTTCTTTTTTAATTTTTTTAATTTTTAGAGTGCCGTTTTTTACCCTGAGTGCATGCTCAATGTTGGCGCACACATATGATGCACAGCGCACCCTGTTGCGTTATGCGAGTCTCATGTGCCCTCGCACCCTTTTGTATTAACCCTAACCCCGGTTTAGGGTTTTTGACCGGGATCACTAAATCTCCGGGAACCTGCCGGGAACCTGCCGGGATTCGATCCGGGGACCCTCCGTTCTCAAGCCCCACATCCCAACCACTAAGCCACGGCCCTCAGCTACACATTCGCGCAGTATACTGCGCTCACTATATAGGCTTGGTTGACTACATCATCGAAAACCGACGGTGCATGCGTTTGGAGAGGGACATAGGATTAGCATTTTTTAGCACCCAGGGGGTTAGGGTTAATAGAACACACAAAAAAACACAAAACAATGTTACCATAACCCTAACCCCGGTTTAGGGTTTTTGACTGGGATCACGATTTTCGAGGAAAAAACGCCAACTAAATCTCTGGGAACCTGCCAGGATTCGATCCGGGGTCCCTCGGTTCTCAAGCCCCACGTCCCACCCACTAAGCCACGGCCCTCAGCTACACATTCGCGCAGTATACTGCGCTCACTATATAGGCTCGGTTGACTACATCATCGAAAACCGACAGGGCATGCGTTTGGAGAGGGACTTAAGATTAGCATTTTTTTAGCACTCGAGGGGTTAGGGTTAATAGAACACACACACACACACAAAATGTTACCTTAACCCTAACCCCGGTTTAGGGTTTTTGACCGGGATCACGATCTCCAGGAACCTGCGGGGATTCAATCTGAAGACCTTCTGTTCTCAATCCCCAAATCCCACCCACTAAGCCACGGCCCTCAGCTACACATTCGCGCAGTATACTGCGCTCACTATATAGGCTCGGTTGACTAGTACGTCATCGAAAACCGACGGCGCATGCGTTTGGAGAGGGACTTAGGATAAGCATTTTTTAGCACTCAGGGGGGGGGGGGGGCTAGGGTTAATAATTCACTGCTGTAAGACGACTCGCCAATTTTGAACGCAATACTATGTAAATTCTCTTTTAAAAATCTGTATTAACCCCCTGGGCACTACCGGCCTATCTTACAGTGGTACTGATTGGTTTATTGCAAGATATACTCATTTAAATAGCCAATTAAAATGCAGCTTGTAAAATATTTCACTCCAATATTTATCAGGGATACAATTATTCTAACACTGTTTCTGATTGGTGCAATAAATGATGTATCTATCTTTCTGACCAATCAGGCGGTAGTTCTCAGGGGGTTAAGGATAAATTCTGAGACTGAGAGTGCATTCACACACTGATGAATGGCGATGATTACAACTTTAACACATGAGTGGCTCCCTGGTGTATTCTCCGCATCCTCAGTGGCTGGCCCCTCAATAAAATGTTGATGAATTGTACGGAAGCTCATGAACCACATCCTCGGTGTGTGATGAGAGTCACATCATATCCTCTATGGCATTAGCACATGACTTCAATCAGATTTCATGTACTACCACCGCTGCTGCTGCTGCTGCTGATATAGTCTAGTTTATTTTTGTAGATATTGTTTCCTGTGAATCATCGTGTCTGTACCTGTGTCTCAAGAAATCACTGGATAGTACTGTAAAACACAAAAATGTCACGGCATTAACGTTTCGCGAATTTGCAAAATGTCAATTTTTTAGTGGCATTATAATTTCACCAACTGGTATCATCTTGCTATGTTAACCTATGTATAAAATCTTAATTAGCGGCCTTTTAATTTAGCGAATAGAGGCCCTTAGCGAAATTAGCTAAATTAAAATGCTAGCGAAATGTTGTCGCTTTGCAATACTAGTCTCATCTCACAAGACACAGTTCAGAGTCTATATGTTGGATATCAGATTAGAGGTGTTGGCCATGTATTCTGGGAACTGTATCATGTATAGGACATATGTTCATAATTCAAGAAAAATGAAAGTAAAGTAGTACTGTAATTAAAAAAACAGTGTTTTTTCCATTAAAGGGGCATTGAGAGATACATATGGGAAGGCGCCCTCAATTTGTATGGAAATGTGTGTTTTTTTGCACCATAGTAATACTTAGGCATATAGTAACTACCATCTGAAACAGTTTCCCACAATTCGCCGTTTATCATGTAAAATGTCAAAATGTTGTTAGTTTCGATATGATCATATCAAAACTAGGTGCTGAATTTGGAAGTTATGCTATCGTTTTACTTGCGGCCTTTCGCGGCAAATCTCAACCCGGAAGTGCCGTTATTTGCTTATTTGGCATGAAGGCAATGTCGGAATTGTATGACATTTTGGATTTTGGGCTATGTTGATGATTATCTTTAGGTTTTTTGCTCATTTAGTATATCGATACATCTCTCAATGCCCCTTTAATTTTAATGAAACATGTCCTGTAGAATATCCCAATGCCATTCATAGACTCTAAGCAATGGACATGAACTGGTGGCACACACACACATGATCCTATTCCTACATAAGGTATTTGTAAAAGAATATTATATATAGACGTTGATACCGAGGTATTTATAGAGTTTGGAGAAAATAAAAGAAAACAGGAAATTACCGACCCATTTATTAGTGACTTCAACTATATATATTTTTGAAGTGGGTTATTTTTACCCTTTATGATCCCCCGTAGTTGACATAAAATGTTAATGCACACACAGTCAATTATATATCCAGTAAATCAAGTGAAAAAGGCATGGATTGATGCTGTTTTACACAGAGGCTCATGAATCATACAATCATAAAAAAGTAACTTAATTGTTGACTATCAAAGGGTAAAAAAAGGTCAAAATTAGAAATTAAATGTGTTTATGAATATATAAAAAAAGCTTTCCCAGAGAAGTGTCTGAGATGATTTTGGTGCAATTTTTGCTTTTTTAAGATTTTTTACCAAAAACTGATTTTGTTATGTTATCTGAAAAATCTGAGCCAAAAAAGTGATTGTGTTGTTCAAAAATTCAAGAAATCAGCATTTGTATTGAAATTTGATACCAAAAATGGATTCTCTGACTCATTTCTCTGCGAAATTATAGTGTTTTACAGTATCATTTTTTTGTCTTTTTCTCCTTCAAATTAATCAGTGGTTTGAGCATACAACCACTTGAAATGATGTCACTGACACACAGGCAAAATGATGAAAGTACATTGTATGCTCAAGCCTCCAAAATAAGCAAGTGTTGACCAGGAGTTTTTTTTAATGAAAAATGGCTCCTGGTCCTACAGTTTGAAGGAAGAACCAGGAGCAATTTTACAGAACCAGGAGCAATTTTACAGAACCAGGAGCAATTTTGAAAAACAACAATGTTTTATAGAAAACACAAGATTATTGTAATGTTAAACCTTTTATTAGGTAAAATGAGTCGAAAATGCCATGCACCAGTTGCGGGTTAATACATGGTTTAAAAATAGCAAGGTTTGAACCAGGGCTGTTCAGCTTTCAGTTCAACTGAGAGTCACTTAGGCAAATTTGTTTTTGTTATGTTGTCCTCCACAACTTTCAGAGATGAGGGGCGGGTTTTAATTTTTAAAATTGTCTTTTACCAGCAGAAGCTCAAAGTTCAGCCAACAAGAAGTTGAAATCACTCTAAGAGTTGCACATTATATGTTATAAACACTTAATTTAATATTCAATGCCATTTAAACTGTTAAAAAATAAATCTGAAAAAAAAAATCATCTGACGAGCGGGCAGTCGAGGACAACATAACAATTTCTTTTTTGGCCTTATGGGACTGGCTTCTGGTCATGCCTTGTAGGAGGTGGACCAGGAGATATTTCATGCTAACCAGTATGCTAAAATCTCCTGGACCCTGCTTAATTGGAGCCCTGCATATGATCCTTTATTATTTTTGTATTTATCTATTTTTTAAAAAACAATTTGAAAGTGGGAATTTATTGCAGTGACTTATATACAAGTAAGGTTCCATCTTTAAGCATGGACTACTTCAAGGAATTAAATTGGTGAGCAAACTTATTCTATGCAAGTTTAAATAATCAAGAGTTTCTTAGGAAATGCAGATTTTAACTTGAGCTATATCTGTATTTTTTTCTAAGAAAGTATTCAATTATTTCATAATTGAAATTGTGATTAATCTAATTCAGCGAATTTAGCCGAAATATGGTAACCACTGGATATTATTGGTATGTATATTACGGAAGTATTATTGGTGTGCTATGGCTGTATCTATTGACATATAGCCTGATCAGTACATTGAGTAATTAGCGCAGGGGCCCAACCTTCAAACTTTGTCGTCCGTCCAAGCTTAGCGGCTATTTATAGCCATTTGTTTGCACGGCTATTTGCGGACCACCACGGACTGAAAGCGTTATTTTGCTGCTATAACAGCATCCATCCAAATCGACATCAAGGTACCTGGATGCTTGGTTCCATGCTCATCACAGGATCCATTCATCGGCTAGTAGCTTTACCCAATGCTCATTTACCGTGGGAACCAGCGAAGTATTATGCCCACTGAAGCAAAGGTCATAGGAATCCATAATGGTACTGTAAAAGTGGAAATGTTCGCGCGTGTAAATCTTCGCGCATTGCACATTTTGAACAATTTTGCTTGTTTTTATTTTCGCGATTTTGAGCTTCCATGCATAGACCTACATACAAAATGAATATATTCGCGCGTTTTAGTTTTCGCGCTTGCTGATTTGAGCGCGAAAAGCGCGAAAATAAATGTAGCGCGAACATTTCCACTTTTACAGTAACTACAGAGGCTTGGCAGACAGCTATGCATGCAATCTACCTATCCATGCGCCTCTTGCTCGCTTGCACCGCGAGTGAGAGACGAACGAACGACGCCGGCATATTCACTATGGGGCTATATTTAGCACAAACTGATTGGGTTTCTAGTAGCGAAGCAGCTGGCTATAAATAGCGCAGGCATAGCTCTGGGAGCGAGTGGAAGGGATAATTGGTAGCTATTTATAGCGGGTTGCTGCAGCCTGATGCCTGGCTCGGCTAGCTCGCTGGGCTGACTAGATAGATGACAAGGGATGGCTGTCTAGCTCGTGTGTATGGGTTGCATGCAAAGAAGATTTGAAGGATATCCCACAATGCATTGCGGGTCGGAGCAACAGCCAACTAAGGCTTTTTTCACATGATGCATTTTGGAGCTCATAAGTTTTAGAAATAAGAAAAAGGAACACTGAAAACTTTTTATTAATTGATTTAAACTAGAATCTTAAGAGCTCCAGCGGTGAATGCACTATGATGCTATGATTTCGTGCATGGGAACCGAGATGAATTGGAGACCAGAATAAGGGCATTTTGCAAAAACGCAATGCATTGTGGTGGTGTCTTTATAATCTTCTTTGGGATGGATGCATGCTTTGCTTACATAGCGGGCGGCGGCGGCAGGGTTGTGGCGGTGCTGGATATATAGTAAAGATGATATTAGGGATAGGCAAGGCTTGTAACATATGGATTGACATTTAAGATTGTTGGACCGATCCTATGTTTATATGTCAAGTAAATTAATTAGTGCATCTTGATGAAGGGGTGGGGGATAAATACTCACTAGAGTTGTATCACGATATAATTGAAGCAAAACAGATTAATACAAAAATAGGGTTCTTTTATACAAGATTTTTATTTTAGGGCTTCTTTTATATAGAAATTGAATTGTATCGCTCTACAGTACAACAAAATCATTTTTAAGGCAAATATCAGTTGTCGATTTTATGAAATAAAAAATGTTAAATGCACAACTCTACAATTTGTACTTGAAAATGGGCTGAATAACACAAAATGTGGCATGCGCAGGCATAATGTTACATGCACATAGGCAACTGTACATGCATCTGTGCATTTAAATCCCTTGTAAATTGAACACTACTAAATTTGTTGAATAGGTCTGTACACTCAGATTACTCTAAATTTTCAAAAAATTCCAAAATGTTAAGAAAAAAAAGAAGAAAAATTCCAATTTCCCCCAACCCTCAAATTAAAAATATTAATATTGATGTTAAATTGTGAAGAAATTATCAACAAAAATGAAATGTGTCAGTTGGGCCCGAAATTTTTTTTTCACTCGTCGCCTGCGCCACGCCACGCTAAGGCCATAAAAAATAATTGTTTGCTTGCCCATAGATTCCCTCAAAAACGTACGGTCGGTCGGTTGGATTTTATTATATTTTTATTTTTGTTATTTTCCAAATTAGATAGGTACCTGAACTCGAAATAAAGGGAAAAAATAGTGTTAAATACATTTTTTTCTTCATTTTCTGAGTCCAAAACAGGACTTTAGATGATCCATATGGGGTCGCATGAGTCAATGAAGGTCATCAAAAAAAATTGTGAAAAAAATAATCTATTTTATGTTTGTTGTTGTTGTAAAAAAAAGAGTCAAACGTGACACGGTCGGGACTGTTTTACACGGTCGATCGGACGAGGGCAAGCAAACAATTATTTTTGTATGGCCTAATAATAGCAATATGCAAATTTAGGGTTTCTGTTGGAATAAGAGCTGCAATCTTCAATGTCGGATATTAATTATTATTATATACATGTACTGCGCAAGGTATACATAGGGTTTCCCTGTGGCTAACATAATATTACATAACTTGGATATACGATTCATTTGAAGGCTATACATCAATTATATTCCGTGCTAAACTTGGCTGAGCAGAGCGTGAACGGAGCCTGATGGGATCCAGGGTCCAATGTAATGAATGATTTTGTTTCCTGTAGACCGTGTGTTAAGTTTTTGTGCCATTTTAATCACATTTCTTTTTCGTAAAATGCCTATTTTTAGACCAAAAATGACTGGATTTTTATTTTCCATAATTAAAGAGAAGCAACATTTTAAGAAGATATCAAACTGGTCTTGAATTCATAATGATTATTTTAATAGCGTTTAGATGACTTGAAGCAGATAGTTTCTAAACTCACAACTAAAAAAGAAATGATTACTGTAAAACAAATTAATTTCGCGAACGCGAGAGGTTCAAATTCGCGAAGTTATATTGCCACAAATTAATGTGTTTGAAGATGATAGTAGTGGTAGCATAATTCGACAGCCTGTACACTGGATACAAATTGATACAGGTATTCATACAGACAAAGCTTAATTGACAGTGACACGTGTATGATTCGTTGTTAAAGTCATTGTAATGATATCTGTTGAAAATCGCGTTATATTTGACTTTTGTCAGTTCAGAATTGTCGTATTTGCGATTGATTTACTCACTGTAATATCGCGACAGATTCATCCCTGTGCATATTTTGTACTGTGTTAGTTTCCTCTTTTGCAACCAGCACCGGTCTGTGCTAGCAAAGGTCATGATATCGAAAGAAAAACCATGGAAAAAACAAACAGCGTCGGTTGACTTGCGTATGCCTGTGTGAACCATAATCCTACTACTACTACTAATCAGGATCAGTAGGTCTTTTAGAAGATACTACTGTTGGTAATAGTTGTGCCTACGAAAAGCATAACATTCTCAAAAGTTGGCTAAAAAAACATCATACTTCTTTTATAATTGAGTTTCGGGTTCCAAGTTCCGGCAGTCTCAACTTTATTTTCTTTGGTAAATGAAATTTTAGATTTCGCGAAATTAAGTTGCTGCGAAACTAGTGATGATTAGCAATTCGCAAAAAAAACATGCCGCAAAATTAACTTGTTTTACAGTATCAATTAGTAATTATTTTACTATCAATAGATGATTTGAAGCAGATGTTATGCTAAACTCATACACACTAAATCCATTTTGTATTTATGTTTAAAAGCCACCCACAGAAAGTCTTTTTGTCTTTATTGAGAATTGAATGATTTTCTGTCTACAGATGTATTTATTATTCAAGACACTCTTTAATTTTCACTGTATCAGATTTTCCAAAGATGCCAGAAAGACCAAGTTACCAATTTACACTGGCAGAAGGAACATGATTTCTATAGTTTGACCAGCTCCAAATTGGGGAGGCTTCCTTACAGCAGCGAATGAATACAGAAGGGTATAGATAGACACACACGAACGCAACAAGTAACATGCACGATGCGGGCGTTTGGCCAAAATTGTGTGCGTATGGCCAAAATTGTGTGTGTACTGTATGGCCAAAATTGTGTGCATATGGCCAAAATTGTGTGCGTATGGCCGAAATTCGCTTGAATCAGGGCTCAAAATACACAGGGGTGAGGGGCGATTTTACACAAAATAGCCCCCTGAGATAATGTTGGCCTATTGTAAAATGTATTAAAGGGGTATTGAGAGATGTATCAATATACTAAATGAGCAAATAACTTAAAGATAATCATCAACATAGCCCAAATCCAAAATGTCATACAATTCCGACATCGCCTTCATGCCAAAATAAGCAAATAACCGCACTTTCGGGTTGAGATTTGCCGCGAAAGTCTGTGAGTAAAACGATGCATAACTTCCGAATTTAGCTCCTGAGTTTCGATATAATCATATCGAAACTAAAAAATTCATGAAATTTTATATGATAAACGGTGAACGTATGTAAACTGTTTCAGATGGTAGTTAGTATATATGCCGAAGTATTACTTTGCAAAAAAACCCTGATTTCCAGGATAATTGAGGGCGCACGCCCATACGTATCTCTCAATGCCCCTTTAAGGGTTGATTTTTGGCAGAATTTGCTCCAAATAGCCCTCATAGCCCAACAAGTATTTTAATCCCTGGCATAAATTACTGTGAGATATCTCTTTTTGTTCTTGTGTGGTAAGACATAATCGAAAATCGATGAAAAACGTGTTTTCAATTTCAATCAATCCTCTCTACCACTACCCCCAATATTGCAAACAATGTAGCACACACCACATATAAGCAATATTAAAATCTCCCGCCAAAGAAAGGAAAGTTAAAACCACTCAAGCAGAACAAATACCAGTTTATTTGAGGATTAAAAATCAAAATTTATCTCCAAATTTCACACACAAAAGTATGCAAATACGGATGGATGTTAATCACAGGTAGGGTTAGTAATTTCACAGATTTTTTAAATTGATCATTTCAACCAAAATTGAAATCTACCATCTTTACCAGAAAGTCTGTATTTTCCATCAGAAATGTCCGATTTTCAAAATTTAAAATTCTTATAAAAGCTGGGCGTTTGCGCAAAATATATGTGAGAACGGTTTGAACAATATCAATCAAATTCATATCGTAATAAATCATATTGCCTCGGTACAGTTCATTCTGATACACCCTGTACCATATGCAAAATAGTTCTTTTCAGAAAGTCTTCCAATTTTCAAAGCCTATAAATTACTGAGACAATACTAGGCATGTTTGTAATTAATGTTAATGTATTTCTCGTGGCGATTCAAAATCTCGCAATGAAATGTAATTATTGGTTGAATAACATGCAAAATAGTTCTTTTCCAAAAGTCTTCCAACTCTCAAAGCTGTATATAAATTACTGAGACAAGCATGTTTGTACTTATATGTTTATGTATTTCTTGTGGCGATTCAAAATCTTGCAATGAAATGTAATTATTTTTGCAACTGTCTTCTGCAGTCGCCTGTCACATGGAGGAATAATATCTTCTTATAAAAAGATTGGAATACACAATGTAATAGTGACTTATAAAGATGTTTAAAATAGAAGCACTCTATGAGTTGTATGATGTTAGGCCAAAAAAAAAAATTGCAATGTTGTCCTCGACTGCCCGCTTGTCAGATTTAGGGCCACTCCGATTTTGATTTTTTTGTTTTTTTTTTGCAGATTTTTTTACAGATTTTTTTGCAGATTTTTTTGCAGATTTTTTTCAGATTTTTTTCAGATTCTCTTTTTTTTAACAGTTTACATGTGCGACTCTAAGAGTGATTACAACTTCTTGTTGGCTGAACTTTGAGCTTCCGCTGGTATCGGGAAGAAGAAAAAAATCGCCCGCCCGCCCCTCCTCTCTGAAAGCTGTGGAGGACAACATTACTTTTTTATTTTTTTGCCTTATAGTTGTGCTATTATAAAGAAACATTTCAATAGGCTTTATGATGGATTTGTTGATGCGTACAAGTCATAACATGTCAATTTTACTTGGCATTTATACTCTATTTTGTTTTTTAAAAAGTTGCTCACCGAATGGATTCATATACATGTATCCTTGGGAAATCTACTTAGTCAAAAGATATAAATATATTTTGTTAAAACGCTTTCTATGTTTTCAGTCTTCATTACAAAATTGCTGTAACATTTTATATTGGGTGCATGAGGTTAGAATTGCAGATTTTTCAACATCAATTTTGCCTTCAGAAAAGTCAATAGACATTTGTGATGGATAATATTGTGATATATGTCAACTGTTCTCCTGTCATAGTTGCAATGAATTTTGACATTAGGCCCCCACAAAATTTGTTTGCTTGCCTTCGTCCGACCGACCGTGTATTACAGTCCCGACCGTGTACTTTTTTTCCCTTTTTTTTTTTTTTGTTGCAAAAAACTTTTTTCAAGTCACGTTTATGACCTTGATTGACCCCATGTGACCCATATGGGACATGGTCCTGTTTGGACTTAGACAATGAAAAAATGTAAACTTTAAAAAAAAAGAAAATCTGATATTCAGGTACCTAATTTGGAAGAAGAAAAAAAATCAGATCGACCGACCCTACCTTTTGGAGAGCATCTATGGGCAAGCAAACAAGTTTTGCCTAATAATAATGTTTTATCTTTAACCTCCTGAGCACTACTTGACTAAGTGTTTCTGATCTGTTAATAACAAAATATGTTCGTTTTGAATAACCAATCAAACGATAGCATCTAAAAATGTCACTTGAAACTTTACCGTGGATACAATTTGGTCTTCATCACCATGTTTGGCTGATAAATTGACTGATTTTAAAACTAAAAATCACTGATTTAATTGATTCTGGTAATTTTAAGTGAATTTCTTTCTTGAATTGACTGTTTTATTTCATTTTTAGTACTTCTACAACCTTTTGATACAGCTAAATACCCTATGATGTCATTTCATCCATTTCCAATAGATTCACTTTCAAGATGCAGAATTCAACAGTGATTTTCCATATTTTTGCTTGTAAATTGTTCACATTTAAAACATGTTTTGTTTTTGCAAATACACGGTAGGGTTTTTGGAACACTTGGAGGGTATGTTAGTACTTGGAATTTCAAAAAATCAAAACAAAAATTGATTTAATTAAAAAAACACCCTGATTTAAATCAAATAAATCAGATTTTATGTATTAAAAAAAAAAAATCAAAAAAAAAAATCGCCAACCCTGTTCATTATGTTTGCCCCTCTGATGGTAAGAAACTTTTCTTGGACAGCACTGATATGTAGTTTGATTAAATGTTGAGATTCCTTCGTTGTTCCGTGCTCTTTTTCCTTTTTGTTTTTGTTTTTTTAACCCCGCACAAATCGTATGTTGAAGCATTGCTGTATGAAATAGATAGATACAATCATTGACTGATTACCTAAAATACTGTGTTTAGGCCAAGAAAAATAAATTTGTTGTGTTGCCTGCCCTCAACGACCCACCATAAAATTCAGAAATTTAAAATAAATAAATTAAACTCACATTTTATTAGCAAAACTCAACCTTGAACTTCCTTTTCAACTGTTTTATATAGCATATAAAACGTATCCATCCAAAATAACGACTGCAGTAGCTCACATTGAATTATTCGACATGGTTTGCTATTTAAATCCCTGGCTGAAATGCGTAAATAATCTGATCTGACATGCCAATGTAAACATGAAGAAAAAATGGGGGAAAAAATCAGAAAAAAAATCGACCGACCGACCCGACTTTCAGATTTTTCCCACTTGAGGGCAACGCAACAATTTTTTTGTTTGGCCTTACTGCTATGTCAATAATATTAGGACCTCCAGCTGCAGCATGTGTCCAGGTATGACGTCAATAATGTTACGTTTCGTGATTTCCCAGTACCAGGCTTTGTTTAAATAATCAATACGGACTTTGATTGAGTTTACTTTATGGTTTTTTATAGTACACTGTCAAAGTTGAATGGACTAACTGTAAAAATTGAATTTTTTGCGCTACAATTATTTTCACGCTTTTTGCGCTAAAATCAGCAATAGCAAAAAAGAAAACGCGCAAATATATTCATTTTGTATGTAGGTAGGTCTAAGGCCAAATTAAATTAATTGTTTGTCTCAAAGCTCCTCTCCTGTTGTAAAACTAATGCGGAATGCGGGTTTTTTCAAGTTTTTTTTAATTTTTAAAAGGCCATGCGTTTTGAACTCGCCACCCAAAAATGGTGGTGTTGTTACGTATTTTCAAATTGTGATCTGATTAATTCATCATATCTCAGCAAAACAAAAAGCTATAGTCATGTTTTTGGTCTCATTTAAAAGCTAATTAATACGAGACTAACAAACCTGTAAATATGAACGATATAGCTTCTCAATTAACGAAGTTGTGGTTGATTGAATTGCGACCCGTCAAGGTGGAGGAGGGGGGGGGAGGAGGAGGGGGGGGGAGGAGGTACACATAAACTCTATGGGAACGGGGCGTTTCGCGTGTGTAAACTTGATTAAATTCACTACTGCTAAAGTACTACAGGGGCTACAAACTTGATTTTGGTCTTAATTTACAGCTAAACAATTCTGCTAATTGTTTTTAATCATTTTGAACTCTTTATGATTGGTTTAGTCTATAAAATACAAACTTTTACGTACGAAACTACCCGTTTTCACATTGAACACTGTAGTAAGTATTGCGGATGTCTTCAAAATCTAAAAGTTGCTGTATTTTTTTAACTACTTATCCTATCATAGTCAAAGTATACATTTTCTGAAGGGAAATTTGATAAGGAATCCAAATATGGACTTACTTTTTCAGTTGGGGTTAGGGCTAAAATGTTTCAGTTCAAAATATGTTGAATTGTAGAAAGAAAATAACATAATTTGGAACACCCTGTATTCTGAGATTAACAAACAACTGATTTTTCTTTCTCCAAAGTCAGTAGGCTTCCCCCATCCTCTAACCATATAAACATTGTTTACTTTCAGTTTATTACTGTAAGTTAGTAATAAGCAATGCATTAAGTAACCCACTTTTTATCCGGAATTTATTTTTTCCACCCTGTATAATTTCAAGGTCACCCTGTATAATGAGTTGAAATGTGTATATTTAGATTGCTTGTGTCTTCAGCTTTCCAAAAATGTATACTTTTGCTAGTTTAGGGTTGATAATTGTGGAGATATTCTAAATTGAAACTCAATTGGTGTAAAAATTCATAATATTTGTGATGTAACGCTAAGGGTGGCGAGTTCATAACGCATGGCCAAATATAAAATATTGAAATCCTTGTAAAAGTGAACTTTTGTATTTAAGATGATGTGATCAATGAAAATCTGAAAAATCTGTGAATTTTTGAAGAAAAAAAAGAAAAGAAAAAGAAGAAGTTTTTTTCTTCAGATTTTTGTTTTTCTAATGCGCATCAATAAACTAACGCGCGCGGGAGCTTTGAGACAAACAATTAATTTAATTTGGCCTAATTAAGGAAGCTCAAAATCGCAAAAACAAGCAAACAAGCGAAAAATTACACATGCAAACATTTCCTTTCTGACACTAACAGTATGTGTATTGATCGTATTGATTATGTCCATGTCAGTTGTCTGCTGTGACTGTAATCGATTCCAATACATGCACTACGGTATACCCTTAGCCTAGAAAATGGAAATCAGAAAGCTCATTGCTGGAAAATTGTGCATTTGCAGGGACATTTTGGTTCTAAAATACATAACAATTTGGAGTGAAATTCTGACTTTTGGAGGTGAAGCGTTTGGTATCTTGGTGGCAAATTTGCGTTTTTTCTTTAGGTAAAAATGGTATGCAATCTGAAATAAAGTTGGTGTCATTCATAGATTTATTTTCAATCATAAAACTTGAAAATATTAGTGTAAATCTTACATTGGAGCTCAAACAGATTTACAATATTCAAGATATGAACACAATTTTGTGTGATGTACTTGATTGTTGTTGCTCATAGATCAATAGATATTACTACGCAATATGACTCATCTATTATGAGTAACATGGAGCATAAACATTCAGTTTATGCCCATATTTGGCTCAATTACAAATGCCTTGAATTATATATTATATTTGAAATTATACAATTTATTTCCTTAACCCTAACCTTCATAGAACCTACGATTTGACTATGCCAACAAAAATGCCCACGCGCATGCTACAAAAGTTGATTTGATGATGTCATCATCCGAGCTGATATGTGGGTATGAAATCGCTGCCCGGGCAAGCATTGGCAGGTTAGGGACGCGGCTCGGCGGTGGTGATTGGATCGTCCGGTGGACGCGGTGGTCGAATCCCGGGGGTTTTGCGGCGACTTGTTGGGTAAAAAAATCATACTTTGTCCCCTCCCCCGGTTTCCACACCAAAACATAGCCTGGCTGGTAAGGGTTGATATTCTCTATTTAAAAATGATGACTTTCTACATACATGTGCATCTGTAGTAAAGGTCAGTCACACCAAAGCCTACTTAGCTGGCATGAACGTAAATGAGCCAGGAAGAAGCTTGTTACTGTAATGAAAGTCAATTAATTGTCAACTAGTATTTGGTGGGATTACGAGGAACATTTTTCATTAACTACAGAGCAGGGGGTGTTTCAAATAGGTTGAAAATGTTGACAGATTTGATAACAATCAAAAGAAAGATTAGGCTACGAAGAAAAAACACACCATGTTTTACGGGCACGACCAATCCATTTTTATTGAGAATTTGTATTAGATCAAAGACTAATCGGTCAAATCAAAGACTAACAAATTGTCTAAATTTTTAAAAAAATGTCCGTTTACCAAAAATCAACAAATTGCATGCCTGTGTTTATTCTAAACCTTGTTTAGTTTGAATTTAGTTTTGAATGACAAATGATGGTTTAAACAATTAAATAAGAAACGTGTAAACATGGAAAAGCGCAACATAGCCGCGCATTTGTGTTTTATTTGTACACACAGGGCATATTTTTGTCCCAAAAAGCACACTGCCTCAAAAAGCACTTTTTCCAAAATCATGCAGCACTTTTAACAGTGCTTTTAAAAAGCGCACATTTTCTATGTGTAATCTTGGCTTTCATGCTACAGGGCGAGTCAGAAAGAACGGGCACTTTTTTGGCAAAAGCGCTACATAAATATGAGTCCTGCATATTATAAATCAAATATAGTGTTACAAAGAACACATATTTGGCTTTCATTCAAAAAAAGAATTTTTGAATTCGAACATTGCATCATAAAGTTGCAACCATTTGAGTAGAACCCGGTATTTTAAAGCCAATCCACGGAATAGCAATAACCCATAGTATTGTTGGTTGCCTGATGCAGAGATGCTGATAAATAAAACTAGTGAAAACAACTGAAAAGGCACATGAATGTTGGATACAATATCTTAAAATGACTGGAAATAAATAGATCTGTGTAATTATAAGTAATAAAAAGCCTGAAATCAAGAAGGAAAAGTAAAAGGAGGCATATCTATTGATTCAGGAGGTAAACCCCATCAGAATACTTTTAGGAATGGCTTGATATTGATTCAGGAGGTAAACCCCATCAGAATACTTTTAGGAATGGCTTGATAATTTGACCATTCCATGGATTTGCTTCAGATTTTAGGGGCTTTACTCAAATTAGTGTAACATGATAACGAAATGGTCTATTTTTAAAATTCTTCTTTCGACTGAAAGCCAAATTATAGGTCTTGAAAGCGCTACCATTGATTTGGAATATGCATGCCTACATCTTTTGTGACGATTTTGTGAAAAAGGAGCCCGTTCTTTCTGACTCACCCTGTAGTTCTTTTGGACATTCACAATAGCACTCAATCAAAACAAATATTTTGCTTTGAAGAGCATCGCTACCCAGACTGGCATTAAAACCCTACATACACAAATATAGCAATCAATACAATATTTAGAATGCTTCATAAATATTTTACACATGACAAAAACAGCCATATTTATCCTATCATTGAATTTGAAAATTATTCAGCAACCCAAGTCTCTTTTGTCTAAATACAAATACAAGGGTTTTATCAGTGCCCATTTTTACCAGAGTTATGATTTCGAATGACATATTGAAGGTTTGTGTGGGTGATATCTAAATGTCACTGGAATTGTAAATTGAAAGGATTTGATTGTTTTCTTACACTTCAAAGTTCACTTTTCAATTCCAGGGGTAGGGGCGCTGAATTTTGTATGCGATGAACGAGTGAATTGAACATGACTGAAATGGGGGTTTATAGAGAGTGGCTATAAGATAAATGGTACCCTACTGAACTGGTGTTGGTGTTCAAATGGGGGTGAGATATTCTTTTCAAAAAGACGGAAAAAAGATTACAAATTTCACTCAACCTTTTGACCATGGTTTTAAGAGTTGAAAATAGATTGTTCGCTAGCGAACAGTTTATTTTCACTCTAAAAACCATGATTTTGAAGTAATTATGAAGCGTATCGCTCTGTAATTTAGAACATATTTATGATTTATGATCAGAAATGTAAATCTGCAAGAAAATCTTCTTTCTAAAAAAAAATCATGAGAGGGCGCCCCCTGGAAAAGATCACATAATATGCCTTTAAGGGGGAGAAAGCAATTGGCTATGCCAACAACAGCACCATATCTTTGCTATTGTCTTCTATAAACCTTTTTGAATATTACAAATCAAACTTCATCAATTCCATCTTCTGCGAAAAGGTGGGTGGGATCGGAGGTAGGTGTTGCTAAACTATCATACTTTCAGCCCAATCTTCTGAAGAAAAAACCCTCCCATTATAGAATAGATGACCGACTAACCCTCTGTATGAATTATTATTTACAATGATGGTATAGGACAGGCATCCACAAATAGCGGCGTGGGCGCCACTTGTGGCGCTTGGCGGGGTTCCAAGTGGCGCGTGAGCACACTTACGGTTACGCTTACGGTTACAGTTACGCTCCCTCGCGTGGATGTGGCACTTAAGCACATTTCAATTTTGGAAGTAGCACCAAAACTATTTGATAATGCCTGGTATATGAAGTCAAATATTATAGATCTAACCCTTTTTAGTTGAAAAAACACACAAAGGTTTTTGTAGGGCACTGGTGAACTTTTAAAAATATTGGCGATCTAGCGGTATACACATTGGGTGTTATTTTCTCCAAACATGCTCTGGGTTGATTGTTAGGGCGCCCTCTTTTGTCAAAATTGTGACATACTTGTTTCAAAATGAAGTTACGGTAACCACGGAAGTGAAAATTCAATGCCGAAAATCACATTATATTAGCGAGCATAAAAGTATAACAAAAATTTGTTTCAAGTTTGATTTTAAATTTTTGACAGATTTTGGAAGATAGTTAAACATTTTGAATATTTACACATTTTGTGAACAAAAACAAAATAAATCTAAACCGAGCCACCAACCAAAAGAGGTCTACATTTGTAAACATAAGAACGGATTTGTTTTTCGGGCCATGTTAAGGCATGGAAGGGGCTTCCCTTCAAATTTACTGAGCCGCCACCCACCCACTATACGTAATGAATGATAATTATGCTTTCAGGGAGTATATCGTCAGCCTGCTTCAATAATTGCCTAACTCACTTTTCAGCGAAATTGAGTTTTTTGCAAAAATCATGACTTCATTACATTATGCACATGCTGTAATAATATCTAAGTCATTGACAAATCAAAAGTGTTGATAAATGCACAATTTCAATTCTGCCTAAGTCAGCATTGTGAGTTAGGCAGATTGTAATAATTATGTAAAATGTTTAAAATGGGTCATATTAACTCGTATTAGGCCTATAACAAGCCACATTCCACTTCAAGGTATATCCCCAACCTAATTCTATCCAACACTTACTGCTCCTGTTGGAATAATTCACCTGTACTATTCATGGTGCTATTCAACATATCATCAGCCTGCTTCGATAACTGCCTAACTCACTTTTCCTATTTTTGTTGTTTTCTCAAACCTAGAAAAAATGAGTTAGGCAATTATCGAAGCAGGCTGACGAAATGAAGGTGTGTTTCTCTAGCAACACTGTTGAGTATAATTTTATGATTTTTACTGGGTACCTGTTTCATCCGATTTGACTGGGTTGCTTTATCGATAAGTGCATGCGTGGGTGGTTAAACAGAGGTATATTGAGTGGCTTTTAGCTGCCTTTCGAAATATATTTAAAATGTGTGGTCAAAATAACACAGGTTTTGCGAGATAATATATTTTCAAGATGGAATTTGTCCAGATTTTGGATGAATTATCTTAAACATTTTCATGTGGAATTTTCAGACTATTCATTTGTCCTGCATCAGCTGATGAAGGCTGGTTTGTGATGAGGGCGCTGTTCATGTTTTCAGCAGAGAGTCATAAAACTCACTTAACACTTTCCACGCGGCAGGCGTCTGCAGACGACACTCCAAAATTTCACAAAATGTTTCAAAAATGTTGAAATTATAAAATTTCATTACTATATTTGGAATCACCATGAAAAATGCATTGAAATAAGTACAAACATGCCACGTATTGGTTCAGATATCTTTGAGATTGACTTTGAAAATTGGGAAAGGTTTCTGAAAAATCTGTTTCGTATATAGTAAAACTAATAGCCGCATCGAAAGTGTTAAAGCCACGACACTAGGCTTCATCAGCTCTTGCAGCATGTGAGGTGTATCGGGGGGGGGGGGGGGGGGGGGGGGAGGTAAAATGAAATAGTGGAAAGAAGCCATCTTGTTTTCTAAACCAAACAAAAATTTGGAAATTTTCAAACATGGTAATAAGAAAATCATATTTATAAGTACCCATGTGAATTGTGTATTGTGTTCCAAATTTGAATAACAATATGACCTTAATTCAAAATTTGTTTCTGGATATTCAAATATGAAAATGGAATGTGTTCAGGTTCAGTAGTAATTCACCATGTGAATGTAAAAAAACAAACATGTAAATTGGGTACCATCCATCAAAGACAAACAAAAAATGCGATTGACTTCATTTTTTGACACAATGTTACTAAGAAACATGGCATTATATTACAATGTTTGAAAAAAATCTAAAATGCATCATGGTTTTAGCAACAAGATGGTTTCTTTCTACTATTGCAGTGTTTTTGACTCAACCTGTAGTTTTAGATAAAAATGACAAGGCCAAATAAAAAAATATTCATGATTAGCGTCCCACCCTGCTTCCTTGTTTAAGGACCGCCTCCTCTTTTCTTTTCTTTATTCTTTTTGAAAAAAACAACCAACCTTTTTTTGAGTTTAGCACACCTTATATGCAGCTGTTTGCCCTGTGAAATAAACTGGTTCTCTATGTCTCAGAACTCGGGACAAGACATCATTTTTGTCTCATTTTCTGTTTCATCTTGCCCATAAGAAGCCAATATGTAATTTCTTGAGTCCAAGTGGCTGTCATTTTGAAAAAAGCAGGCAACCATCTTGAAAAATAGTCCGGCTTGCTATCTTGACAAAATGTGTCGGGCGGCAAGCAATTTAACTCAAATTTTGGAATATGACTGCATTTATGATGAACCTTTATGTAAAAAGGAAATGGCGTGTGAATTTTGCGTAGTCGAAATTATGTTACCCGTCTTTAAATGAAGTCACATATAATTTTACCATCACACTTGGAGGTGTTTTGTATGCCATTTCTTCATTGGGGTATCTTCATATCCAGCAACCATTCATACGGTCACTGCTCCATCAATTGCATGATCGCTACTCCACACCACCGCTACTCCTCGTTACGCTGCCCTTTATCTCCCACTTGTGAATGCAGCGATAAATTGCTCGACAACTAAATATAGAATTGTTTCAATGCAGCGATCACCTGTTTTACTGTTAAATGTGTTCTTTAGGGGAAACCCCCGTTCTTAGTATTTTGAAATATATCTAAGCCATGTTCACTGTACAGGTGGGCGAGAGACTAACATACATACATACATAAATAAATACATAAACTGTAACTCAAAAGATAGTCTAACCATGAAATCGAGTGGATATGAATTTATGCTAATTACATACATACATATAATCTTTATTTATTCATGCCATACATTAAAATAATTGTTCATTGATATCAAGCATTATTGAGTAAAATATTCAATATTGTGTTCGGTTTCAAAATGCAGTAACTTAACCAAAATGGTAATATCTGGGAAACGGTGCCATAAAATGTCATGATTCTTTTTGCTGATGATAGTGAATAAATGCATCTATTGCCGCATGCATTTGGTGCATTCATATTTTGATAATAAATATTTTTATATATTATTTTACTTTGATTACACTTCTTTTTGACTCACTGTATTCCATCCATCTACATGAGGCAAAAGGAAAATTATTGTGTTGCCTTCAGCGACCGACCCTAAAATGTTTTAATTTTTAATTTAAGATTTAAATTTTACCCAATTGTCAACATATTACTATTTTCTGCTTGAAATGAACAAGTTTGCTTGAATAGATTGCTTTAAATTATAATCACACTAGAAACATTAGTCAAATTGACATTTACCAATTTTGTCTCGTCATGAACCACGGTCTGTCAGTAATATTTGTCAGCAAAAAAAAACAGAGAGGAAAATTGACCGACTTCAAGATTTTTGGCACTTGAGGGCAACACAAACAAATAAATTGTCTAACAGTTGGGAAAATGTGACAATAGACATCTTGAAAAATAAAATCCTGCTGTATTCGTTGCAGCCTACTTCAGCCTACTTCAAAGTAAGAATCATAGGCCAAAAAACCCAATTGTTTGCTTGCCCTCGTCCGACCGACCATGTATTACATTCCTGACCGTGTACTTTTTTAAATTTAAATATATATATTTTTATTTTTACAATTTTTGTGTGAAAAAACACACCTTTTTCAAGGCACGTATATGACCTTGATTGACCCCATGTGACCCATATGGGAAATCTAAGGTCCTGTTTTGGACTTAGACAATGAAAACATGTAAAATATTTTAATTTTAATTTATTTCTGGTATTCACGTACCTAATTTTGAAAAAGCAAAAAAAAAAAATTGACCGACCGACCGGCCCTACCTTTTGGAGAGCATCTATGTTGGCCTTATAAATACACCTTATTTCTTATTCGAAATATTCATTAGCATCATGTAGTACATCTACCATCCAGGGATAAAATATCCAGGGTTTCGTACGCCTGAAACGATTCAACTCCTGGAAAAAATATCCATGTATATACAAAGGTGCTACTGAGTATTATGAATTATGTGAATAACTATTTGTGTTCAATGAGTCAAAAGAAAAAGTACAACAACGCGGATATTTTGGCATCTGACTTAAAGACGGAATCACTACTACTGCCAAGCGTGTCTTAGTTTTGACTTATTTGATTTTCTTAAGTTGGCTCATCATCTTTTATTAATTTAAATTGTAATTCAGCACCGGGCCACTTTCCATTGTTTGACAAAATACTGCGATTTGACGAGATTTACTCGAAGATTTAATTGGCTTTTTCCTGTTATTCATTTGAAAGAGGATATAGCAGGCTGATATCCGGGGGTGGGGGGGGGGGGGGTACTCGGATTTGGTTTGGTCGGGGTGTGCCGCTGGAGATTCAAAACCCATACCCATTTTTAGTGGTGATTTTGGAAAAATCTATACCCATTTTTAGGGGTTTTGCTTCATTTTAGACCAAATTTTTGCAAATTATCGGGAAATTATACCTAATTTTTGCACATTTTCACGAAAATAGGCACAAATTTCGCAAAAAAAAGTCACAAATTTCGCTAAAATAGACCCATTTGTAAAAAGTGACCCCATTATTAGGGATTTCCAGCACAAAATCATACCCCATGTTTAGAGATTTGTGTCCAAAAAGCTACCCATTAGAGCGGCACACCCCCGTATACCGTCTTGGGTCCCCCCCCCGGGCTGATATTACTTCAAGTGTATGATACTAGTGGAATAATCTTAAAATCCGGTATGTGTCGAAAATCATCAAGATTCTTGGAAGATGTTTTGCATAAATGTGACGCGATCAAGAGGAATGAGTCGGATGTCAACCCTGGTCGAAAATGAGTTTTTAATACAGTTTTAAAGAAGACACCTAGAGCTTTCAGAAACTGAAAACCCCATGTCGATACGACGTTTTGTTCCAAAGTTATGTCAAATTGTATACATGAATTTCCATCAAAACTTATGTAAGCCGCCATTTTGAATTGGTCATATCTCAATTTAGGATTCCCCGACATCCGACTCATTCCTCTTGATCGCGTCACAAATAGGAAAAAAATGTATGCGGTTAAGTAAAGCACTGACCTATTCAACGATGGAAGAAGCAAATAAAAACGGTATTCTTAAAACAATTTGTAAAGGTTACAGGGGAAACATGAGCCAAAGTAAAACATTTGTCAACAATTTGAAAAAAAATGAAGAAAACTCACATTTGAAAAATATGGATCTGTCAGGCCTGTAGACAACTTTGTTGTTGTTGTTGCCTTGCTAATCAAGCATGATAATCTATGCCTAACCTTTTACTATGACTTTATGAGTGAATGGTTAAATTTACCATACCCCATGAGGACTACTTAGTACCTAGGACTTTTCACTGACCAGGCCAAAAAAAGAAGAAGTTTGTCTCAAATAACCCGCACACATTCCTGAAACCGCCCGCGTTAGCTATATTTTTTAATGGGGTTTTTTTTCCCAAATTTTTTTCAAATCTTTTCAATTTTTTTTCTTCTTCAATTTTCTCAAAAAAATCTTGCAAAATCCAACTTTTTGGCCAAACAAATGACGATCAGGTCTAAAATTGAAGAAAAAAAATTGAAAAAAAATCGGCAGACCGCATTAGATTTTCAGTCTCTCATGTCATTTGAGACAAAACTTCTTTTTTTTTGGCCCCATATAAACATCTAGAGTTTCTCCCAATCTCAGAATCTTTTCCAATCTGTGGTCCTCTCCTACCTCTAAACACACAGAATCACTCGCCAATTGTAACATTGAGAGCAACCAAAACCCTCACCTCCCCCTCCCCCAAATTCTCTGAATGAGTCATGTTATTCTAAGGTGTATGCCAGCATGGAGGGCAAAAAGGGGAATTTGGGAAATTCTTTTTTGGGAAATGTTGACATATATGTATAAAAGTTGTAATCATCTGTGTGAATCCACTCTCAAAATCTACCTTTAACACAGATTCTCTAAGAAGGAAAAAATGAGCCTTTATAACAAGGATTATAGCTCGACGAATCATACTCATAGCAGAGGAAGACGGTTTAGATTGAAATGAATATATGAAGTAATTGTGTGATTCGGGTTCGCTAATACATTTGTGATGCGATCTGTGAAAACCTGTCGGATGTCGCAAAATGTGAACTAGGGATTATGGGTAAAAACAATTATTTATTTTTTAGATTTTTTTAAAGAAATTAAATTCCAATACTTTGTGTCATCATCTTTCATGAAATTTCACCTTCAAAAACTTACTCAAGTCAATTTTATTATTCACCTTATAATGTTATTCTATTGAATTGTGTATCTTTTTTGGCCTGTTTTCATGATTTTTTGTTTTGTAGCTTTTTATGACATCACAATCATCATTCACCCATAACTTTTTTTGTAGCGATCGTAGAAAAATGATTGAAACAGTTCTGCAATTAGCACAGTTTTAGCTTTATTATGATATAAATATCTCCAATATGAAAAATGCCACCATGTGGCGGGTTTTCACAGATCGCATCACATATGAAGTAATTGTGTGATTCGGTTTTGTTATTACATTTGTCTTATAGACCTAACCATTTTTGACTATTTTTACAATGATTCGGAAGTAAATTATATACAAAATAATTCTTCAACACTCCTGTGTAGTCCCTTTAAGCTTACCTCTTGGTAACCATTCATCAGCCCCAATAACATGTAGGCGCTGTTGACGGCGGAACTATTGAGTCTGGCAACCATCACCATCAGGGGATGGTGGACATGTCAATGACTCAATAGTAGGTTGTAGACTGCTGGTAGGAGGTGTGGGCGGGGCGAGGTGGCGCAGTCGGTTAGAGCGTCGTACACTGCTGTGCACCGTAGTTCTGTTGGTGGATCGTTTATGAGTGAGAGTTCAAAAATGATACACCAACACAGCCTCGTCCCCCATGCCTCCTTCAGACCGTGCAGACTGAAGTTGGCATGTTCATGGCGCATCGTGCTTCGGAAGGTACGTAGAAATGTTGGTCACGTGTATCGGAAGAGCTATCCCCGAGCACGTTAAAAGGTCACAGACTCCTTCGTAAAGAGTAGGGGATCATCCCGGTCTGTGTCTGTACACACACATATAATATGTATTCATATACATACCTCCACTAGGCGTGGCGCACCAATGGAGTAAACAAATAGCCAAGAAAGAATGATGGAGGCAACTAAGCTGCTTCCATCGTTCCGTCCAAGGACGACCGATGATGATGATGAGGAGGTGTCCTCAGTCTCTGTTGAATGCAATGTTGTCTTCAAATCAAATAATGTATGGCTATTTTAGCAGCCTTTCAATCCTTGAGGTGGGAAATGTAATGTCCAAGTGAAAACATGTTTTTGGACACTCATCTCTATGCGTTTTTGTGTGCAACTCTATGACATTTTCTGTAATTTGGTGTTTATTGAAGCACAAAATTGAAGTGTTGAAAATGAAAATCTCAATTGACATTTCAATTGGGATTTTTCAACCTATTCAAATCAAGATTTTTGAAGTAATTATGAATTGTATCGCTCTGTTACTTAGGCAAAACAAGAAGGTTGTGTTGCCCTCAGCAACCGACCCTAAAAAGAAATCGTAAAAACTAGGGTCACATTTTTTCTTTTCAATTTTTTTAAGATTTTTTTGAAGATTTAAATTTGATCTTTAAGTGTTTAAATGTAACTATTTCTTGCTTGAAATGAATAAGTAAGCTTAAGTTAATGTTTTAGACTATTATCACACATGAAACATAAGTTAAATTGAATTAGGGCCTATACCAATTTTGTCTCAACATAAACCATGTATTTTTCAGCCAAGAAAAAAATAAATCCAACCGAGCGACCCAAATTTAAATTCTTAGCACTTGAGGGCAACTTTTTTTTGTTGGGGGGGGGGGGGGGGGGGGGGGGGGGGGGGCCTTATAGAAGATCTTAACAATTCATGATCAAAAATGTAAATCTGCAAGAAAATCTGCTTTCAAAGCAAAAATCAAGGATAGAGGGTGCCACTTGGAAAAGATGGCAAAATATGACTTTAAATGTTTTTTTCCCTGACAAATGACTTCTTTTATTGTTTGTACGATTCTAAACCTTCTTACACAATTCCTATATGCTGAATTCTACAATCAATTCTATGATTCTTAATTATTTCAAACTACTTTCTAAAAAAAATTCATGATTAGAGGGCGCCCCCTGGAAAATTTCAGAGTGGTAGTGAGTGACTCCCACAGAAACCTGACCCATTTTTCTTTACAATTGATTTTTTTTAGTTGCCAAATTTTACGGCCAATGGATTTTCTTTGTATTTGTACCCACATGCTGTCTTTCATACCACATCTATTTTTAGGTGACATTTTTTATCTTAAGCCAAAGAAGACACTGGTCTAAATATAGCACTAATATTTATGGCAAATACTTACGCACCTATTTATGGCTTGAGGAATAATAGAAGAGAGGGTGTAGAAATATTTTCTATTTAATTAAATTAAAATGATATTAAGGATCCAGTTTGAGTTTTCTGTGGGTTGATGATTGTGTTATCCTGGAAGTTAATTACTTGGTTGACGCTGGTTGTTTTTCTTGCAGCGAGTTACTACCAAAATAGATACTTTTTAAAAAACATGTCATTTTATTAGTGGTTAATAAGATATTAACAGCCTCTTGCAAAGTCTCCATTATGGGAACGACGTAAATAGAATCCATTAGCTGTAACGGTTAAGTCTGCGAGGGAAACTAAACAATATCCTGGTGATTGTGCTGTGCTGTTGATCTATTTTTAGACTGGGTCTTCTGTACAAGGCTGAAAGAGTGAGTTGTGTGTACAGGTCACTTAGTGATACCATGCCATGCCACACTGAACGCAGCATATTAGCCTAGTGTGTGAGATCACAGTTTTGTGTCACTATTTACTATCAGCAGCAGAGCGGTTCGCTTGGTAAGATCTAGCTTACTTTTTATGACTGGAAAACTACATCAATTGTACTGCATCAGTTTGGGTAGTTTTAGATTGAAGACGTTTTAGAGAGCAGTTGGAATCGGCAAGTTTTAAAACCTGTCACACGTCGTAGTCGTAAAAATAGCTTCGTATCTTGAGGAATTCTTTTAATGAAAGTGTCTGTTGATGCTTTGATGAGAGTGTAAATCATTGTTTAGACACATTGGTTTAAAACATCGCTATTTCTGGAGCATTCATTATTGGATTGCATCGCGGGCGAATATATATACGTCCGGTTTATTCTTTGTTTTAGCCGTTATATATTGGAATTTGTTCTCTACCGAAATAGAATCATACGTCATCTAGATATCTGTATACAACCTGTTACCAGCCCTGGTAAATATACTTATTCACCATCTGCGAAGTGTTGTCGTATATCATCTGATGGTACAGGGCATGCGGTTCACCAAACCTAAAGGATATACTTACGATTTTGGATTTCGTTTTTTATCAATGACGACTATCTCGAGTTAATTCCATGGTTTTGAGTCATTACAGCGAAGTGGAAGAATAACTGCTCAGTTGTTTTCATCCTTTTTGGAATATACCCAAGAGGAACTCTTACACCATCTTGGTTTTGTCACAGAGAGCTAGTGTGAATATTGGTATTGAGTGTGGCCAAGGGGCCATGAGGGAGAGACTGCAAGTCGTATATGAGGCAGCTGGTGAGTGTTTATTTATCTCTCCTCAAATTTATCAAAATGATTCAATTTTGATCGATAATTCAGTCTTCACATGTTGCTCTTTAAAAACCCATTAATTATTGGCCCAACATTTTGATCTTGTATAGATGAATCCACTGATTGTTATATCAATTTGGAAGCCCAATATCGAGGTGGGGGTACTTGTTGGGTAAGAGGTCACAGGGATGTGCCGCCAAATAGTTTTCCACTACCATCACCGTCTTGTAAATGAATTGTACCTTATTTTATACCTATTTTTTGGTAAAATAAATCAATTAGCCCTATTTCTTGAGATGTGTAATTTTTTCTTTGAAACAAATGTTGGAAAATTTGTCAAAATGTTTGTGGAAAAGTATGAATTTCAGGTCAATACGTGGGTCAATATCCCCCCCCCCCCCCCGAAAACTGGTAACTATTAAGGTCAATTTTGATTTTGCACATCCCTACTCAAGTACCTGAGTACCCACAGTCATCCCACCCTACCCCTGGCCTAATATAACTTTGGCAAAGCTTTGAGCCTATGCTGTGTACTATTGGGCCTATCATTTTCATCTTGTACAATGATGCAGCCAATTATGTATGTATTATCCCCAATATCCTGTATTATCTTCTATAATCTTAAATATTTTTTTAGCTTATATAACTTTACTAATGTCATGCTATATTAATACTTTAGTAAAGTGCTTTTCGGGGTATCTGTATTATTTGTGTCAGATCATGCGAGTGCATTTTCCAGCTTTAGTCTGAATCCAGGTCTTTTCCATAATTGTCACAACTTTTACTTATTTATAGCCTGTTTATTGGTTTATTGCCAAAATGGGCGCACCTTTTCAGGTACAGGTACAGGTAAATGTGATGTGATCAAGCGGAATGAGTTGTATCTTGGAAATATTGATTTTGAGTTACAGGTAAAAAGAAGTGACAATTCTTATGTTTTACTTTGTTTTCTCAGTGGTAAATTGTTTGTAACATAACTCGATCTATTAATAGAATTAATACTTTCCTAAACTTTGATTTGTTAATTGTTACGACAAGGCAAACACAAACTTTCGTAACCGCGGTACTTTTGTAAGCTGATTATTATTTGATATAAATTGATAATCACAATGTAGAATGTAAACATTTTAAGCTTTCTTGGGAAAAATTACATCACGGAAAAATGCAAAATTTACAAAGCGGAAAAACGCGGAATTCAACAGTTACAAAGCAGAAAATTAGGGAGCTTACTTATTTCGCTTGATCACGTTACATTATTATGATGATGGTGCATTACTAGTATTGGGTATGCATATTGCATAATTATATCTTCAGCTTGTTATGAACGGAAAAGTATTGAAACTTCCATTTCAGAATAACCTTGATCTATAAGTATGGGTCAGTAATAAATAGCCTTACTAACAACAAAGCATATTAATACAGGAGCTTGATCTTTGTAAACAAATTATATAACTAAAATGTAACACTCTATAAATAGTAACAAACCAACCTGGTATTCATTCTGATTGACCGGTGTGTAAACAATGAGTCAATATGGTATCTGTGCGCAAGTTTCCACGAAAGGAAACATCAACTTTGTTACAATACACACCCTGTTTTCGTCTCGCACGAAAGTGACTTCGCAATTTTATTTTCACAATTTTTTTAACATAACATAACAATTAATATCTATATAGCGCTATTCCATCTAGATCATAGCGCAAGCGTGATAAAGAAACACAACTGACATGATTGGAATGTACGCTACACAGCAATCACATTCTTTCAGAAACCTTTCCCAATTTTTAAAGTCTATCTCAAGGATTACTGAACCAATCCTAGGTATGTGTGTACTTATTTCAATGCATTTCAAATGGTGATTCCAAATATGGTAATGATATTCAATAATTTTGACATTTTTGAAACATTTTGTGAAATGTTGGAATGTCGTCTGCAGATGCCTGCGTGGAAAGTGTGGCAGACCCATCAATTGGCTTAATTGTAACCCTAACCTTACCAGAGGCCACAAAAGGCAACAGCAAATATAGTACACGGTTCTATCTTGTGACGCAATCCGGCGAGCTCCCCCCCATTAGCGCAATCAGTTAGGCGTCCGCCTACCACACGGGCGGCCCGGATTCGATCCCCGGTGATCTTTCCCCAAAATGTGGCCCATTTTTTCTCCGCTGATAGTTTAACTTGTGGTATGGCTAAATCAACTTGTTTTGTCTACAAAGGGGAACCAGTAAGCTTGAATGGTTTCTCAACGGAACGAAAAAACCTTGTTTGTCACGAGTGGCCACTCGACCAGACCGGTTTTAATGCGTCCTTGTGCGCGCGATTACCGACTTCCCTGTTGGGACGAGTCTTCTAAACAAACAAACAACAAACAATTGTCAAAAACACGCTTAGGGAATTAGGGTTAAGAACCCCCTAGGGTCTACCTGTCTATCTAACAGCGCTTCTGACTGGTTAATTACAAGATATACTCATTTGAATAACCAATTACGATACAGCTTTTAAACTATTTCACCCCATTCTTTATCAGGGATACAATTATTTAAACAATGTCTCTGATTGGTGCAATAAATGAAGAATCCATCTTTCTGACCAATCGGCCGGTAGTTCTCAGGGGGTTAAAGGATTTCTGAATATTCCGGCTATAATAGATTTGATTAATAATTCCTTATAATCGTTTGACAGTCAGTTCCAAATTGGTGAACCTGCTTTACAGCAACAAATGAATTTAGGAGAGCGTGATTGCGAAAAATGCTCGCATGCCGTATTGCACATTATGATCATATTGTTAATAATATTTCGCGCGGAGAGATAAGAACCGCATATTTCTCGTCAATTTTGAAACTAATTCAACCATAGGCGCTAATTTAAGCATTTTGTAGCAAGCAAAGAGATATTAATCCATGTGATGTTCAGTGCAAAATTTTAAAACATAACTTGTAGTTTACCTCTATTACTATTGGTGATATAGTACTTTCAGCACTATCTATTACACTTACAGGAAAATACTATTCTATATAAACAGGTTTTGGGCAGGCATTACAATGTAGTAGCACTAAATTTGCCTTTAGAAATTAGGTTTTTCTCTCTGATAAACAAAGATAGATTTAGGTGAACAAAGCCAAATATAGACATAGTAACTCAGGATATATTGTACTCATTCAATCCAGCCATACATTAAGAGTGAACAAATGTCTAAATATAATACAAGCCATTAAACCATAAATAGATATGATTTAATAAGTGGCTGGGTCCGGATTCGATTATGCATCCTATTTTAATTATAATTTACAGCCCGTATCCACCCTTGTCTATCGCTTTATGTGGCTTGCATCGTTAGTGGTGATTTTGTAATCTTTAGAACACTGGGGGACTGAGACAAAGAAGATGGTTTGTTTACCTGTTAATCTTGGGCACTAAGCGAAGGCTTTTCAGCCTATAACGTTGCGCCCCATCCACATTTATCATAACTTGCAGGGGTAGAATTTCGTAACCAACCGTGCGAATCCGTTAGGATTCTGGCGTAATGATTTTACGAGAATTCTTGCCAATTTTGAGAATCCATGGATTTTTGCGAAATTAATGAAAATAATATCAAGAATAAGGCTATAAGCTTGCACAACTTCCAAATTCGGCATGTTTGTTGACTAAGGGCCAAATACCAGTCATCTAAGGTCCTGTTTTGGACTTTAAATGTTTTCTTTTCTTTTTTTGTGCCGAAATTCTACCCCTGACTTGGACAGCAATTGAGACTTGAGTTAATATAATTAATTTACCTTACTTTAGAGTCCAATTGCAGACTTAGTTTGTCTTCTTAGAAAAAAAAGAGATCCAAGTACTGAACTAACGAGATTGAATTAAAATAGGACTTTTCTGAAGCATCTTGCAAATTAAATCTTGGAATCCTCTGCTTAGCTATAGATTTGTGTGGTTCAATGACCATTCCTACACAATGTTGCTGTCTATTTAAGATATTGATTGTAGATAGATTTGTTAATCTTTGCTATTTTTGGAATAAAATCAATTCTAACTCTATAGATTAGGTAAACTTGTGAACAAAGTCTCTGTATAAAATGTAAAAAGATGAATCCAATGGAACCAGGAACAAAACACACCAAGGATCAGAAAACTGATACAAGAGGATATCTCGAAAATATAAAAATGCTAAGAGTAAAAGCAAGATATGCCAACAGGGTGTGGGGAAACAGGTAATAACAAGGGAGAATAACGCGATAAAACAGATAAATAACAAAAAAAACAAAAAACAAACGGAAATGCACTGGGACAAGCAATGAAAATTGCTGTGCAATAAAACAACAAAGATATATCTGAGACTACTCAGGATATATGGTAACAATAAAGTCTCTGTGTTATTGTTTATTCAAATTTGCTTCTTTATACTCATTGTGTGGAACTCAATTCAACTCATATTAACTTTCCTTTAATAGTATCACCAATGTTTATAATAAATGAAGTGACTGATTTTTGAATGAACTTTTCCATACAGCTATTTTGTTATGTTTTGGCGCATTAATTTTATTTAAAATCAGAAGGGATTCCACAGGGCTTTAAAAAATACACATTTCCTGTGATTAGGCCCTTTAAAAATGTCCCTTCAGGAAGAACATTTCCCTTCAAATCATTATATTATATATATGTCTTAGTTTTCGTACCAATTTCTCCAACGAACCCCTCTTTTCTAGAAGCAAGGTTCCTAAATTCCCCATTTTTTAAGCCAAACTTTAAACACCTTGATCAGGTTTCTAAAATTCTTTCCTATTCTTAGTTTTGGTCTATTCTTATTAATTCAAAGAATTATTTGCTCCCAATGAATATCTTAAAAAATATTTCATATCTACTAAATCACAGATCTTGGGATCAAATGAAATCAGTTAGAAAAGATAAACCAGACAAAGGATGGAATTTCTTTTGTTTTCTTTTGTTTTGACACCCTTTAGTTTGTCCATATCTTTGGAATTAGTTGTCCCTTCTTAATGGGTTTTTAAGCAAAATGTTGATTTGCAAATGTCAAATACGATAGAAAACTATAAATGTAACATTTTCGACTTCAGACTGATTTTAATTGATCAGCATACTGATTAGGCTATATTAAAAAAATCTTTTGTCTCAAAGCGCTTTAGTTTTCAAAACCTAAAGCGGAATGCGATTTTTTTTAAAGGTTTTAAAACATATTTATAAATATAAAATATTGAAATCCTTTTAAAAGTGACCTTTTGTATTTAAAATGATGTGATCAATGAAAATCTGAAAAATCTGTGAAACTTTGGGATTTTTAAAAAAAAAAAATCAAAAAAAAATCTTCCTCTTCTAACGTGCAGCAATTAACTAACGCGCGCGGGAGCTTTGAGACGAGAGCTTTTTTTAATATAGCCTTATGCAAGATCAAATTTAGTGCGAGTTCAGCCTTCAGATTTCTATTGTTCAACAGAATGTGATTATTTTTAAAATCTTACAACTACAGCTTAAACTCATCCAAGAGAGGCTCCGTTTAGCGTTAAGGGTCGTGAAAGCGCTAAGGCAATCAACAAACAGGAAATTATCCCAGTAGCGAAATGCTAAAAATACGGGTGCACAAAAATAGCCCACTACCGTCCGTCGTCCGTCCCGGAAGATTTATTATTAGAAGATTTGTCCCGGAAGATTTATTATTAGAAGATTTGTTACTAAGCCCTGTAGGTTTTGTAGTTCAAGCTTTGCACATGTGGATGCTTCAGTTGAAATGCTTGTGAGTAATAAACAAAATATATGTGGTGGCAGGCCTCAAATTAATCAAAGGCATCGAAGGCAATTGCCTTCGATGCCCCACCTAGTTGCCTAGATGCCCTCCATTTCTGGCTATTTTCACTCCATTCAAAAGTACATAATTGCCTTGGTGCCCCTTTCAAATTGCCTTAAATTGCTTGCCCTTTTCATTTCTTTTCATTTCTTAATTTGAGGCCTGCGTGGTGGTCTCAGAAAATCAACAGAATCTTCTCTAATTTCGGGTATGTTTTTGATCATTGATCAGCTCTACACCTAAAACCATTATTAAGGTTGTCCCTATGGCTAATTTTTTATTGATATTTTGATAGAGCTTGCTGAGCTCCACAATAATCTGACATTTGAGATTGATCGGAGGTATGATTTCTAGATATGACAATTTTATTGTCAAAAACCCATTTTAAGTCATTTTGAATTCTTTTGTTTGGTATTGTTTTTCGACCAACAGAGGGCAGTCTATTTTCTTTTGTTTTATATTGTTTTTTTTACTCCCTAGTTAAAATTTCTATAAAACAAGTAAACTGGGTTGTGCAGCAAACAGGTTCACCAAAGACAAACGAAAAATGCGATTGCCTTCATTTTTTCACATAAAGTTAGGAACAACTATATCATTCTTGCAACGTTTAAGAAATTTCAAACTTCAACTTGGTTTTGAAAACAAGATTGCTTCTTTCCACTATTGCTATTTTTTTACTCACCCTGTACACGGTCACAGAGAGTATCATCGATGGCATTTTAAACTATAAATTATTGACTTGGGGGGTGTATAGATATGGCCGATAGGCACAAAAACAAGTTTTTATGCCCACATTCTTTCAATCAAATATCTTGGGTTCAACTGAAAGAAAAGAATCCGGTCAGTTGATGTTTAAAACCAAGTTAGGCGTGAACAATACGTATCAATGGTTAGTGCCAGTCGGAGAAATGGTACCAATGGTACCAATTTCTCCACCGAACTATTCATGCGATAATGGTATTGTTTATACTAGGCAAGGACAAGGCAGGTTTCATAATCGGGACATTTTTGCACGTTTTCAATATCTATCTGTGAGACATGTGTGGCGCAGTGATTAGCCATTTCACTGGACTCATAATTAGGCAATTTTTTTTTGCCCTCAAGTGCAAAGAATCTTGACTCTGGTCGGTTGGTCGATTTGGCTTTTTTTTCTTCCTTTTTTTCTTTTTTTTTGGCTGAAATATATATATAAGTGTCGTGGTCATGTCAAGACAAAATTGGCAAAATTGGTAAATGTCAATTTTACTAATGTTTTTAATGTGATAGTTTAAAAACTATGTATTCAAGCAAACTTATTCATCTCAAGCAGCAAATAGTAATATTTTGACAATTTGTGTAAAATGTTAATCTTTAACAAATTGAAAATGAATAAAAATGTGACCTGAATTTTGAGATTTTGGGGTCCGTCGCTGAGGACTACACAACAACAACCCCCCTCCCCTAGCCCCGGATTCATACCTGTTTCATCCACCGAGCTGTGTCCAAGTTCATACTTCCAATTGGGCAGTCTAAACATGTTCAAGAGCCAAAAAGTAACACATGTATCAAAGCCTCGTAAGTGCTATTGCCTCTGAACATGTATAAAGCAACACTTCCTATGCATAACCGTTGGGCAATTTTACATTATACATGCTGAAGGGCCAGAAAAACATACAAGGTTTTGACAGAACAGTGACGATAACTCTTTATTCATGAGTGTTATTTGTTGTCTGGTATTCTGACCTATTTATTGACTAGCAAACTTACACAACATTGCAATAAAATAATTGTGTAACACTAGTAGAAAATGTCTAGACAAAAAGGGCAGAAGCAGAATGGTCTAGAAACAAATCTTACACAACTTTAAAAAATGGATACTTTGACCTTTTAAAAAGGACACCAAAATGATAGAATTGCACATAGAATAATAGAGTTATATCATTTTTCAAAGCAAAATGATAATTCTATCAATCATTTTAAACAGTAAACATACCCTGGTAAGACCTTGGTAGAACAATGATGTAGATTTCAGCTATTTCAATAGCCTGGTAAGACCTTGGTAGAACAATGATGTATATTTCAACTATTTCATTTCAATAGACACTAGACCTGAAAATTGGTGAACTTTATAGAAATCTGTCATATATAGACAGACCTGGGTACTTGCATGAATTCACTGGCTGATTGACTGAGTCTTATAACTATAATATTAGTCATTCTCTCTATGTAGTTATGCTATGGTCTATATGCAATTCGAGTGCTTCCCTGGAATCCCTATATTTAGTCAATCTATTAATAACGATGTTCTATAAATAAGTACTTTGTAGGCGGAGCTATGAACCATTAATACATTTAGAATGGCTAGCTCTGTGAATAGGTTATCTTTTTCTTGTCTAGTCATCACAGCCAGTTATGAAGCATATGTGATATGTGTATTTTACAGTAAGCTACATACCTTTCACTTACTCTCTAAATGTAAATCGAGTGGAAAGAGTGAAAATTCACTCGAAAAGGAGTGAAGGGAGTGAAACGCAGGACAACCCGTTTTAGAGTGTGAAAGTTAATTTTTCACTCCCAATAGAGTGGAACATTGTCATATAAAATCCCCTTTCACTCCTTTTAGTGTGTTTTTCCACTCAAAAATGTGTTGTCCTGCGTTCAACTCCTTGAAAGAGTAGAACCACTCTATTACATTTAGAGAGTAGATTGCATACATTTAGGAATCATAGTTCTTAGATTGGTCGCCTTACTTAGCCTGAGATTACCAGGCATGTTTTCTGGGATCTTTGATACGTTAACCCTAACCTTCACAGAGGCTACAAATGGCCACAGCATATAGCTGCTGTGCCGCGTGCTTCCCGGGTCTATCTCGTGGGACGATCTGGCGAGCGATCATAATGGTCTCGAAAGAGAAACTTTTTGAGCGCCCGTTAGCGCAATCAGTTCTTTGTCCTACTTACACGCCAGCGGCCCTGGTTTGATCGCCGGCGGCCCTGGTTTGATCGCCGGCGGCCCTGGTTTGATCGCCGGCGGCCCTGGTTTGATCGCCGGCGGCCCTGGTTTGATCGCCGGCGGCCCTGGTTTGATCGCCGGCGGCCCTGGTTTGATCGCCGGCGGCCCTGGTTTGATCGCCGGCGGCCCTGGTTTGATCGCCGGCGGCCCTGGTTTGATCGCCGGCGGCCCTGGTTTGATCGCCGGCGGCCCTGGTTTGATCGCCGGCGGCCCTGGTTTGATCGCCGGCGGCCCTGGTTTGATCGCCAGCCCAGACAAAGAGTGATTATTCCTCAAAATTTGACCTATTTTTCTCCCCTGATAGTTTAAATGTCAAACACATGGTAAGGGAGTTTGGGTTAACAAACACCTTTCTTCATGTTCCCGTAATCCCAATAAAGTTGAGATAAGTAGTTATTTTGATAATTAGACCTATACATACTTTTTCCTGTCTAAACTCCTGACTGAGACCTGAACAGTACTATAATGTAGTAATAGTATCCCCATGTAACCCTTCATCGGGATACAACCAGTATTTTATTGTGATGAAAGCAGTGGGCAGAATAAACCTAGAATTTATAACCCTAACAAAATAGGGCTGAACTAGTACAATAGTACAGTATGATAGAGGATCTCATCTCAACTGAGAGAGCGAAGTAAACACATAACATGTTATGTGTCCCAACTTTTAAAGAGCAAGGACATTCACTGGCGTGGGCCTCGAACCCATGATCTCCCATTTGCTTGAATAGGCCCCTAACAACTCGGCCACCGGTACTTGCTGATACAGCACTTTGAATTGGCTCCAGGTGATTTGGGTCAAGCCTAGTAACAAAAATTACATGTTACACGTCCCCGCCCGCACCGATATTTGACACTGCTCCAATATTTTCTGTTATTTGTTATTTTCAAAAATTCCATTAAAATGCCAAAAAAAGTTCAAAAAAAAATATCAAAAATCATACCTGTCTTTGTTGTGTGCGAGTGTGCTCATCATTTTTAACTATATTTCAATGAAAAAGACGCGAGAAACACTCATTGGTATAGATAGTGATACGAATATCGAAACAATTCTTGCAAAAAGCTTGTAATTTGGCTTCTGAAAAATAACAAAAAATCAAAAATAACAAATAGTAAGGGCCGCCCTCTGATTTTCAAAAAAGTCTGGACTTGAAACACATTATTTTTGTTATTTGGCCTAATCATGGTTTTTACACCAACACAATAAAGGTATCCTGATTGTGTTTCTCTACACTGTTTCAGTTGGAACTGGTTTGGTATAGATGAGGTGACCGTTGTTTACATTTAGGAAGCCCTCTGTTGATTTGAGACAAAACACACCGGGCAAGAGTTCCTATAGTTTACATAGGCCAGATCAGGTTTTCTAACTAGATTGTGGTGTCACAGCAAATTGTTATCAAAACTGTCTTTAAACTTGCTTAGGAATGCTATAAGCTATCGCATTTCACACAAAAAATAAAAAATAAATGAGTTTTACAATTCATTAGAAAGAAATTTCATGTTGTCTTCATTAACTTTACTGTATATTCTGCCTGGAGGGAATCAACAGAGGGTGTCCCATTTGTAAATACATGACGTCACCGGTCACACCATCTATAGTGCAAGTAGTAGAATGCTAATTGCTCAAGCTAGGGAATGTCAATACTGTTTAAGTATTGGCATCAATCTAAACCAATTAGGTCTTGATATCAGTCTAAACATAGATTAGGTCTTTGCATCAGTCTAAACATGGATTTCTGTTGTTACATAATCCTGCCCAAGAATTTGACCTGTTCCCTTGTCCCAAATAAGGACTTAATAGGCGGAGCCCTTCTCCCAGTCCCTTTGCCAATTGAGACTGCCCAACCGGTAGCCCAACCTACATAATGTATGAATGAGCTTTGTATGCAGTATAAAGCAATCTGTCAATTAGTTGCTTATCAATCTATAAATAAGTACTTAGTAGGCGGACCCTATTTGCCATTGATAAATTTAGACTGGGCTATATATAGACACAGTGATATTGCTATAAATAACCTGTTATCCTTTCTTGAGGACAAGGTCGTAATCCCTGCATGACACATTGTGGTGTCCTAGTTCAGTGCCTGCGTATGACATACCCTTGAGCTTATGGGGTATAATGGGCGGGGCTTACCATTGACAAATTTAGACTTCTATTTATAGACTTACATGTGCTAGGATTACTCAGCAAGGCGTATGGGGTCACACTGAGGTTATGAGTTACTATAAATAAAGTAGGGCCTGCCTGTTTGACAGTTTGTGGGTTGACTGACTGGCTGATTCAGGTGTGGTATGGATATATTGTACTTGTTTTCTTCATGGAAATTTTCACTTATTCCTCCAATAGTAATTACTAATTAGTATATTATGTGATCTTTTCCAGGGGAGGACCTCAATCCTCGAAAATAAGTTGGAAGCAGATTTTCTTGCAGATTTACTTTCTGATCATAAATCATAAATATATTCCAAGTTCAGAGGAATGCGATTCCTAATACTAGTAATAACCTCAAAATCATAGTTTTAGAGTGAATTTAGAGTAAAATTTGAAAAAAATAGATTGTACCGCTCGATACAATCTATTTTCAAACCATGATTTTGAAGTAATTAGGAATCGTATCGATCTGAAGCTTAGAAGATCTTTATGATTTATGATCAAAAATGCAAATCTGCAAGAAAATCTGCTTTCATAGTAAAAATCAATGATAGAGGACGCTACTTGGAAAAGATCACATAATATGCCTTTAATAAAACTTAATTATTCAAAATTTGTATGAACTATGATGCCTACCTAGCCTTGCTCTGATGGTACTTCAGACAATCGTTAACACTCTGGAATGGGTAAATAGATTACAATGAAGCATATGGTAGTTCCTTAGTTTGTAGCATTGTCTGAGGAAAGCATTGAAATCACAGGCTAAGCATGGAGGGACTTTGGCTTTGGTCACTGTGTGATCTGAGGGTTTTTGCCTGATTGTGTTTCATATTAACCTTTTCATGAAACATTTTAATGTACGGCCTGGCTGGCGTATCTCACCTGTTGCATTTTTTGGTTCAGTACACAAGAATTTGCGTTGGATTTTGGATTTGGAAGCCAGTACTGCTTTTAATAGTTTTCTTAGGTGGAAATGTTTACAGCAGGGCTTCTCAGTTGGCAGCGCTCGAGTCAAATGTGGCACTTGGAGCAATGGTGGTTGGTGCTTGGACTCTTAAAAATATAAAGAAATACATAAGAAAATGGGTGCATTTGTCACTTCATCATACACATTATCTCGTAATTGTGGTGCTCCGTTTAAATAATGTTGAGAACCCCTGGTTTACAGTATGACAAAGTACACTAGGCCATCACTAGGCCATAGGTCTTACAGCAACTTATTTTTGGGATTTTACTGACGTACTAAATATTGACAGTACAATGTACACTAGGCCTAAGGTTTTACCAAAAAGTTATTTTTGGGAATTTCACTGACGCACTAACATATTTACAGTACGAAGTACACTAGGCCGTAGGTTTAACAACAAGTTATTTGTGGGGATGTCATTGAATTAGCAAATGTTGACAGTGCAATGAACACTGGGCCATAGGTTTTGTAAATAAGTTATTTGTAAGAATGTAATCTGACGTTTTATGGTATGATATTATCAATGAAGCAAATATGTATTTTATGATGATCTCGTCTATCAGATAGTATTATACAAATTTATCCACCAAATATTATTGTTGCATATCTGAATTGTTCTTGAAGTAAACAACCATATTAGTCTGGGCTTTAGCTTTTAACCATTCAAGTGTTAAACGGGAAACCACACATTGTTAAACAAAAAATATCTCCATTTCGCGATAGAAATGTGCACGTACGCCAATCTTATCAAAATAGAAGATTCATATTGAAATAACAACACAATACACATTTTGTTTGCTTCTTTTTTATTAGGATTAAACCAATTCAAATTGATTCAGTGTTTCTGTTTTCAAGTTTAAAATAAGAGATGAGGTGACTTTTGATATAAATTATTTAATTATCTTTTTGATTTCTTTATTTTGAAACAAGTGGTCCCAACCAAGATCAATCAACCCATTATGTCATTGATTCGGCATTTAATTATTGAATGTTCTTCGGAACATCATATTAATCAAAGGAGAGTCACACACAATTAATCAAAAGAGAGTCACACACAAATTATCTGAATCCATTCATTTGAGTTAAGATCTAAATATAGGATCTCAACAATATGAATCAATAGAAAATTCACAATTTGGCAAAACATCACAATTCTGAGGTTAAAAATAACTGCAAGATCTCATGAAGTGATCAAATTACCCGAGCATTTCACCTGTCAGTAGCGTGATAGAACTTCTATAAAAAAGTACCTAGCAAGAATCCAAAAGAAACAAAGAACATTGCCATTTTATACAGACTGTGTGTCTTGAGTGCATTAAGTAAACCTCAGCTAGCGATTGGTATCGATCGGTCCCAGGTACGCACCGTAGGTTTATAACTAGCTATATTTGTATTCAATCTAATTATATACCGTGTTCTTTTCAGTTCACTTAACATTGAATGACAGCTAGAAAAAAATGTGAAGCTAATTGAAGTTTCTGCGTACTTAAAAATAAATTCGACAGTTTGTATTTATAAATTTTAAGAAACACATTGACAACTCTCTCTAATCTATCCATGAGTAATAAATAAATCTTAGGAGGAATAATCAATATGCTTCAAAATTCCAGGGAATTTGAAAAAATTGCACGCTTTTTTAAAAATCAATGAAACAAAGAATGATCAAGTGTTTGTTTGAACTGTTCCAAAATCGAGGTCTTAAATATTGCAATGGTTTTGCTTCTTTAAATGTTTTAAGTTTTATACAAGGCCCAAAAAAAGAAAGAGTTGACTTGCCCTTTCCGACCGACCCAAATTTTCGGAAATCTAGGGTCGGTATTTTTTGTTGTTGTTGTTGTTGTTGTTGAAAGAAGCACATAACAATAAAGAAAGATGAAAACGTGTTTTTAAGTAGTATCTGCTTGTTTAAAAATCAAATTAAAAAACAACAAAAGTATCTATCTCCCTGTTAAAATTTAAAAAACAAACAAAAAAACCCGACTGTTCGACCCAGATTCTGGCCCTTTCAAAAAGTTTACTTTTTTTTTTTCCCCCAAATTTTGTACCATTGTTGGAAATAGGGTAATTTAACAAGTTGCTTGATAGTTTAAAGTCTATTTCAATCGTATGTGCCACACATGATAAACAACATGATATCGTCATTGGTTTTATCACAAATGAAGTCATATTATCTCGGTTTTATTGACACAAATTAGTGCCATTGTTTTTTTCACAGAAACTGTTGACCATATTCAAGGACTTGGTTCCACAAGGTCCTACTGTAAAACACTTTAATTTCACAGATACTTTATTTCGCGAAATTAACATAACTGCTATTTTAGCGGGCATTTAATTTCGCAAATCTGGAAATGTTACAGTTACTTTCAATGCAAAAATGTTCAGTTTCGCAGGTATTTAATTTCGCGAATCCGCATCATTCGTGAAATTAAATCCTTCGCAAAATTAAGTGGTTTTACAGTATCTCTCATAGCTGCCAGTTGTTACTGTAAAACAAGTTAATTTTGCGAACAGTTTAATTTCGCAAATTTCGCGAGAAGCTCAAATTGGCGAAATTATATTGCCGCATACTGATGTGTGTGAAGATGACAGTAGTGGTAGAAATTCGTGAATTTAAGTTACTGCGAAACTAGTGATGAATGATTAGCAATTTGTGAAAAAAGTTGCCGCAAAATAACCTTGTTTTACAGTATACATGGAGTAGGCTGAGCAGTTGATAAGAACTAAATGTTACTCAGAGCAGCTATTGCAAATATGATCTATTTTTTGTTTTGATATTTAGTGAATGTGAACAGTCACTCTCTGTAATAGCTGCCATATGTTATACATTTCTGTTACCAGTCAAATGGCAGCCATTGTAGATAGGGCCTTGTGGCTCAAAACCCTCAAATTATCTAATTTGTTCCTATATTAGGCCAAAAAAGAAGAAGTTGTGTTGCCCTCAGCGACCGACCCTAAAATCGTAAAAACTAGGGTCGCATTTAAAAAAAAAAAAAAAATGATTAAAAGTGTCTAAATGTTACTATTTCTTGCTTGAAATGAATAAGTGAGCCAAAATAAATGTTTTTAGACTATTGTCACACTAGAAACATCAGTTAAATTGACATAAACCATATATTTTTCAGCCCAAAAAAAGAAATTGAAAAAAAAAGGTTGAAAAAAAAAAAATCTGACCAACCGACCGACCCGATTATAAATTTTTGGCACTTGAGGGCAACACAACATTTTTTTTGGGCCTTATTTGTTACCATATGTTTCTTACTACTCATTGTTTTTTGACATTTTTGCATAATTATGAAATAAAAAATAATTGATTAAGTCATCATATGGTACCTGCTGAAAGACATTTCAGTGGAATTTTTAATATCAAATTAATTCCTCTAATTAAATCACATCCTCCCAAATCAAATCATGGCAACACTGTATGTTATCCATACCCACCACCGCATTATTGATGTTACCTAGAAACACTGAATGACCCTGAACCTATGTCATCACAGGGTGGCTATAGGAAGCAATGAGTTAGTGAAACTATACTGCGTTCCTTGTACATGGAACATGACATGGTTATCTGTGTGATGTGATGGCACAAGGAAATATTGAGGTCGTTGTCCCAGTTAGTGAAACTATACTGCGTTCCTTGTACATGGAACATGACATGGGTATCTGTGTGATGTGATGGCACAAGGAAATATTGAGGTCGTTGTCCCAGTTAGTGAAACTATACTGCGTTCCTTGTACATGGAACATGACATGGGTATCTGTGTGATGTGATGGCACAAGGAAATATTGAGGTCGTTGTCCCAGTTAGTGAAACTATACTGCGTTCCTTGTACATGGAACATGACATGGGTATCTGTGTGATGTGATGGCACAAGGAAATATTGAGGTCGTTGTCCCAGTTAGTGAAACTATACTGCGTTCCTTGTACATGGAACATGACATGGGTATCTGTGTGATGTGATGGCACAAGGAAATATTGAGGTCGTTGTCCCAGTTAGTGAAACTATACTGCGTTCCTTGTACATGGAACATGACATGGGTATCTGTGTGATGTGATGGCACAAGGAAATATTGAGGTCGTTGTCCATGTTGAACCGTTTGCACTATAGATGTAAGCTGCCATTGTAGAATGTTTCAGCAAGTTACTGTAAAAGTAGAAATTTTCGCGAGGTTTTTATTTTCGCGAATTTCGCAAATCAATCCTCATCCGCGAAAATATAAACTCGCGAAAATTATTGACTTTTGTTCACAAATGTTGAAACTCGCGAAAATAAAAAATCGCGAAATGCCTGTTATGACCATTTTTGTGAAAATATCTTATCGCGAAAATATTGACTTTTAGAGTACATATCTGATCTGAACACATGGTATCAAGACATGATCTTGTGTGTTGTGACGTGATAATGCAGGAAATATTAAGGTCACGATCCATATTGAACTGATCGCGCTATAGATGTAAGCGGAGACTAGAATGTTTCAGTGAGTTATGTATGTATGTATGTGACCACATCATACTGGAGGATATTACCACAATAGGAACAACATTATGTTTCCAGTTCATCTCGTGGCTATGCAAACAACACACTGTAGTAGTAGTGCATGCTATCATCAGAGCGTGTAATATTGGTTCCAAGATCCGGTGGGTTGTATCATGAGCGTCGCTTGCGGCGGATACCGGCGCTTTATAAATTACCATTATTATTATTATTTTTATCTATATACCTGTGTGTAACGACAAGACACGCCAGTATTTCTTCATTGTCAGTAACTTTTGACCATATGATAATTGGAACAACTTTGGCACACTCTGCTACATTGATTGGATAGTCCCTTGATTGAGACGGAACGAGTACAATATTCCTGGAGTGAATAAGGTTTGTAGTACAGTAGTAGGAATTGATTTTGATTGTGTCTCAGTGCTTTCAAAAATTATTAGATTTATATTAATAGATTATAGATTTTACAAGAGTTTGGTAGGCATATACACTGAAGGGACCCACACTGAAACAGGTCATGTCTTTCTCAGCGGGACTCTCTGCATGTCACATGATATCTGTGGTCTTTAAACCTCGGACATCCTCTGAATGGTGGATTGGTGGTATGTTATGGGCAAGATTACAATTCACTATTGAAGCATTACCAGCAGGGCTGTCAACTTTTGGGATTTGCTTGGAGGGAGAGATACCAAGTGCGAAACACAATTCTCAGCAGCTGAGGATTGTGCCCTGTGCCGCCTCTTCCCTCTTCACATTTTGAGGAGGAGGGGGGATCCCTAAACTGAGCGAAACATGGAGGCTCGATAACTATCAAACTGTGCTATCAAACCCCACTCGACTCAAATTGGTGCCCTCGCCCACAGCCCACACACTGTATTTTAATATAATACATATTTATGATGCAGGAGATTTTATATGCTTGGCGGGAGAGCGGGAGAAAGATTGTCTAAGCGGGAAACACCCACCAAATGTGGGAGAGTTGACAGCCCTGTGTTACGTATACACCTATAATCACTACATCAACTGGATTACACTTTTCGAGTCCTGAACACCGATCGAAATTATCCACACATAAAGTCAATCGGGATGTGCTAGCATTCATGAAGGGTCATGTACCAGGGAGTTACATAATCACTTGGATAGTGAATGTCTATTTTACATGTAGTTGTAGTACTTCCAAAGTTTTCGACTACATTGTTTGCATTTCAACTTTTTGAATGATTGGGCAAAGTACCAAGTTTATTTTTTTCTGTCAAAAACCCTTCTTGATTTCTTGAAAGTGGATTGGTGTGCGATGGCTGATTTGACATTTTACCGATATCTTAACACTTTCCACGCGGCAGTCGTTTGCAGACGACAGTTCCAGAATTTCACAAATGTTTGAAAAATGTCAAAATTATTGAATTTCATCAACATATTTGGAATCACCATGACAAATGCATTAAAATAAGTATAAACAGGCCTAGTATTGGTTCAGTAATTCTCGAAATAAGACTTTGAAATTAGGGAAGATTTCTGAAAATGGGTTATAGAATAACCCATCATAAATTGGTCATTGTAACCACCATTGTAAACATATGATGATAGGGAGTATAAAGAAACTCAAACAGTTTGTTTTATTATCTTCTAAGCGTTCCAATTCTATTTCGGAATTATCTGCATCATATATAGATAACCTTTATTCTAAATTAGGCCACAAACTTATCAGTAAGTACCTCTTGTAGCCTCCAATCTGATATTATACAAATATTGACCAGGTGCAGCAAACTTTTGAATAGACTTACGATTTTGGATGCACACGCTATGAATATCATCCGCATATTTGTCGACGGCAAACAAACTGGATTAACAGATAGCATCGGACTCCAGAATATTTAGTGAATATTTAGAAAATACTGATCTTATCTGAAGGTTCTCGTCGAATTATGTCACCCTGTATCAAAATTGATTGAAATATGTGTTAAATTTAGATGTAAAAAAATAATAATTCAAGGGTCATCAGGAAAGTTCTGCCGTTCTTCTTGCAAGTTGTATCAGTGACCCTGGGTATAGGTATGTGCCGCGCTGAAGACCCCTTTTTTCACCCTCTGCTGCTAGCTCTTATGACCCCCCTTTTGAGCCTGCATCAGATCTTTAGACCCCAATTTGATTGAAAATTCAAAAATAGCGAAATTTTGTGTTCCAAAGCCCCAATTCGTCGAAAATTTTGCGTTCTAAAACCAAAAGAAATTGAAAATTTGCGTTCTTGTTATCAAAATTGAACTACAGGCCAGTTCTCAAAACCTACTTTTTTGAAGAAAAAAATCAGTTCCTCAGACCCTATTTTTTGTCATAAAATCCACTCAGTTCAGTTCTGTAGCCCCCCTTTTTGAGTGTCCCCCCCCCCCCCGGAATACTTGACAAAACAAGTTCTAAAACCAAAAGAAATTGAAAATTTGCGTTCTTGTTATCAAAATTGAACTACAGGCCAGTTCTCAAAACCTACTTTTTTGAAGAAAAAAATCAGTTCCTCAGACCCTATTTTTTGTCATAAAATCCACTCAGTTCAGTTCTGTAGCCCCCTTTTTGAGTGTCCCCCCCCCCCCCGGTCAGTGACCTTTTCAGGTTTATTTTAAATTGAATGGTCATGTTTTTCTCTTTGTGCCTGCTATACCCTGTACATTTAGAACAGTTCAATCTAATGCTAGGACTGTTTGAAAACTACTTGTATTTTGCTTTTTGTAGCATAATATTTTCAACTTTGCTATATTTCTAAATATACAGGGTGAGTCAAAAAGAAGTTTACCCGGATTGGTGATGTTTTAAAATACAAACAAATGACACACGAGAGTTCAGTAAAGCATATATTTAACAAGCATTCTCTCCTGTTTATTAGGTAAAATAGAATGACACAAATTGATCATTGCTAAGAAGAGTTATGCCTATTTTAATAAAGGTACTCATTTTGCAAGCTGTCCACGGAATACTTGACAAAACAAATGTAAAGTAAGCATTTTAGCTGTGTACTTACCTACAAACATGAGCGCTTTCAGTAAAACAGGCATAACTTCTCTTAGGAATGATCAATTGGCTTCATCGATTTTCTCTAATAAGCAGCAGAGTATGTTTGGTAAATACATGCTTTACTGAACTTTTAAGTGTCATTTATTTGTTTTGAAAAACATCACCAATCTCGGTCAATAGGGAAGTACGCAGCTAAAACACATACACAACAAAAAATTGCATTACATTCAAATAATGAAAATTGTTCAGCATTTTGCACCGCTAAGTCAGGTAAATCTGATACTGCATGGTATTTGTAGTATTGTGTCTTAAATAAGCCTGTAAAAATAATTGTTAACCCTTTTCATGCGGCTTTTACCATAATTATACAACACAGATTTTTCAGACACATTTGCCAATTTTTAAGGTCTTATCTCAAGAATTAATGAACCAATAATAGGCATGTTTGTACTTACTTTAATGCATTTCTCGTGATGATTCCAAATATGGTGATGAAATTCAATAAGTTTTGAAACATCTTGTGCAATTTTGGAATGTCATTTGCAGGTCACACCTGCCGCGTTTTAGAGTTATTTTGCATTTATAGGAATACACTTGGTGGTGCTATTCCATCTTGGCAGTTGGGCTTCCAGTTATGTATAATTAGGCTATTGTTTCACTGCTAGCTATTAATATTATGATTATCAGGTTGAAATGTTTGATTTGAACCTGGCCAATTATGTGAGCTTGTAAGATAGTATTGAACAAGGATGGCTTCATAACTGTATCAAATGGCCCTTCATTTGAATAGATAACTTTAAAATTAATGTGTTGATTTGTGTTACACACCTTGATAAGTGCTGCTTATCCATTGTGTCACCTATCGCTGATTTTATCACATACAGCTCTTTATAATTTGCTGATTCGCTGATAAATAGTATGATTTGTTTGCCTCTGGCCATCACAGTGCTACTTTGCTTACACGCAGCTCATCATCCTGTACTAATTTGCATACACATATTTATGCCTGTACACCAAAACACCTTTTGTTCATGCAACTGGGAACAGAACCACTTAGTATTACACCGACAGTACTCACCGTACCAATATTGTTATGTTCACATACAACCTGTGAGTGCTGCATGACATACAACCAGTGAGCACTCTTACATACAGCCCGTGAGCAATATTCTTACATACAGCCCGTGAGCAATATTCTTACATAACAGCCCAGTGAGCAATATTCTTACATAACAGCCCATGAGCAATATTCTTACATACAGCCCGTGAGCAATATTCTTACATAACAGCCCATGAGCAATATTCTTACATACAGCCCGTGAGCAATATTCTTACATAACAGCCCGTGAGCAATATTCTTGCATATTAAACAGCCCATGAGCAATATTCTTACATACAGCACGTGAGCAATATTCTTGCGTAACAGCCCGTGAGCAATATTCTTACATACAGCCTGTGAGCAATATTCTTACATAATAGCCCGTGAGCAATATTCTTACATAACAGCCCATGAGCAAATATTCTTGCATAACACTCCGTGAGCAGTACTCTTACATACAGCCCGTGAGCATTATTCTTACATAACACCCCGTGAGCAATATCCTTACAGCCCGTGAGCAGTACTCTTACATACAGCCCTCGAGCAATATTCTTACATAACAACCCGTGAGCAAATATTCTTGCATAACACTCCGTGAGCAGTACTCTTACATACAGCCCGTGAGCAATATTCTTACATAAAATCCCATGAGCAAATATTCTTGCATAACACTCCGTGAGCAGTACTCTTACATACAGCCCGTGAGCAATATTCTTACATAACACCCCGTGAGCAATATCCTTACAGCCCGTGAGCAATAGTCTTACACCAGAGCCTGTGAGCAATATTCTTACCTAGGGTCTGTGACAGCTCTCTGTGAGCAATATCCTTACATACAGCCCGTGAGAGATATTCTTACACCAGATCCTGGGAGCAATATTCTTACCTAGGGTCTGTGAGCAATATCCTTACATACAGCCCGTGAGAGATATTCTTACATACAGCCCGTGAGAGATATTCTTACATACAGCCCGTGAGCAATATGTTGATGTGTGTCTTGTTTCTGTGTCCTTTCTTTCCATAGAGACTGCCGTGGGAGGGAGTAGGGGCGATACAGTCAACATTGAAACACATTTCAACAGTATGCATCTCAAAGGTATTGGGATTTAATTAATAATTGCACATCCGTACATTTTGAATATCACATCAGCATGTAAAGGGCTTCCTTTGGATGATATGTGTATGTAGCATGCATTTTATACGATTAAAAATGATAACAATTACGAGGGAATATCAAAAAGTGTTTGAAATCACTCAGAAGTGAAGGAGCTATATCGATGAAATCTTGTCAGTGTAATCACTGGTCCTTAAATTGGTCTCATAAGTATGTTTATACAGGTGGCGCTAGATGCCAAGGTCATGTAAATCAATGACGTCTCCCAAAAGTTGACTTGCCCTTTCCGACCGACCCAAATTTTCAGAAATCTAGGGCCGCTATTTTTTATTTTTTTAAATTTTTTCAAAGTCATATTTTGCTTAAGAAATAGCAAAACATGTTCTGTTTACGTTTAAATACGGTATAAACACATAAAATCGTCATTTACTCACATACTTTATATCAACTGTCGCATTGTATGTTTATTTCACTTGCGTAAACGTTTTATAGACCGGTTGCTTTTACACTCTCCGAAAAACCAGCATCAGTTGGGCGACGATCTGTGTATAGGTATATATAATTTTATTCACAGCGAGGGTCTTTAAATCTTACTACTTTAAATATGCATGTTTAAGGATTCTTTAAAAGCGTGTTTTTGTGTAGTATCTGCTTGTTTAAAAAATCAAAAATCAAAAAATCTGACCGTCTGACCCACATTCTTGACCTGAAAGGGCAAGTAAACTCTTTTTTTAGCTTACTACAAGTAAGCTAAAGCGACCTGACGCGAAAGGTCACGGTATAGGTCAAGGGGAAAGTGCGACTGTGAAATATGGTTTTATCTTGGTCACACAAGTGGTTATTTGTCGGGAAATGTACTTGAGATAGTGAAACAATATGATCGCATAAATATGTTAGAAAATGGGCCTGATTGCCATTCGACAAAATAGGCAATTTCGCGTTATTTTCTTTATTGTCATAACTGTATTGAAAATGCATGTAAACGCTATGATAGAAAAATTGATTCAACACATGGCACGCATGTATCATGACGTACAAGCGTGATTGTCTTATTGTGATTGGTTTAACTACTAGAGATCATTATTATTCATGATACGAAATCAGCGGAAAGTGAAAAATAGGTGGGGAGGTCGTTTTTCGTTAATTGATGTTAATCGCTTCTGTATATATTCTTCAAACTATGTCTCCGATTTCAGCGGCCAAAATTATTGGAAAATATTGTTTTCAAAGGTTTTTCATCATGAGGTGCTGTTAGAAATTCGCGAAAAAGAGTAAAACTTACGAATATTGCCTTGCCAAAATGTTGAATTTGCGTGATTTATCGTGCCGTAATATCTTTTATTACCCCCACCAGTTTGGTATCGTCTGCCATTGATCAAATGTCAAATCTACATATTATAGTCCGATGTAAATGAGGCAATTACATTTACCGAGTTACCCCGTCTGTTTCAATGTGTCGTGAGCTTTCCTCAAACAGTTGCACGTGCGAATATGTGAGGGTGCAGTGTTTAATAACGAAACAATCGGAGCTCTACGAGTTCACTCATTTTTTGAAAGTCGTGTTATAACGGGGGAGGGTTGGGTTTAACGGCACATTTATGTATTATATTTAGATATTGTGTAACTTCCGCCATGTCGAAATTCCACATTTAATACAAATTTACTCAATAAATATTCATAATGACATGCCGCATGTTTATATTATAGCTCAAGTAATTTATTGAAAATAAAAACATTGTTTAAATAAAACATGACACCCCTTTCAAAAGTGAAAGCGTCCAACCCCCAAAAAAGTTTTCAGTCCGAGCATGCCGCGGCCGTGTGTTCTCAGAACCTTATTTCATGTTCTGTTTCTTGTTGTTCTGTAATCCCGGTCTGTAATACTTCAAGTTGTTTTCATCTGCATCTACTTTGACGTTAATTTTTAGCAGATAAAAAATGACTACGAGTGAGTCGAAAGGCTGATATAGCCTAGACGTGAGTACAAAATAAACCAAATATAAAATGAAAAGGGGTACTTTAAAATAAAAACTACATCATCGTCCCGCCTGTTCCTGATACGGTTGTTCTCCTACTAAAAAAGGAACCCAAGAGTATGGCGCCGCTCACATCGCCAGCGGTGTGTGTTTACGCCGTACGCACGATGTTGCTCTAAAATTCGCTTCATTGTGCATATTTGGTTGCACTTATGAAAGTTTTATGCATTTTGGTAGTACACAAAATTATTCTGATGGTAAATCTTGAACGAATCGCGATTTTAATATGTAATGTTAATGTCCGGAAGCTGATTAAAACCGGTGCAGATTTGACAATAATAAAAGGCAAATGAACTGAAAACAACGCAGAGAACAGAAGTACATATCTACTGTACAGTACAGTACACTTTGGTGGACATTTAGTATATTTTATTGCGTTTTCACTTCCTCGAAAATCTGGACTACCAATTTTCGTAAATCCTGAGTCCCGCCCGAAAAACAAAATCGAGTCCCGGGAGCACTGAATTCCCGAACATCCTAGACCCAATGGTGGCTATACTATCGTTCATGCTTCACTATACTATAGCCACAACACCCTCTATAGACACACGACGTCGCGAAAATCACATTTTTAATTCAAGATTTTCACATCAAATATGATTTAAATCAATCAAAATGCACTCACATGTTGTTCCTAGAACTCTTAGTAATACATTGTGTTAATTAATTTTGATCAAGCGGCAGTCGGCAGTGCTGACACTCGATGTGAATTTCGCGACGTGAACAGTCAATAGGGAGTTTTGTGACCCTAGGTAGCCAGCTACCTAGGACAGGTCACTATTGGGACTACGAACATCCCAGCCTAGCCCTATGCCTATAGGCTATAGCCTAGGCTATGTAGCCTATAGCCTAGGCTATGTAGCCTAGGCTATGTATGGTTTAACCAGGGAGGTGTAATATCTCTCTGGTTAAACTATATGTAGTAGTACTATTTTGATATCAGAAGAAAAGCCTATCTTATTTTCAATATTCCCCTAAACCAATCACCTCGGTAGATGTTATTGTTACTTATTGAACCATCCAGAAGAGAACGCCAATTCGCCAACTGGTTTTTGTGGCATTACCAAAGTCAAAGTGGCGCACCATTTAAAAGGCCAAATAAAAAATAGTAGTTTCTCTTCCCCGCGCGTGCGCATCCATTTTGGCCGCCACGTCAAAAAAATTGTTTTTTTCTTCAAATTTTGTTCAAATTTTGTTTTCTAATTTTTTTTAATTTTTTTTATTTTTAAATTCTTTTTCTTCAATTTTTATTTTTTGAATGTTCTCAAGATCACACTGATGTTGTCAATGGAGAACGTGTCAATATTTTTAAAAAAACCTGTTAAAATGAAAGAACAACATAACAGGCAAACTGTTAATATCAAAACATGATACAAATTAAACTGTATCTGCATCAGATGATATAAATAAACCGTGAGTAAAACTGGTGTTTTAAAATACCAGTGTGGTCTTCGCCTTCGGAACATTTGTTTGTCGTTTTTGGCTGGAACTGATTTATTTATCAAGATATTCCCGAGATCACACTGATATTTTGTAAATCTAGAATACACATCTTTTCTTATTTAGCTTTGTATTCCTGAAAGAGAAAAAATAGAGAATAAATCCTTGTGTTATCTATATAATAATACTCTACTCTCTGTCTGTCTTTTTTGTTGTTGGTCTGTTTGTTTGTCTGTCTGTCTGTGCGCGCTTTTTCGTTGCCTTCCCGGGGTCGGGCGGCGTTCAAACTCAGTGGGTGGGTGCAGCTCGGTCCCCGCAAGAGCAAGTTCGCATTCGCTAGAGCGTACGAGGTCAAAGGTCATATAGGGGTCAAAGGTCATACGGGGGTCAACTTTTTGAAGTTGGTCGGATCATGCTTAAACTCGGTGATCTCGATGCGAGGCGAGCGTGGCAAAAATAAAACGGGTTGGCGTTTGTCGGGTCTTCCGGGGTCAAAGGTCGTCTAGGGGTCGAATTTTCAAAGTTTGTCCGATCGGGCTTAAACTCGGTGACGGGAAGCCTGAATATGAGTCGAGCGTGGAAAAAATAATACGCCTTTGTTTTTCTTGGGTCGTCCGGGGTCAAAGGTCATCTAGGGGTCAAATTTTTAAAGTTTGTCCGATCGGGCTTAAACTCGGTGATGAGAAACTCGGTGTCTGTTTGTTCAGTCCCCGCAAGAGCAAGTTCGCATTCGCTAGAGCATACGAGGTCAAAGGTCATCTAGGGGTCAACTTTTTGAAGTTGGTCGGATCGTGCTTAAACTCGGTGATCACAATGCTCGATGCGAGGCGAGCGTGGCAACAATTTAACGGGTTAGCGTTTGTCGGATCTTCCGGGGTCAAAAGTCGGGGTCACAAAGGTCGTCTAAGGGTCGAATTTTCAAAGTTTGTCCGATCGGGCTTAAACTCGGTGACGGGAAGCCCGAATACGAGTCGAGTGTGGAAAAAATAACACGGCTTTGCTTTTCTTGGGTCGTCCGGGGTCAAAGGTCGTCTAGGGGTCCAATTTTCAAAGTTTGTCCGATCTGGCTTAAACTCGGTGACGGGAAGCCCGAATACGAGTCGAGCGTGGAAAAAATAAAACGGTTTTGCTTTTCTTGGGTCGTCCGGGTCAAAGGTCGTCTAAGGGTCGAATTTTCAAAGTTTGTCCGATCGGGCTTTATGCATGCATTCTACAAACCACCAAACCCGAGAACCGACAAACCCCGGGTGACCGCCCAAACCCGAGAACCGACAAACCCCGGGTGACCGCCTAGTATTAAAATAAACATGTAAAATATCGCGAGCAGTTTCCAGTATGTACCCATTTTAAGGTTATAAAGCTAGTCTTAGAAAAGTGGCAGCCATTTTGAAGCAAAAACATTTCCACCATGTTGGAAAAAGCGAAACCAGTTTTGGAAAAAGGGGCATTCGCCATTTTGGGAAGAAGAAAAAAACAAACTCATCTTCCTTTTTTCAAAAAGTTAGCACGAGAAACTAGTTTTATTTTTACTTGGCCTAAGATCCAGGGGCCATGGGAGTTTGGTGACCTGTAAATATTATTATTTTCATTAAATGATGCATATTTTCATAAAATAGGTGTTTGTATTTTGCCATTGTTATGTACCGAAGTTATTCATCTCTGTACATATTATTTATTGAACCTTCACACATTACAAAAGAGAACAATCATCTACCATTAGGTCGCACCATTTAATATCCAAGGTGTTTGGCAATAATTTGTTTTAATATCAGAAAGAGACTATTTCTTGATCTTGAAATCTCAACCGAAGCATATAGAAGGGCAAATGTGCTTACACGGTGAACGGTGAATGCATAATAATATATATATATAATTCTTGTTTCATGTAAGATATAATATGGATTCGAGCTTTGCATCATTTGTTATATGCTGGACAGATTATAGTGGTTTACAATATGAAGAGGTTTTTTGCAAAAGGGCCTGCATCCACTTTGGCTCTTATTGAGAAAAAGTTTAAAAAAACCTGTTTCTAAATATTCAAGTTGAGCAATTGAAAAACTGAATGGATTATGAAAGAGGTACACTACATACTAATTTAAATTGAAATACATTTCAAATGCGCTAGTTTTCAAAAACAAACAAAAATCATGTTTACATTTTTTGAAAATTTGGATGTACAGTACAGCTCACAATAGAGTGCACCACGCAACTGCGATGATAGTCCATTGACTTTGAGTTGATAGTCCATTGACAACGCAATGACATAGCATTGACAATGCACTGACAGCGCGATGATAGTTCGTTGACATTATCGTCATAGCACCAATTGTCGTGTAGGGACTCCGTTGATCTTGCGAAATCAGCGCGCTGATTTCGCACTGTCAATGCACTGACAACGGGATGTAATTGGGTTGATATTCCGATGAAAGTATGTTGACCTCCGTTGATATCGGTTACTCTAATGCGATCTGTACTGTAGGCCCTTTTGCAACAAAACTCCATCTGTTTGTACTTAGAGAAAAAATCATTTATTTTAATCATTTAAAAAAAAAAAGTTTGATACAGAAATGTTAAATGATACAATCATATGTTTCAAGGAAATAAAGTCATTTTTTTTCAAAAAGACCTACATCTCATTGTAAACTATTGAAGTTGTTGTTTTGTTTTAAAAGGGCCTGTATCCCGATTTAATTCTGGACACAGGCCCTTTTGCAACTTCAATGACTGTTTACAATGAGAAAAAAAATGACTTTTTGAAAATGACTTTTTGAAAAATGTCTTTTTGAAAAAAAATGACTTTGTTTCCTTGAAACATAAGATTTTCCCCTATACATTTCTATAGTAAAATCATTTTTGAAAAAAATGCACCATAGCCCTTTTGCAACAACGCTCTTCATATATAGACATGAGTTATGAATTTTCCCAAATTCTCAGCTGTAGTCAGCTTCTGCATCATTGATGCTCTCGTTTTTTGGGGGGGGGGGGCCCTTATTTAGGGACGCACCATTAGATTTTTCAGGGGTGGGGGTAGGAAGTTTTTGGAAGAAAAACAAATCCCCTCTATGCAGGCAACCCCCCCCCCCCCCCCCTGACAAAAAACAAAAACAAAAAAACTCTAACCCACCCAACTCAATATGAATGAATACATTTAAAAAAAAATGCCCCCTTACGGCGGCCAATAAAAAAATCCCCCCAAACCCAATTTCCTACCCCCCTGAAAATCTAATGGCGCATCCCTTAAGAGGCACGAGTCTAGTGCTACATCTAACAAGCAACAGTGATGTTCCACGGTCCACCTTACAGTGAATAGACTACAATGTTGTTTGGCTCGTGAAGACACAAACAGATATAAAACATGACTCATAGTGCTGGCCCACCTCCCTCTTCCCCCTGCTGTTGGCAAGGACTGCCAACCATTTCCAGCCAAAATAGGAAGCACGGAATGATGTCAGAAGGACGTAAATGGAGTGTTACTATAGAGAACTATCAAGATGCTGGAAGGATGCCAAAGTCTAAAACAGGAGCCAGCCAGTGAGCTTGTAGGGGAAATGAACTGAAGTTTATTCCTTGCCAATTTTGGATACTATGGCTGGCCTTCAATATTTTGTCTCAGGAAAGACACCTGTTGGAATAAGCTTTATCGCTAATCGGAAAAAAAATCCATTGATTATCCTTTTCTGATGCATTGTGGGATAGAAAAGGGGGCATATTTTGCCCCTTTTCAATCCCACAATGCAACGGAATAGGATAATCAATGGCTTTTTACCGATTCGTGATAAACCATATATGGAGAACATTCAGCATAGAACACATTATTCAAGTCATATGTCATAATCATTTGAGTTGATGGTTACTCACAATTGAATGTTTCCTTGGGCCGCTCTCTGGTAGCAATTTGCTTGGCTTTTGTCCGCCTTTAACTAAACATATCCATTAATAGCAGCTGAGCATAGAACTGTTTTCAGACATCGGTCGACTAAAAAATACACGAGGAGCAGTTGGTGATTCACCCCCATTATTCACACAATAGCCCCGTGAAAAAGTTTTGGCAATGGCAAAGACACACATGGTTACGATCATGGTAGTTTCCATCATGGTGAAAAAAGTATTTTGACCCTTGTTTTTTCAGATGCAACTCAGTTATGCCTCTAAAAACACGCAAAACAGATGAAAATCTGCAAAGCGCGAAAAATTAATCGCACACAAATTAACACTTTTTACACCTGTTTACAGTTATCTGCATTGATCACTTGATGCTACTGCAAAGAGGGTATGCAAGCAGGGTATGCAAGTAATGTCATTTGTAACCTAGAAATGAAATTTGTCATCCAAGTATTGCATACATTGTCTGAGATATCGATTGGGTAGTCAGTTTCAAATTGGCGAGACGTTATGTATACAGTTTTTATGTCTCCACGCGCAAAAGTAAACCAAGTGTATGCACGCGATGTTGGCATAAGCACCTATGCTGATAGTGTTAGGAGGCTCGCCGATTTGGAACTGATTGAACTGTAATAGCAAACCGAATTTTGACCAAAAATAATTGATAGGCCGCCTCCGGGGGTGCACTGACATTGGAAAAGGGTATAGGTATGTGCCGCGCTGAAGACCCCCTTTTTCACCCTCTGCTGCTAGCTCTTATGACCCCCCTTTTGAGCCTGCATCAGTTCTTAAAGACCCCAATTTTATTAAAAATTCAAAAATCGCGAAATTTTGTGTTCTAAAGCCCCAATTCTTCGAAAATATTGCGTTTTAAAACCCAAAAAATCTGAAATTTGCGTTCTTGCTAATGAAAATTGAACTATAGGCTAGTTCTCAAGACCTACTTTTTTGAAGAAAAAAAAATCAGTTCCCAAGACCCTATTTTTCGTCATGAAATCCACTCAGTTCAGTTCTGTAGCCCCCCTTTTTGAGACCCTGTGCGGCACACCTCTACCCAAAAAAACCGCCTTCTTTTATTTGGTAACGTGCTTACCTTGAACTTGATTAAAACAACCAGTTCTATTGTGCTAAAAACCAAACCCTCCACCGTCTCTATGGTGAACCCTGGATGTTCTATAGAGCAGAAAATGTTTCCTGTGTCACCTGGTACGAAGCATATGTTCATTGTACAGGCTGGCTGGAATTATTTTTTCTCTCCCAGATTCTGTGTTTATTTCCTATGCCTGCATTATACAGAAGGTACCAGCCTTCATTTGTAAATCATGAAGTGTGAAACTGTCGCGGTCCATTAGTTGCTGTCTGTCATAGGAGAGCACATATTTACACTGGCACGGTCTGATTTAAACTCACAATTATTGTTTTCTTCCCTCTGAGAATTATTGCCATAATACACATATATTTTCTCTAAAGTAACATTCATATTTGACAAAGCCTTATCAGGGGTAGAAGTCACTACCGTGTGAATTCAGGTGGATTCACGGGAAGAAAGAAGAAGAAAAAAACCCCCTTTTTTCTCCTTTTTATATCAAGTCCAAAACAGGACCTTAGATGACTGGTATTTGACCCTTAGTCAACAAACATGCCGAATTTTGAAGTTGTGCAAGCTTTTAGCCTTATTCTTGATATTATTTTCATTAATTTCGCAATAATCCATGGATTCTCAAAATTGGCGAGAATCGCAAAATCCTTCCGCAAGAATCTTAACGGATTCGTGCGGTTGGTTACGAAATTCTACCCCTGCCTTATGAAATCATTGCCTTGTATAAATGGATACAGATTATGCATAATTTCTACAGTATGCTAATATAACTTAAACTGCACTGTGAGTGTGGTCGTTGATTGAAAAACTGTTGGGAAATTCATAGAAAGGTCAACTGACCCATTGTTAAGAAACCTTTTTTTTTTGCTTAGGCCAAATTAAATTAATTGTTTGTCCCAAAGCTCCTCTCCTGTTGTAAAACTAATGCGGAATGGGTTTTTTTTTTTTTTTTTTTTTTTTTTTTAAATATAAAATATTGAAATCCTTGTAAAAGTGAAATTTTGTATTTAAGATTATGTGATCAATGAAAATCTGAAAAATCGGTGAAATTTTGGATTCTTTTTTTTTTTTGAAAAAAAAAGAAAAAAAAAAGTTTTTTTCTTCAGATTTTTGTTTTTCTAATGCGCATCAATAAACTAACGCGCGCGGGAGCTTTGAGACAAACAATTAATTTAATTTGGCCTTATCGAAATACTGCAAAAATGGTTACCGATTTTTTTCTCGGTCATTTTCAAGAGAAAATAACAATAAGAAAAAAGCTTGACTGACCGACCTGACCTGAGAAGTTCGTTTGCCTGTACAACAGAGTGGGATTTGTCATCGCCTAAGGCCAAACAAAATAAAAGGTTCGTCTCAAAGCTTGCGCGCGCATTGGTTTTGAAATGCCAAAATACCGCGTCTGAAATGCAGAAAATTGTCAAATCAATTTTTTTTTCCCCTACAAATTTTTATTTAGAGTTTTTAAATATTGGCAGATTTTCCTTTTCTCAAACTTTTACATGACTCAGTTCTTCAAAAAACGCTGCACAATTGTTCTTATACACAATTACATCACAATATTCATTTCAAATAGAAAAAACAAATATCAGAAAGTGTCAACGGTTGCAAATAGTAAGAGTAAAAATTGCCACACAAATAAAAGAAATGTAAAAAATAAAATAAAATGGAAGACAAAAAACAGCGCGCGTCGCCCGATTTTGAAGCCTTCGCAAGCTTTGAGACAAACTTTTTTGTTTTGTTTGGCCTAAGCCAGGGATGGGCAACCTTTTTGAATGAATGGGCCAGATTAAGGAGTGAACAATTGACTGGCCGCACATAACAAAATTTTCTAGCAATGACCTGCTTTTGATTTCAAACCTTTGATTCCGAAGACTTTCTATCAAAAGGTGTGTTTGCTTGATAATCTATCTCCACAAAACGTAATCTCAATACAGTACAGATGACAATAAATGGGGAATATAGACCTACGCACATTGACTTGAGGAACATCATTTGTGCCGATAAATGCTAAGCAGCCCGGGTAAGCAGCTAGCTCGTTTTTTGTGATGATGTAAAATAGATTGATTTAGTGGGCCACAAAAAAACCACTGGCGGGCCGCGTAGCCCGTAGGTTGCCCACCCCTGGCCTAAGCAAAGGAATATTTCCTTGTTTTGAAGGTACAAGTAATGAAGCAATCTTGAAATAATGTTCAAATACTCCACAAATTGTATAGATTTCTGTTGTTTGATGCTCATCAAGTATCAGAAATTATAAAAATCATAATAATTAGCATTTGTTTGGAATCATTGCTCTGTGTTACTTAAAGGGACACAATGTCATGTTGAATTTTTTTAAATTTTAACCAATTTACTTCAGAATTCAAGATGAACATTAAAAATTGCCATTATTGTTTTTTCTACTAAAAAAAACCTCAGCAAAACTTGATTAAAACAATGTTTTAAATATGTTGGAATACCACCCTTAACCATGTAAATTGCGGGTTGCGGCTCTACCAGCATTTTTTGAATCGACGTTTTGTTGTACAAAGAGGGCTGAATTTTCATAATCCTTATAGGTGGTGTAAGTTCATACATGTAATACAATTGTAAAAATATACAAATCCCAGTTTTAATCATAAATTTTTTGTAATTGAGGGCGCTTCTTCCGCCACATCTCTTAATGCCCCTTTAACATAAAGTCTTTTCAGACTTTCACTCTATCTTTAACTATGTAAATGCAGACTTTCTATTGTTATGGCATGACGTCACCCCTTTCTGAACAAACCTCTTAATGAGAAGTGTTTGTAAAAATGTCCCTTACTATGACTATTGTCATGTCCTTGTTGCTATGCGTATGTTGTTATTGTTTCATCACCCGGGGGGGGGGGGGGGGGGGGGGGGGTGGGGGGTGGGGGGGTGGGGGGTGGGGGGGGGGTGGGGGGTGGGGGGGGGGGGTGGGGGGGGGGTGGGGGTGTCACTCAGATCAGATACATACATATAATAATAATAATAACTAGATCTTGCTCCGGTCTAAGACCAGGCTACCTTGATTTTTTTATGAGAAAATGATCCGTAGTGACCCCTTCTTGACCTTTGACCTGATTAAAATGATTGACTTATTTTCTTGACTCATCAAACCAAACAAGATGCAACAAACCCGGTCCAAATCGGAGAATGTCTTAACTTTTACCCCTCTAAAGTTCAATGACCCCGTATTGACCCTTCTTGACCTTTGACCTGGTCAATATGATTGACTTTTTTTCTTGGCTTATCAATCCAAACAAGATGCAACAAACCCGGTCCAAATCGGAGCATGTCTTAACTTTTACTACTGTAAAATTCAATGACCCCTAGTGACCCCTTCTTGACCTTTGACCTGGTCAATATGATTGACTTATTTTCTCGGCTTATCAATTCAAACAAGATGCAACAAACCCGGTCCCAATCGGAGCATGTATTAACTTTTACCTTTGTAAAGTTCAATGACCCCTAGTGACCCCTTCTTGACCTTTGACCTGACCAGTCAATATAATTAACTTATTTTCATGGCTTATCAATCCAAACAAGATGCAACAAACCCGGTTCAAATCGGAGCATGTCTTAACTTTTCCCCTTGTAAAGTTCAATGACCCCTAGTGACCCCGTATGACATGTCACTTTTAATCGCTGAACACCCTATATGTGCACGGACCCAAGGAATCTTTTGACCAATTCTGATAATCATGGGCCATTTTCTCTTGAATAAATAGCATTTTAAGTGACTGGAGTGAAAATTGACATTTTGACCCCTAGTGACCCCAAATGATTTTTATTTTTAAAAACCATTCTTTTGTAAATGCGTACGGTCAAAAGGAATATGTGGACTAATTATCACGATCTTAGGTCATTTCACTAAATTGGAAATGCGTTTTAAGTGAAAATCACCTTTTGACCCCGTGTGACCCCTGTGTGACCTTTGACCCCAAACTGTGAACACCCTATATGAAGGTTAGGTGGGGGGTTTTACTGACCAAGTTTGGTGATTGTAGCATGTAAACTGTAGAAAAAATAGCATTTTTTAGATGGGTTTGAGGAAAGAAAGAAAGACCCCTAGTGACCCTTTCTTGACCTTTGACCTGGTCAATATGATTGACTTATTTTCATGGCTTATCAATCTAAACAAGATGCAACAAACCCGGTTCAAATCGGAGCATGTCTTAACTTTTACCCCTGTAAAGTTCAATGACCCCTAGTGACCCCGTATGACATGTCACTTTTAATCGCTGAACACCCTATATGTGCATGGACCCAAGGAATCTTTTGACCAATTCTGATAATCATGGGCCATTTTCTCTTGAATAAATAGCATTTTAAGTGACTGGAGTGAAAATTGACATTTTGACCCCTAGTGACCCCAAATGATTTTTATTTTTAAAAACCGTTCTTTTGTAAATGCGTACGGTCAAAAGGAATATGTGGACCAATTTTGACGATCTTAGGTCATTTCACTAAATTGGAAATGCGTTTTAAGTGAAAATCACCTTTTGACCCCTAGTGACCCCTGTGTGACCTTTGACCCCAAACTGTGAACACCCTATATGAAGGTTAGGTGGGGGGTTCTACTGACCAAGTTTGGTGATTGTAGCATGTAAACTGTAGAAAAAATAGCATTTTTTAGATGGGTCTGCAAGAAAGATGGAAAGAAGATGATGAAGAAAGAAACACGACAGATAGAGTACCTCGATTTTTGAAAAAATCAAGGTAATAAAAACGCATTTTATAGCGCCTTCCATCAATAAATTGACCCCAAGGCGCTTTACACCATGATAAAAACACAAGCAAATTGACCAAAGTATACAGTCTTAAAAAGTACGGATAAAAACAATAGCATACACAACATAATAATATTACATACATTGGAAAGTATCATGAGCACCAATAATAACATGAGATGATGCAATATAATGTAAATCACAAGCCTTAGAGCAGGGACATTATCAAGAGCGCCATCGCTTGATGGCTAGTTTATCTAGTCTCAATTTATTTTTGATTGACAGGTAACATCTTTTGTTCCTCTCAAGTGATTGTCCTAGACAAAAGTCACACGAGTCGATGTACATACCCGAGTCATCAGGTACCCATCGTTTAAACCCCCATGATGCAACGATAGACTGTGGCTGTTAATCGACACATTGAAGTGTGTACGAACGAAATAGATGTCCTTAATTGTTAAGTGTCGTTTAAATCAAAATTAGATTCTTTAAGTGCAACAGCTTTTTAAATGCTTGTAGGCGAAAACTCTGTGTTAAAAACGCTTAAAATAGGAAATATAAAGCATTTTAAGCTTAGGCCTATGTTGAACTGTATAATGTTTTTTTCTTACTAAATTTACATCGAATAGATTTAGCTCAGCGGTAAGGTGTCGGATTTGAAATCAGCGGGTTACGGGTTCGAATCCTATCACAGCATGTAGTTTTGTCAATGATATTTTATTTCGTATTTATCGAGATTTTTTATCCTGAGACAAGTATACCTAAAGGGATAAGCGCCCATTCATACCATTCATGCGCAGTGATCCAGGTCTGATACTGCATAATTGCTTTTCACTATCGAAGTGATTATGTAACTCCCTGGTAAATGGGTCACGCACCTTTATTAATGCTAGCACATCCCATTGGTTTTATGTAGCGATCTTTTCAATCAGTGTTCAGGACTTGTAAGCGTGATCCAATTGATATGATAATACTTGGTTTACATTACACGTAACACTTCAATAGTAAATAGTGGCCAATCGATTATCATCATTCAATTTAATTTGTAGTACGACCTCGTTATTAGCGTCAGCGCGATATATTAATCCAGTCATTCAGTTTAGCGTCAGCGATATTGTAATCCAATGTCATTTCAAATAACTTGAACACGCTTTTAGTATGGGCTGGTTACGACAGATTTTGAAATTATAATTAAAACAATGTATTATAAAATTGAACTTAATAGTTTGTGTTTGCTTTAATACGAATTGAAACACCATGTGATCTTTTTATTTATGAAAAGTTAAGTTTATGAGCTCGACCACATCGAAATATGTATTAATAATTAATTAATTAATGGGTAAATAAATAGATAAATAAATGAATATATTAATTCATTAATTAGGTAAGTTATTAAATCCTTAGACAAACAAATGAATAAATAAATATAATGTATAACATTAATGTTCAATTAATTGAAAATCAAATGAACACATAATTAATAAATAAACCCATCAAGATAGAAGAAAGTTTAAAAAAGAAGAAAATCAATATGAATAAATGTCAATTTAAAAAAAAAAATGTAAATAGATAATAATATTAAATAAATAAATAAATAAATAAATAACGTAAAATAATATAAATAAATAACATTAAGAACTTCAATCAAGATTGGAACCTACGGCTTGTTGATTGAGAGTCTAAAGCTCTACCGACTGAGCTATTTCGAACCTCGTGATATCAATGTATTTTTACAATTTAATGTTTCGAATAACACATTACATCAATTTATAGAAATTGCGTGTGGTACAAATTATGTATGCAGCTTCAATTTTCTTCAGTGGGCATTCTGTTAAGAAAACAAACGCCCTTGTAGTAGAAAATAAGTTGAAAATGGATGCCCCTCCCCGAGAACCAACATGCAAAATGAACATATTTAGATAATATTTGTTTACATATTTTATCAAAGTCACATCATAGTTTATGTACCAAACCTTTTTTTTAAACAGTAGATTTCATGCCGAATTACATTTCTGATAATAAATCATGAATATTTTCTGAGTTACAGGGCGATACGATTCATAATTACCTCAACATCATAAGTAAAATAAAGACAAAAAGGTGATTCCAGTGAGATTCGAACTCACGCGCAAAAGTTTCCATTAGATCACCGCCTTAGACCACTCGGCCACAGTGACAGTTCCCGATTACAGTGGCAGAGAATTAACAAATACCAAATACTTATTTGAATGTCGTTATTTCCCAATGACCATAAAAGCTGTCCGAGCCGGGGATAGAATATTTTGAAACAACGTGTTATTGCACAAAGGCAACTGATTTTTCTTAATCCTTACAGTTGTAAGTTTGGGCTGATTTCCATTAAAATCCATAAAGGTCCCTTCCCGGTCAATCAATTGCACGAGAACATTATTAAATATATTATCCCAAAGCTCGCGGTAAACCAGACATTATGCAATTCAAATGTTAATCAGTAAATCAAACAGAAAAGTTAAAGGTGGATGACCCGATCACATTTTCGTAACACAGAATTATTTCAAACATACGGAGATTTTCATATCATATGAAAGCTCGTATTTTTTTCATCATCATACTGAAATTTGACGGCCTAAATCGGTATAATTGCGGAGAAATCGATGAAATAACGTCGAATTACCGCGAATGGTGGAAACCACCGATATAGTTTGTGTACTACTCAATGGGTACAGTTCACAGCATCCTGTGCGTCTAAAATAAGAACCATTAGAGCTATGCAACTCAAACTTTGGAACACGGCTTTTTTAAGGATGACCTTTCATGTAGAATAGAAAACTTCAAGTTGAAAATCGGAAATGTGATCGGGTCATCTACCTTTAATGTCTACTTCACGGAAATATAATCCCTAAATCGATAGCACTGTCAGACATCAATGACTTATCTCAATACTACATGCAGTATTCGTAACATTATCTCAATCAATAACATTGAATAGAGACTGGCCTTGCGTTACATTGCATCACGGTGTATTTTGATGAGCACCGACAACTCGGGTAGAAAGTGAATCAAAAGAAATCAATCATGGGTCATTCATCGATGTTACAGACCATTCAGTTTATTCTTGGGATTGACGCGGGATATTTGAAAGGAGAGTAAACTCGCATGACTATGAAATGGGCTTTTTACTTCTGGTAGTTTTGGTGAACAAAGTTAAGTAATTCTAATATCACTACATTAGACGTTGTATTACCTGGATTGTTTTCAAATGAGAATAAAATATAACTTGAGTATATAAGGAAGTACGGAATTCTAAAAATAAATATGATATGAACGTAATTCATTGAGAAAATAAGCTTTGAATCTTACCCGTACTTGTTTCATAGACTTTAAAACATCTTACCATCTTGGAATAATAATTCCGTAATTGCTATTCCAATATTTTATCTAACACTCCTATAGATAGTGATATCTGATGGGCTATTTCTGTAATATTTCAACATTGTGGAACATAATGATCATTTAAATATAGCGACGACAGACTAAATCCCCTGTTATTATACTTAAATATTAAAATGAAGCAGACGAAGCAACGCCCTATAGCGTCACTAGGCGGCGTTGATATTGCAGTTTATATCCAGGAGGCGTGACCACAGTACCTTTCCGGTTCATGATTATTCACAAACACACTGTTTGAACGTCGAAGAGGGCGCTCGTAATAATGTCCAATTTTTACCTTGTGTAAGGCTTGTGAAATATAGACCCCATCCCCACATGGCTGCTGAAGAATGAGAGAATCTGCTCCCCATTATCACTAGGCTGATAAATGCTTCCCTATCAGATGGTAAGTTTCCGGCTACCTTTAAAAGTGCGCGGGTTGTTCCACTTTGACAAGGGGGAATATTACTGGCAAATTATTGCTGGGAATATTACTGGCAAATTAGTTGTCGGATCACTTTTACTTCTTGCCCCCCCCCCCCCCCCCCCCCCCCCCTCCCCCCAATGTGGAAAACCTAGCTACGCCCCTGCCGTGACACTCAAGTGCACACACATTTTCCTTCTATTTTTCAACATGATTCGATGACGAGGATTATTTTATTTTATTATAACAATAACAAGCGCGAGTTTTGTAACCTTATCGTCATGATTACATCTTTTGCTAGTCCCATCCTGATTTGCAAGATTTGCTGGCGTAAATATGCAGCACTTCAACAACATCAAATAAAAGCTTCCACTCTTTGTTGACATCCTATGTGCTGCTATAAATAGACCGTATCTTACCATGACATCACATCGTCGTATATGACGTTGGACGTAGTATATCTTCTTGGCCTTGAAGTAAGCCTGTGGGCGTCAGTGATAAAACTAGAGGTGACTTTAACAAGGGGTACACCTAGGTTACAGGGAGTGACGTCAGGTTGTTTTTTCACCCAGTTTATGCCAACGACGGATGAATATATTTTGGGATTGTAAGGAGTGGGGAAACCTGATTTCCATTTTATATTATTCATAACGCTTGAGCCAGAAATACACCTGTTTAAGTGCACTTCCTTCACTCTGTCTTGTACGGTCCAGTGTCAAGAGTTATGTTGTTTAACCTTTGGTATGCCCAACAGTCCGCATTCATCTACTTCAACCATTAAGGTATACACATTTCTAATATTTCTAGAGAAGACACATCATGCCGTTAGTGTGGATTAATGTAAGAAATGAAAATGGAGTATCATTTTCATTTTAAGAATAGATTTTTTTTTGTTGCTAAATCTCCATGACTTGAATGACTGACTGTATAGAAAATATTATCGATAATGTTGTTCAACAGGCTATTTTTAACTTTCATTCATCTTGTGCGGATACTGTCCGACTGACGTAAAGCGTGATTACATTTATAGTATCAATGCAAAGTGAGTTATTACAGTGAGGAAGGCCCTGATTGGGTAGCGAGCATGTTTACTTGTGCTGAATATTTTCTTGTTCTGGAAAGATTTTGTATTCATTTGTTGATACAAGAATTTATGGAGAGGAGGAAGTGTGATGACTTGGATCACAAAACATGAGGTGACCAGAGGTAGCTCTAGGCATGATGAGATATTGGTTGATACATGTAGTACTGAAAGGCCCTACAGGGAACAGACATTGTTTGATGCGATATAGTCAGTTGTACTTTAGCACAACCACTTTGTAAAAGAAAGCATTCCTTTTGAATGACTTCAAAAGGTAAATTGTATGTTTTATCTTTGAAACCAATGTAACATGTATTTTTATTTGTGAAAATCCCTCCCTGTACTTAAGCCCACAACCCCCTGAGAATTAATGTGGCACCAGAGTGTATTTCAGTGAGTGTAGCATATTAAAGGATGCATAGTTTTGAATGCACTTGCGGATGAATTTCCAGGATCAAAGACAAACTCTTGCTTGTTACGGAAACGATGCATCTTTCAGTTGATTCCACGCTGACTACGCATTCCTACAATGAATAGTCACTGTCATAATGCTACGGACCAAATTCAAGCTATTTCACGCAAGCGTGTTTTGCTGTTGTTCTTGGAGCTGCATCCAGATGCATGAATTGCGCGAATAACTATGCCTGCATTCGGGTGACGATTTCACGGTCGACCACAGGATGCGCAGTTATGTTTGAAAGCGCCCAGTACGCACGCACGCTCTTATTGGAATTATGTCCATATAGCATCATGACGCTGACTACACTTTGAAAAGGACTCAATATAATGTGTATGCTATTTTATATATAGACTCGGACAAACAGTGTCTAATATTTCTTAAATATTTCTTTTATTATTTACAGAGGACGTTGCCAGCGGACAGCTTCCAACGGGAGAGGCCCGAGGCTCTAATCGCAACTCTACGGGCGGCATGGATACTAGACATCTACAGCACGAGTGGCTGGAGCTACAGCAACAGCAGCAATGGCAACAGCAGATATTGATGGCACAGTTTAAACAGAGGCAAGAACATATGGTCAAACAGCATCAGCAACAGCAACAGCAGTTCTTGATGGTGAGTTTGCAATAGGACCGGGATGTTCAGGAAATTTTGCTCCCAGGACACGATTTAATGCTTGACCCGGGATGCCTGAATTACTCCAAACATCTCTGGCAGACGACGGTGGCTACGAACGGCCGTTAATTTTGAATTTCCGTTGGTTTCAATGTAACAATGGATTTTGATTATATGACCCCATAAAATTCATCATAGGTTAGAAGAAAAATTTTCCAATCCAAAACCGTTCGGGATGGCTAATCATCCCAATTGTAAATGCTATTTTTTTAATTTAAACCGTTGTTAAGCGGTCGTCCCATTCACTTGATCAGGTAACCTCGTTCGCATATTTTAACCTGAATACTCGTGAATACGCCTATGTCCAGCGTCGTCTGATCTCTGGGCTGATTGATAGGGCGCCATCTTTTGTTGAAATTGATTCCGACATGTTCCAACTTAAATCCAAAGACAACCATATTGGACAACCATATTGTACTCCTCAACAACAAGGTATGATTGCATATAGCCAGGAAGTGAAAATGGCAGCGAAAATCACATTTTAAAGTGCATAAGTGTAAAAAATGCACAGATTTGACAAAATAAAGCCATTTCAAGTGTATCTCCACTAAAAATTTTGCATTAAATAAGAGTGATTTAGCTGACAATTTTATTTTTTTAGTAAGCTTATTATTATTTGGTTGATCTTACAAAAGGCTTTGTATTTCCGAATAGCAAAATTCTGGAAGAAAAAAACCTTTTTCTGTATTTTTCAAAATTAGGGTTGGTATTCATTTGTACAGTAAAATCAGGGTCGGTCGGGCGAGGACAATTCAACAATTGATTTTCTTTGCCTAATTTAGTGATCTTATTTTATGCTAATTTTCTTTTTAGTTTGGGAAATTAAAGCCTGTGTTGCAAATGAGATTGGATCAAGACTATTCTTTCTCATATCCGAAGGCTGACAGCAAAATTGTTAACTTATTTGTTGGAAGCACTTGGCTCTTTTTATTCATTCTTAATTTTCTTCCATCTGTTCTAACTTTCATTTTATAAGCCTGGCTCGAGCATTTTGCTTGAGCCTGGTCCATTCATGACTCAAGCCTGTGTCCGTACAGACCGACCGGGTAAAGAAATTCATTATTTCCTTTGATAAAATGTTGATATTGACGCAGAATTGTTTTGAAACATTTGCCAATTTTCCAAGACACAACAGCAGCAAAGGGAGCAGTTAATGAAACAACAGCAACTGGAAGCTCACAAACAACAGCAGTTGGAAGCACACAAACAACAGCAACAGCAACAGCAGAAACAACAATTACAGCAGCTACTTGCCAAGAAAGATAAACCAAGTAAGACAATGGAAGCTATTCTTCCTTCCACAGAAGTTCTACACCGTTTGGGAGAATCTGTTGACTAATCTCTTCAATTCAAGAAGAGAGTCAACAGATTCTCCCAAACGGTGTAGAACTTCTGACCCTCACATTTGATTAAAACAAATGATATGGTTGAATTTTGATGTGGACTGAATATTCTGCACATAAAGGAAATCGTATCCAGGATGATGTAGCTTTATCTAAGCCTGGAAAAATCTGGAATTCGGGAAGCTCCTTCCCGGGAAATTTGGGTATTTGGAGGGAAAATTGGGTAATTGGAGGACAATTTTGGTATTTGGAGGACAATTTGGGCATTTGGTGGGAAATTTGGGTATTTGGAGGGAAATTTAGGTATTTGGAGGGGAAATAATTTTGTTTGCTTCCTGGGAAATATACATTTTTCCCAGCCCTGCACCTAATCTGAACCATGTGGAAGTATTATGGTGGTGACTATGAAATAGTCCAACTCTGATTTTGCTTGTGGCAACATTGTGGAATGCTGAAATCGGAGCATATCTCGCAACCCCAAAATCTGATTGAACATCTAGGAATCAGTTCGAAAGTGGGGCAATTGAGGCGCATCCCCACAGGTCTTAAATGTCTATAAGCTCTGAATCCCTAAAACAGGATAGCATGCAGCATTACATGAAATCAGTTGTGTACAAATGCTGAGCTACAATTGGCCATATCTCACGTCGCAAGGGTAACAACATAGAGTAGATGATCATGCAAGGCATGATTGAAGGGAAGAGAAAGAAAGGCAGACCTCGTTCCCGGTGGATTGATCAAATAAAACTGATTACTGGACACCCTCTCCGTGATTGTTACTCCTTTGCTGAAAATCGTTATCCAAGGCGTAGTATCTGTAAGGTCACGAGCTGTCAGTCATGACAGGACCGAACCAACCAGTAACATATTCACATTAACAACTCAAATGATATACTTTCAAGACTATCTTCCTAGATAAAGTGTATTATTCATCGAGTTTTAAGGTCATCGTCGAGAACAAACTACTCTAACGTTTCTAAAAGAATATTCTATATATAGCTAGCTACTTCCGAAGTTCCTGGAAAACAGACTGTAGTGCTGCAATGGACAAGCTACTAATACAGCTCACATATTCATCCCTTGCAAGTTTCAATGGTCACCTTTAGGCTTTAGTAATCTATGTATGTAGCCAGCAGGGAGGTCACGCTGCATGTCAGATTTGGTTGTACGCAAGAAAACAATGGAGTCTCAGTGACTGCAATATTCTAGAAATAGCTTCGGATATGGTCTATTTGGGCATCTCAAAAACAGAGAAACATGTTAAAAATCATGTAGAATTTTAGAGGAGGGTCAATAACATCTGCAGAACGGTAAAATGTATAGTATTAAACACGTTTTGTGACCAAATTTATGTCGTAAAATGTTGGTAAATTCACGTTTTGAAAATCTGTGGTCTTCTAAATTACAGGAATCCTAACTCATTCTAAACCTCGCCAAATCATGAAATGAACCCTCGTCTACACAAAAGTCTGTGTACGTATTGCGCTCTCTGCTTGGAGATAACGGAAACTTCATAGCTTCATACCACGGAATGAAATCCGCCATAGACATTACATGGCGAAAATCGTACAGATTTGCACTGCAGTCCTCTGTGTTGACAATATAGCAAGGTCGTTTGACTATTGTGTTTCTGCATATTTGTGACAACTGACCCCGTTTAACAATCTTCATGGCTTTCATATAGGGCTTATGGTGACTTGACTATTGACTGTATGTGGAGGTGTTATAGCCAGGCATGATACTTTGTAGATAAAAATCGAAAAGTAAATATTTTTCACTCTCAAATGTAGATATTTGTTTGCATTTATTTAGCCCAATTTTAGGCAATTTAGCACAAAAGTATGCTGTTTTTCTAATATTTCAGGGAATTTCAGATTTTTTCACCTGATGCCTGTATAGCAAGCATGTGCAACCTTTTCTACCATTGTGATTTTGAGATCCATTCACGGACCGCAGTGATTGTCAAACATTCCGAAACATGTCCGGAGGAGGAATAATGTCCTCTTTTTACTCGCTGTTGCTGCTGCAAGCGCCATTTTAACCAGGGATTTTAACACACAATCACATCTCTAGTTATATTTACTAAATGCAGTGCGTCACCTACTACGGGAGCACACCACTAAATCAATCCGCCAATTGTGTAACCTAGGGAGTTACGGTTAAAACGGACCACATCAATTGGAATTTGGGATTGCTTCGCGGGCCGCAGATTACAGGCCGGCAGGCCGTATGTGGCCGCGGGCCGCAGATTGCACACGCTTGCTGTATAGCATCACCAAGCCATATGTGCATTTTCCAAGTTTCAATGGTGTGCACCTTTTAAGCAATCTATGTAGGTGGATCTGGACCTGGATCTGGATTGGTTACTCCAGCAAAACGGAATATCCGCATCACGCTAGAGTTGATGACATGACCTAATGATTGTTGTGGCTGGGTAGACTGTTTCCATTTATTGATGCTGTAGACTACCAAGGTAACAACAAGATCCGTGTTATAGCATCACCAAGCCGTATGGCTGCCCCAAGAGCTTCCACTATTACTCTACAAGTATAGGACGACTAAAACAAGGCAGCTATTAGTTTCAGATAGTGCATTTTCACATCACAAGGTGTTATAGTTCGATCAGTTCCAAATTGGCGAGAAATATTTGGTTTTTATCTATCCGCGCACTAAAGTAATCAAAGCGCATAAGCGTGATTTTGGCATATGCACGCATCATGCAAACAATGACACTGCGACATTGCGCGCCATATTGCGTCATGTGAGAGTAAGTTCGCATGACGCTCTTCTGAATTAATTCACTGCTGTAAACAGGTTTCGCCAATTTGGAACTGACTCAAAAAACACCATACCCGCAATAGCTGCATTGAGTTACATCAACTTAGAAATATCGGGTATTGAGCAAATAAGCTGCTATATTATTTTTATTAATTATACTGGGTAGCTATTTGACAAAAAACCTGACGGCACTAAGCTCTCGATTATCTCAAAATCTGGAGTGCTTCTCAAGGATTTTACTTGCAAAATGACTTAAAAAACATGACTTGAATTGAACACTAACGCTTTCCACGCGGCAGGCGGCTGCAGACGACATTCCAAAATTTCACAAAATGTTTCAAAAATGTCAAAATTATTGAATTCTATTACTTTATTTGGAATCACCATGAGAAATGCATTGAATTAAGTACAAACATGCCTAGTATTGGTTCAGTAATCCTTTAAATAGACTCTAAAAATTACGAAAAGGTTTCTGAAAATTCTGTTTTGTAATGGTAAAATTAATAGCCGCGTGGAAAGTGCTAAGATTGTAAAACAGAATAGACATTAGGTTGATATTGGCGTAGACATGTCCAGGACTGCCCACATCAACTCGCTGTCCCCCAGGACTGCCTTTACAATTGTAGATAAGACAAAGTTGTATCCAAATATAGAATTTATATTGCCGAATCTCTGCGCTGATTGAGACAAACACCATTAGGCAAAAAAAAAAAGTTGCGTTGTGCGTAAAAAAGGAAAAATCCAGTCGGTTGGTGGGTTGGTCGGATTTTTTTTCTTCTTTTTTTTTCTGAAAAAATATTTTGCGTCATCCCTATATTTATAAAAGAAACCAAAATGACAACTTTTGGCAATTTTACAGCAATATACCACTGTGTAAAGACAATTCTTTCAATAAAAAATTTTGGGTGAAATATAGTAAGTTTTTTGACAATTCTGTTTAAAAAATGTAAGGAAAAACACAGCGACCGGACTTATGAGAGTTTCGGCTCGGTCGCGTAGGGCAGCACAATAATATTTTGGTTGGCCTTAATAGCAGAGTGAGTGGCGTTGCCCAAAATAGACTGTACGGGACTGTTTATAAGGTATGATGGCTGAGTTAACAGAGTTAGCAATGGTGCTTAATGCTCTGTAATCATCTAGAGAATATTGTATTATATTATTTGGGGTCCACTGTCCGCCCTATATGCAATATCAAACAGTATGCTATATAAAACACAGGTATGAAACAGAAAAAAAGAGTGTTCACATCAAACTAGTGGAGGTGTGGGGGGGGGGGGGGGGGGGGGGGGGGCTCCTTCCCCATTCCAAGATGTATGGCTATTTTGTTGGATTTAAATCACATTTTTAGAGGAAAATTGCTGTAATTTTGGATATAAATTTTGACAATAATCCAAGGAAACTTTGTATTTTTTACAGCCCTGGCATATAATTTTGGGTTATTATCAGTGAATCAGCATGATTTGCAATGTTATAATTTTGACATCCTTATGTGAGTTTCTAAATGCAACTAAACACAACACCAAAAGTAAGTCCCCCCCTAAACAATTCGTCATAACATCGTAAGATAAAACATTTTACCTATAAAACTTAGTTAGAAATAATCCTATGACTGTTTCCTAAGTGATGTTTGAAAATGAAAGATTTCCATTACTTCATGGCTGAATGAGCTCAAATGAAAGACAAAAACTGCCCTTCTCAAAAGTCACAAAAGTTTATGAATTGCTTCTCACTAATGGAAAAGTACCTGTGGCTGAGCAAAATTTCCTGTAATGTGTAATCAATTCATGATCATTCAGCCATGTAAATCCCATTCTTGGCTCAGATATTAGCATAGTGAGTTGTGACTTTTGAGAAGGGCAGTTTTTGTCTTATTTTGAGCTTATTCAGCCATGAAGTCATGGACATCTTTCATTTTCAAACACCACTTAGGAAACAGTGATAGGATAATTTCTAACTACGTTTTATTGGTAAAATGATTTATCTACGATGTTATGACGAATTGTTTAGGGGGGACTTACTTTTGGTGTTGTGTTTAGTTGTAGCTGAATACAAATGAGACCCATATTATCCTTCAATGTTTCGTTGATCCTTCAATGCTTTCCTCGAAATTTAATAACAAGCTTTAACTTTTCTACAAAATGGATGAAAATATTTAACTTAGCAAACTTTATCAACACTTGGGCATAACCTTGTAGTAAATGGGCATAACCTTGTAAAATGCCCTGAAATGTTGATATAAACAATATCAATATTAAACTCAAATGGATTCGTCAACTCAGTGATTGTTGAAGACTGGCACGGAAGATAATGGGGGATACACAAAAGTGTTTGTGCTGTGCGGCTTAGCAATACACTACGGGATTATTTACGTTGCATCCGGTTGTAAACTTAACGCTGTCCATTTAATGTATTTGCCAAGTAACCATGGCAACACTTAGTGAGTGTTGTCATTTGGCAATCAATCTGGCTTGTTCCAGTTTTAAAAAATAAATAAATAGAGGAAGAAAAAACAAATTAAAAATAAAATAAGACGCCCTCTTTAAATTCAGGAAAGTGGCAGTAGTCATGGATATTTGTTCCTTTTTTCATTTCACATTTTTAGTTACGAACAATCATCCCATAGAGGTCCTTTCCGTACGCTGTGGCCACATATGTTTAATCGGTAAAATCTTGTCAATTTTTTTGTTTCTTGCCCCCCCCCCCCTCCCTCCCATGAAAATACCTGGCTAATGCCACTGGCAGTAAACAAGTAAACATTTACATTATATTGTAATATGACCCCCTCGTCTCTGTTCATGATAAGGAGGCGAAGCACAGAGATCATGAACAGATACGACAGGGTTCTACAATCTCAGTCACGTATATGATCCGCTGATTAAGCCCTCCACCAACAAGGGGCATCACGAAACTGACCACTTCCGGTCAGTTTCTCGGCAAAACAACAACTGCCGATCAGTAGCTTTGAAGAAAGCTGGTCGTTGTTGACTAGCGAAACTGTCAGCTCGATAAAAAACGGAAGTTTTTCATCTATCTGATATTGCTCTTGTCAAAAAACCTAACTATTTCATGATTATCAACAGACCTGATGAATCTATTTACGGCCATAATTATACCTAAAACAAGTATTCTAATTAGGTTGGTTAATGACGCATTTATCAAGCCAACCCATTTCATCCCGCTATATTATGTAATATTAATGAGAAATATTGGTATGACGTGGCAAGCTCTGAAAGTGTGTGTGTGTGTGTGTGTGAGAAGAAGAAAAACAACAATTATTCCAATCAAAAAGATAAATACCAAAAGTTAAACAAAATCATAATATAATAGTGATAGGTTGATAGGTTTTGGAAATGATTTTTCTAAGTATAGCTTTATTGAATTTAAATTGCTGTATTAACCCTAAAACCAGGTTTGTAACTAGGATTACAATTTTGGAAATGAAATCAACAAATAAATCACCTCTCCCTGACCGGGGATCTGGACCCTAAAACTCTGGATGGCATAGGCAAGCTACGACTCTCGGCTACTCATTCGTGCAGTATACTGCGCTCACTATATAGGCTCGGTTGATTACGTCATCAAAAACCGTCCACACATGCGCTTGGAGAAGTAGTATTTTGAAGCATACGGGTGGGGGCTGTTATGGTAAGGAATCGGTTTGTGTATGTCGGAACATATGAAATTAGAGATGAAAAGTCTTAGCACGCTGTACTCGGCTCTGTGTGGAAGGGCAGGATTTGCGTTTTGGGACCGTCAGATGGCTACCGACTAGCTCGGACTGCCTTATAATAATATTAGAAGCCTGATCAATGCTAGGGTTACAATTTCCACGCGGCTATTAGTTTTACCGTATACAAAACAGATTTTTCTGAAACCTTTTCCAACTTTCAAGTCTATCTCAAGATTTACTAAACCAATACTAAGCATGTTTGTACTTATTTCAAAGCATTTCACATTGTGATTCTAAATATGGTAATGAAATTCAAAAATGTTTTGACACATTTTGTGAAAATTTGGAATGTCATCTGCAGGCAGCTTCCGCATGGAAAGTGTCAAGTAGGACGTTGCAGGCCCCCATCACTGTACCTGAAGTCATGTAAACAGGATACCGCTATATAGTTTTAGTATTGAGTAAATCATCTGCTACATGATACAAGTAGGATTGGAGTAGATGTGGCTTGGGTTGTAATGTTTACTTTGTGCTTGTAACAAGAGCGGACTGTTGTATCTAGGCCATGACAATATAGCGAACTGTTGTATCTACTTGACATTATGTACCAAACAGCATCAATACCTTGTATTCAACACCACCTGAAGTACACATATGACGTCAGAACCTATTCAGGGCAAGGCAGGGAACAAAAGGGTTTATTTCCCGGGAAGCAAGTCAAATTTGCCACAATTTTGTATTGACACATCCCTCAATCTCATTTTCCAACATTTACCTCCAGATGGCAACATTTCCCTCCAAATGCCCATATTACATTGGAACGTCCAGGGGGGGGGGGGGGGGGGGGGGGCATTCCTGTATAAAAGTTGTAATCATCTGTTTAAATCCACTCTCCAAAACTACCCGTAACGCAGATTCTCAAAAGTAAAAAGTGACCCGTAACAATCATACTCTATAGCGAGGGTATAGGTGCTATACTCCATAAGATGGAGTATAGACTGAAATGAACGTATGAAGTAATTGTGTGATTCGGTTTTGTTAGTAAATTTGTCTTATAGGCCTAACCATTTTGAGCTATTTCTTCAATGATGATGACACAAGACTATGGGCCCAAGCCACCCTTAGCATGTTGAAAAGACACCCTTATTCTCTCAAATTGGCGATTTTGATACCCTTAGCACGGGGCCCTGTTGTGGTCGAATAACAGCAACCTCAATCTGCGTTTTTTCTCACACAGATAATTACAACTTGATATCTGACCCCCCCCCCCCCCCCCCCCCCCCCCTACCCCCACCCGCCCCACGCCACCCTGGGCATTTTTCCTTCCATGATCTATGATCACAGTTTTTAGGGCCATGTGATTTTGTGTATGCTACACAATCAATCAATCAATCAATCTTTATTTTCATATAAAAAATACATCAAATCACATATAAAAAAACACAATATGGAGGAGTAGACTGGAAAGCCAATGAGGCCCGTATATGGTCTACCCCTTAAAACAAGCAATACATAAACAAACATTTTATACTAAAATAATCAATAAGAATCCCACAACATCATATACAAGACAGAACAAGGACAGGCTCAAATAGAAGAGATTACTCGTAATTTTGGATAAGGTTTTGCTTTAACTGGGTTTGGAAATGCTTTAAAGATTTGGATTGTTTTATGTTTTTGGGAAGTGAATTCCAGAGAATTGACTACACGCATGCAGTCAGTTGGTCATCAGCATTGTTGTGGAGTAAAATAAACTCATTGTGACTGTTACAATAGGTAACAGGTGTAGGGTGACATTATGGTAAGGCAAAATAAAAATAAAAACATGTTTAGTGTCCGGGGTTTTTTTTTCAAAAAAAAGGAGCAACTTTTTAGTGCAAAATTGCTCTTGTTAGCGATAAACTTTGCGAACATTAAAGAGGAGGGGCCACTGAAAATCTTTTTATTTCATGGTTCTGAGGGGTTGGTTGCCATAAAACTCATTTAAAATGCTTGAAGAAAGAAGCAAAATTGTTACAAACATCTCAAACTCTGAAAAACCTGATCAAAAACGTTATGACTGAACTAAAGAAAAATAAAATAACATTTAAGCTGACCCCCCATAAAGGAAGCGTACAGGGAAATAAACGCATTAAAAAATGTATTTGGTCTAATCAACTTTGCCATGCCATTCCAGTCTGGCCTGGCATCCGGTTCGCAATAGTCCAGGCTTGGGAACAGAGGTTTGTGAAACAAAAGGTTCTTTTGAAGAGATTTCTCGCTTTGTAATTATCAGCAACTGCTGTATTTCAGCAAGCACTGGTGGCCAAAAAGTCAAGGTCAGCCCTCAAATTAACCGAAGGCAAATGCCGTCGGTGCCCCACCTAGTTGCCTCGATGCCCTCAACTTCTGGCTGTTTTTACTCCATTGAAAAGTACATAATTGCCTTGGTGCCCCTTTCAAATTGCCTGAAATTGCATGCCCTTTCCATTTCTTTATTTGAGGGCTGGTCAAGGTGCTTGTCCTGGTAAACATAGATGCATGGGTTTCAAGTCCCACACTGGTAAATGCCCTTGACTTTTATCAAGCTTGGACATTCAGTGGTGCGTGTTTGTTATGTCTTTATTTCCCCTCTCTCAGTTAGGATGAACTTCTTAGTGTCTGACATTACATAATGGCTAAGAGCTGTTATTTTCGGGAAATTGTGCCCCATGGACCAGTTGCTTGTTTCAAAATGGCGTCGCGGTGAACATCTGCTGCAAAAGTCACATTTTAGCGAGCATAAAAGTATAAAATATAAACCCATTTGAAATGAATCTCCACTATAAATTTGCATTAAGTAAGCTTATTTTGTTTTTTTTAATAAAAAAAAAGAAATTAGGTTCAAATTGTGATACGATATGGGAAATGGCTAAACAACAGAGAATAATGATGTCATGTTTTTGTCTTTTTTCGTTTATTTCCCCTCCTTGTTTTAGGTGCAACACCATCAGAGGAAGTCAAAGAAAAATTGCAGAATTTCTTGCTGAACAGGAAACAGAGAGCAGAAATGAAAGCTAGTGGTCTGAATCATTCCCCTCCACAGACATTCAGACACTGGTAAGTAAAGCATTGTATCAACAGAACTTAGGCTAGTAGACTGAATAATTCCCCTCCACAGACATTCTGACACTGTTAAGTAAAGCATTGTATCAAAAGAACTTAGGCTAGTAGACTGAATAATTTCCCTCCACAGACATTCAGATACTTGTATGTAACATATTGTATCAAAAGAACTTTAGGGTAGTAGACTGAATCATTCTCCTCCACAGACATTCAGACACTGTTAAGTAAAGCATGGTATCAACAGAACTTAGGCTTCTAGTAGACTGAATAATTTCTCTCCACAGACATTTAGATACTCGTACGTAACATATTGCATCAAAAGAACTTAGGCTAGTAGACTAAATCATTCCCCTCTACAGATATTTGGACACTGACTTGTAAGTTATTATTATATCATTAGGATTTCTGCTAGTTCCTCTTCGCAACCTTTCAGATAATAAAAGGTAACATGAGTGCACAGAGGGTCATTTGATAGACAATATTGCTATACTCTATTTGTCTTCCTCTGGACAGAGACGTAACTTAACAGGCACAGCTTTACGCACATGTATGTATCTTCCGTCTTTTAACGCTCGTGTGTATATGCCAGCACCTCGAGTAGGTGCGCACGTTATGTGCCGCAATTAGTGAAATAGACTATACTAGCTTTGCTGTAGAAACAAGTTATCTCCTCTATAACATGTCTAATCATTAGCCAGCAAATTATGATCAAGGAAAAGTGGCCAACATTTGATGTCTTAGAGTGGAGAGTACCCACTAGAAACAGGACATGTTTTATATCGTTATCTTCTTTCCGTAAATTATATAAACTCCGAAGAAATAGGGCCATTGGATCTTATTTCTTATTAAACGCTTTGACAAAAATATGCCCTGCAGACCCTGTTAGTGGTCATGCTGTTATAGTAACTAAATTATTCAAGTAATAATTAATAATAAGACTAATGGAAATCTATCTGCATTTTGTTTTTCAGGACAAATCCGGGTTCACTAGATCACCACTCACCCCCACACAATATCTCGCCTCAGTACCAGCCACTCTTCGGCCAATATGACAGTAACTTCCCCCTCAGAAAAACAGCCTCAGATTCAAACCTCAAAGTGCGCTCAAGATTAAAGGAGAAGGTGGCTGAAAGGCGGAGTCACGGCAGTCCACTGTTGCCTAGGAGACGAGATGGCCTATCTGGCAGTCTGAAGAGGAAGCCACTTAATGGTTAGTCAAAATGTAGCAATCTAAGTTTAGCAAGTTAATAAGGAGTGTAAAGTAGACTTATTCCATTTGTGTAATAACCACCCTATTCAAAACCATTGGACAGCTGTAGCATAAGGGGGCAGTTGTCCCTCAAAGAAGCGTTTTGAACGTTCAAAATGACACATGTGGTAAAGATCGGGGTTATAGCTAGGCCAGATTGAGCTCCGGCTAAGTTTACTGACTGCGAACGGAGTTAAGTGTAGCGAATGAAGTGCAGTGGATCATGGCATGGGGTCCAGAGGCCCTTTCTTGTTTTATTAGGTTTTTTAATGTACTTTGAGGGTTCCTGCCACATAATTTATTGTTTTATGAGGCAGTTTAATGATTCTATCCACAAAATGTAAAATAGTATATATATATTTAAAAAAAACAAATAAAAAACACCTTTTTTACGAGTGCCGGTACGCCCGACTGGCGTAGCTATAACCCTGGTTAAGATTGAATACTGCTTTCTGATTTCATGAAGAAAAAAACCCTGTAAAATTGTCTTTATTTTGTTTGTTTTTCCATGTCTAAGTCCACCAATATCTCAAAATGCTTTTTATCGACAACTGCTCCCTTTTGCCGCAACAGTACACAATAGTGTTTGTTTGGTCTAATTCTCCCATTCATGCTCTAACGGCTTTCAGTCAACACAAAATATTGTAAAATACTTAGGATGTCATGTTATCAAGTACTCAATGACGTCATTATGAAGGTTTATTAGACAGTACTATCGGGTAATTTTGTTCTTCTTTATTATTTGATTTCATTACATTCATTTATTATATCATTTTATGGTTATTTTATGTAATCATATTAGTATGTTTAAACTTAATGATACACATACTAATGCAGGCATCAATGTGCAGCTTGAACTTACCCCCCTCAAGCCTTCACCTGTATTCCCCTTCTTTCAGGATAAACTAGGTCAAGATTAGATCTTTCATGCAATTTTTTGGGTGAAGATTCACCTCAGTGCAAGAAGTTGAAATATACATGAAGATTCACCATGGATTCACCTGTCTCAAACTTAATTAGTTCAAGATTCACCATTTCAAAAATATAACTAGGCCAAAAGTAGGCGTCTAATCTTTGCCCAACCTTGAGGAGGGTAGGTTCAAGATGTACACGGATGCCTGCATTAAAGGTGAATTCAATTTTCCCCCTCAAAATTGTTAGTCCTGAGAGAATCGAGCGCCATCATTCAAGCCTTTTACCATAAATTATCATACTTCAGGTTCCTATTTCATGTACCATTTCTATTGAAACAATTCATTTTTTCAGATTTCATTTTTCTCAGAAATTTTAAGGTGTCACAAATTGATAATATGCAGGATATTGCTATATTTAATATCATAATTAATTAAAGGTAGGTGTTCCGATTGCTGGCCTGATTTTCAACTTTATATTTTCAATTCTACATGACGGGTCATCATCAAAAATATTCCATTGTTTGAGATGCATTACTAAAATAGTTTTTTTTAGAAGCACAAGGAGACATGAAATTCGCCCATTGAGTAGTACACAAACTAGCTGGGTGGTTAACCACCTTTGGCGGCAATTTACTGCATTTTGGCGTATTTCGTCTAAACAGAACATATTTGTGCCTAAGATTTTACAGAAATAATAAGACAAATTTGGGTTTTCTTTTGATATCAAAATATGCTGATGACTGTGAAGAAAAAAATCTTAAGTGATTGGAACATACACCTTTAAGAGCCTGAATATTGTCTTATATTAATTAAGGGACTGATGAATATTTTTACAAATACTATGGAAAATTTCACTTTTTTTGCTGATGTTTGTGATGCGGCATATCAAAAGGGGGATTTGCGGCCGTTTTTTCTTTCAAGATATAGATGAAAGCGTACAGAAAAAATAAAGAAAATAATTTAGGAGTCATTTTCATTTGTAAAATCTGAATGCCAAGATCAATTTTGATAAATTTTGTGTCAATTTAAAGCTTAAAGATTGTTCTGAGAACACACCTAATGTTCTAAAAATTGACTTCAACCGCAAAGTTCCCCTTTTGATGAGCTGCATCACATTTTCTTACCACACAGTTGACACGTCCCCATCCAGCAGTACACCTGGTTCAGGCCCCAGCTCACCCCTGAGTGGAAATGCGCCCCCGGATGGTATCAACGGACTCGTAGCAGCCGTTCCTGAGGTAGGGTTCTCACGATGCAAAGTTCAGTTTTCCGTACAATTGTGCTTTCTACTGAACTTTGTAGTTTGATATGAGTAGGTCATGATATTATGTGCAGTTGTTATACAGTACGTCCTGTGTGCTATATAGTTGTAATAGTGTGCAAAGTTTGGTTTTCTAATGTGATCTTGTGGTCCCAATGAACTTTGTCCTCTGCGGGATGGATGTTATGTCGTTATTTTCAAAATTCAGCACCAACTGCCAGGTTCAAACCCTACTTTTATTTATGCAGTCATCAAAGACATTCTTAATCCTCCTCATGTGCATGGGTATTGAATGCAGATGTATGGATTGACAATTATAAGATTTTCTTTGATGACTGCATTAATTATGTATATTTGGTAAAGGGAGAGGCATGAGTTTGATCCTTGTCAAACCATATAGTCAGGTTGTGGGTATGTCTAATATATTAAATTGGTGTAACAATGTATGCATGATGCATGTAATAGTGTCACTAATGTCAAAAGAGCCAATCACACTACCTCACCCCACTCCGAATCCGGGTTATTTAACAAAAATGCTTCGGTTTACTAATTTTTTGCTCAATTGCATAAAAGTTAAGATTCTTCTTAAATGACTTCAGAAGAGTGATTTTTTGAACTTTTCTTCAGCTTTGTTAAGTCTTCCTAAGTTGAGCTTTATTAAGCTGGACCTAGGTCTAAAGTTTAGACATCATGAATTCTTAAACAGACTTCTGATCGTAAGAAGAGTTATAAACTTGAGAAGAATCTCTTACATTTTATACAATAGGACCCTAGAAGGGCTTCTTTAAAAAGATTTCTCAATCAATATAACCAACTGTTCTTATAATTTATTAATTAATTTATTATGCCTGCCCATTTGTGATTCAATCAGTCTTGTTTTACAAAGATAAAATGCCATCAATTCTTTGTGTAATATTGATTGGCAACATTTAAAATACAGGCTGTATGGCAATACAGGCTGAAAACAGCTATATAGATTTATTACATGTATTGTCTATGGGTAAATATACGGCCACATATAGATACTTATAAAATTAATTTACTATCTACCAGACTATTCCCAAAGGGCTCTTATAGTGCATTCACTATAAAGATAACATGACCCATAAATATAAATGTTTACGCAATGATTTGTTAATGATCAAAACCAGTGGTTGACACAGAGGCGGAGCACTAACGGACTTTGACCTTGGTTACTGTTCGATCTGAGAGTATTCGGGTGTTTTTAATCATCACACAACGTGATTGCGTTTCATTTTGACCTTTTCGCGCAAAGTTTAATCGCACGGCTTGGCGCATCTTGTTTTGATGGTGCGTCTGTCGCATGTCTTGATTGATGATTATCGCTGAGGGAGCAACGTCCCACACGGTTTGAACTAATGCGTCTGCGTTAACACAGGCAACAAAGTTTCGGGCGCAAATACTTGCGATACATTTTTGGTGAGGCGTGGAATGTTATAATAACAATTTGCGTCCAATTCTAAGATGAGTGCAACTAATACGTCTTAGTATTATTAGGGTTGACAGATTAATTAATCGTAAAAGTTGCTCAGTGTAAAACAAAATCATCATAGGTCTAGGATCCTCATGCAATGTAGAGATAACAAGTCAATCTAAAGGTCTTGCTCCATATTATTATGAATGCACTATAGGCCTAAAACGAAGTATGCGAGTACACTAGGAGTAATTTGTGTTTTTAATATCCCTGGATGTGGTTAGAAATAGCTGCATTGTGCTTATCTAAACAAATCCATGTGCTGAAAGCGAGACCGAAATATAGTAATGAAAATAAACTGACCCGCTAACAAGAGATCCCATAATGCACCTGTTATATATTTTTTTCTTCATATGCCTTTGAAGGCATTTGACCAAATGACAGAATAACTCCCAGAATGCCTCTTGTGGAAATTGAACATGGATTTACTAGTTCTAACGCAATACATACTAACAGATTGCTGCATGGAGTACATGTACAATGTTTCACTCAACAATGTCAAAATATGACAATCTTATTATGATGATATGAGAGGGTCCAATTTATTAGGAAAGATAAGGTCGTTAAGATTAAAATCTTTTAAGGGGGCTGGTAAGTCTCAGAAATAGCCTCCGTAAAAAAACCCACTATTTGGCGCTTTTTGGTCAAAAATTAAAAAAAACTTAACATTTTTATGTCAAAACTAAAAAAACATCCCTAGAAAAGTGTCTTTGGATGATTTTGGTGCAATTTCAGCATTTTATACCAAAAACTGATTTTGCTACGTTTGCAGCAAATGTTGAGCCCATAAAGTGTTTTTTTTGGTCAAAACTGTAAAAAATCAGCATTTTTATTGAATATTGATACCAAAAATGAATTCTCTGACTCATTTCCTTTCCAAAAATGTATACTTTTATATACATCACATTAATAGTTCAAAAGTTGCAGCGCTTGATAAATGTCATGCTTTTTGGGTTAACAGCCCCTTGAACTCAAATTCAATTCTTTAGGATTTGGGCCGGGACCAGCCTTCCACACCCCTTGTATAATGCATGTGTGTATTTGGCATTCCCTGCTGTGTGTATGTGGAGCACCCCCTGGATGTGTGTGTATTTGTGTAGCATGAAGTGGTGGGGTGTTCATGTTGCCACCAGTGATATATTATTGCATGCATAATTAATTCATTAGGGAACCAAGATATTTATTAATTAGCCAGTAGTCTACTCTAGCTTATCTGATTAGGAAAGAGTAACATACATGTATGTGGGTAGATCTTCGAGGAATACAGGTTTTGCATTAGTGTTAACAATTTCCATGCGGTTGTTAGTTTACCATATAAAAACAGCTTTTTCAGAGACCGTTCCCAACTTTAAAGTCTTACCTCAAGAATTACTGAACCTATACTAGGTATGTTTGTACTTATTGTAGATGGATTCTCATGGTGATTCTAAATATGGTGATGAAATTCAATAATTTTGACATTATTGAAACTTTTTGTGACATTTTGGAACTGTCGTCTGCAGACGACTGCCCCATTGAAAGTGTTAAGGGGGCTCTGAACCCTCAGGTATAGCCTCCGTAAAACTGCCGTAACTTCTTCATTATTCATTTAATCTATATAAAAGTATACATTTTTTTGCAATTTCATGATGAAGGTTGGATTTATTGAACTCTTTTCTGCAAGAAAATGTATACTTTTATTTATAGATTAAAGGTAGATGTTCCGATTTTCAACTTGAAGTTTTCTATTCTACATGAAAGGTCATCCTTAAAAAAGTCGTGTTCCAAAGTTTGAGTTGCATAGCTCTAATGGTTCTTATTTTAGACGCACAAGATGCTGTGAACTGTACCCATTGAGTAGTACACAAACTATATCGGTGGTTACCACCATTCGCGGTAATTCGACGTTATTTCATCGATTTCTCCGTAATTATACCGATTTAGGCCGTCATATGCTTTCATATGATATGAAAATCTCCGTATGTTTGAAATAATTCTGTGTTACGAAAATGTGATCAGGTCATCTACCTTTAAATGAATAATGAAGGAGTTACACCAGTTTTATGGAGGCTATACCTGAGGGTTCACAGACCCCTTAAGACAGTTATAACACTCTGTGATAAAAATGAAAGATAGTAACTTCGCAAAATAGTCACTTGGTTAATGCCATATGGAATCTGTCAGCCAATTAATTGATAGCGTGACTTGAGACTAAGGAAGTTAAATTATATAAATTACAAGCCTCAGTCCAACCTTTCAGTCTCACTCAGCTATAGTTTCAACCACTGCTATAAATAGGTGACCATTCTTTGCTGTCTTATGCGTTTAACACACAAAGTTCAAAACTTGCATAACCTAACCAAAACAAGGGTTGAAAACCTCTATAGTTTGATCCGTAATTGTGGAATAGTTTACTTATATAACCATAATGTCCCTATGGTATAGTGGTATTTAGTCATAGGAATATACCTCGTGCCAAGTAAGGAAGAACTCTGCAGTCTTAAGGGACAGTAATAATATTGTTGCGTTGTTCTCAAAAGTGAAGTATAAAAATTGAGTGTTGGTGGTGGAGATTAGGCAAAACAAAATGTACCCCCTCCCGACCCTGCAGAAGGACGAATAATAATTATTGAATAAGCAAAAGTCCCCCCCCCCCCCCCCCCTAAAAATAAAATTGTGTGTTTTGCACTTCCATGAAAATTTCTGATAGGGTCAGTCACTGATTTTGTTTTCTTCTTTTTCAAACCCAACCATTTTAAACCTACAATGTGAGGTCAATATGTTCTTAAACTGTAAAAGCGATGGACAACACTTTGTAGACTGTATTGTCTATCTAAGGGTGATGGGTGAAAACCTTGGAAATCTGCACAGTGATGCAACATCACCAGGCCAAAGGGTGCAAGGCAGGGTTATGTTTAGGGTGAAATAATAGCGGGTTCAAGTTGGTTTCAGCACAATATTATTATAATTATGATCAGATTTTAACATTTTGCCGAGCAATAAATGATTTGTCCTGATATTTTTGTGCAAGTTTCAACTTCTGTTTATCAATAATAAACAAAATCCCGACCCAAATTTGGCCAAAATTGGGTCAGTCGAGAAAGAGCAACCCAATATCTTTTTTTTGTGAGCCTAATACACCGACTGTTGGTGGGTGGTGAATTTATAAATATTTTTATTACTTACCTTAATTAATACTACGCCGCTAATACTACACCACTCATGCCGACTTTGAGTCGGCCTCAAGCAATATCTTCAATGTGTGACCGACCATATATAGGTTAGTCTTATAATGAAATGGATTGGTATATTTAACATGGTTCATACATTTGGCTTGGCAAGAGATGAAATGTTCAGAAATTATCATAGCATTTTATGAGAATTTTTTTACATAAATTAGAATACAATTTTGAGTTTTGTGTCTTTGGTATGGTTAGGATTTGAGATAACCAGCCGCAAAAAGTTGACTGAATGCTAATTCGCTAAATTGAGTTGCAGTGAAATCAAACTGTTTTACAGTAACCAGCAGACATGCTAAAAGCAAACATAACTTGATGAATTATATTTAAAATACAACATCAATCCCGTCAGCAACAGGGGGTGCATATACTTCAAAATACACGACTTTCAGGACAGGACAAATTCAATCGTTTTTAAAATGGAAAGAAAGTGACCAGTGTTAGAGGGAATAGGGGGGGGGGGGGGAGGGGGTGATAATGGGAATCAAAGGGCTTCGGAATCGGAAAGGGGAGGAGAGAAAATTAAATGAGAGAACTTAGAGAAGTGTGAAATGTCTTTTGATCTTCTTTAAGATTAACCATCAATCATTTTAAAAAAAGAGTTAAAGACAAATGTAGACCTTTTGGGGCAATACATCTGTGTGCTGATGTAGTACTGTACTATGTTGTTTTAAATGGAGGAAGAAATTCTAAACCTCAAAAAGCACCGTTTATTATTAGAAAAAGGTTAGAGAATAATTAACAACTTTTCAAGTTTACTATAGTTTAATCAGTTCCAAATTGGTGAGAAAAGTTTTTTTATCTCTCCGTGAGCAAAATTAATCCAAGCGTATGCGAGAGATTATGGCCACACGGTTCGTTGGCACGCACGCATCACGCATATGATGTACAGTGCGCTTGTTGCCATCACGCAAGCCTACGCCCTTCTGTTTTCATTCGCGGCTGTAAGGAGGCGGCTTCGCCAATTTGAAACTGATCAAACTATATATATATGCCCTTGAATCAGTTATTTGAATATTCGGTTACCAATAATCACCAATAGAGGAGGTCACAGGTTTCATGCTGGACAATGAACAAAGCCCTCTGGCTATGAGTTTAAAAATACCTAAATTTAATTGAATTATACCGTTTGAGCAACATGGTATGATTAGTGTATAACACGGCATGCAGATTGAGTCACTTTACACTCGATATAGGGACTAATCAACTTATCTTTGGACCATCATGTTTGGCTATAAATGTGCGTGCTACTTCAACATAATGCCGCACACAAATTAAATTATAACGCCACAAATAGAATTTTACTGCCGCTCTCTCTATTCTGCCCGTCTCGCATTACTAAAATGTAAGATATTTTTCATACACTAAAACAATTCAAGTTAATGCTGCTCGAAATACACTGAACACTGGTGTATAAATAGTAACGTAATTACGCTTGCCAAGTAAATAAATACTTAAAAGGTATGTCTTAAGTGGTGGGGATTGAGTCATGTATAAATAGATTTCGGGTGGAGAGATAATATTAATACTAAGGCATTTGTTATGCGCCATCAATCTAGATGAACCGTTCCGAGGCGCAAACGAGAAAATACATGAATACATAATAAATACATAAATGCAATTGAACATAATAAATACATAAATGCAATTGAACATAATGCATGAGACCTGTCATCACAAAATGAGAGTTAAGTCGGAAAATTTTGTTTTCAGGTTTATCCAGATTCAAAGTGCTCAGGAATCAAGCTTTAAAATTGTATGCAACATGTTATAATTGCTCAATGTTTTCCATATCAAAATTCAAATTGAAGTTGCAAAATTGATATACTAAATGAGCAAATAACATAAAGAGTATCATCAACATAGCCCATATCCAAAATGTCATACAATTCCGACATCGCCTTCATGCCAAATAAGCAAATAACGGCACTTCCTGGTTGAGATCTGCCACGAAAGGCTGCATGTAAAACGATAGCATAAGTTCCGAATTTAGCACCTAGTTTCGATACGATCATATCGAAACTAAGGAAATCATGAAATTTTATATGATAAACGGCGAATGTTGGTAAACTGTTTCAGATGGTAGTTAGTATATGCCTTTAAGTATTACTTTGATGCAAAAAAAACCTGATTTCCAGGATAATTGAGGGCGCACTCCCATACGTATCTCTCAATGCCCCTTTAATAGCTGGAAGCAGTCGCCCATCGAATGGATTCTATGATATACCTGCATGACAATTTGCTGAAATATAAATAGATCTGCACAAATCTTATGAAACCGATGACTAGCTCTACGCTAGTCCATAGCCCATATCCAAAATGTCATACAATTCCGACATCGCCTTCATGCCAAATAAGCAAATAACGGCACTTCCTGGTTGAGATCTGCCGCGAAAGGCCGCATGTAAAACGATAGCATAAGTTCCGAATTCAGCACCTAGTTTCGATACGATCATATCGAAACTAAGAAAATCATGAAATTTTATATAATAAACGGCGAATGTTGGTAAACTGTTTCAGATGGTAGTTAGTATATGCCTAAGTATTACTTTGATGCCAAAAAACTGATTTCCAGGATAATTGAGGGAGCACTCCCATACGTATCTCTCAATGCCCCTTTAATAGCATGGAAGCAGTCGGCCATCGAATGGATTCTATGATACAAATACCTGCATGACAATTTGCTGAAATATAAATAGATCTGCACAAATCTTATGAAACCGATGACTAGCTCTACGCTAGTCCCAGAGGGCACTGCTACAGCGTTCGTACATGCTTGCGCCTGGCAGAGGGGATAAAGTTATTTTTAGCATGCCTCCTCCTCCTCCTCCGTCTAATCCCACATATTCATTATGAACCATGCAAAAAGATAGAATTGGTAACATTATTGAGAAAGTAATCCGACACTTACATGTATAGGCCACTTAAAAAAAAGAATTTGATTCTCGTAGCCCTCCCTCCTCACTTTCTGGGAAAAGGTTAAAAATGTTTTTTTTTTAATTTTCAAATGCTATTGAGATTCTTACACTGAAATTGTAATGGTTGATAGGCCAAATTATGTATTAATCAACTACAGTCACTTTCAAGTGTTTTTATAGAACTCTAGGGCCTAACCCTAGGGCCTCACTGTTTTCCGGATGCTGCTGAAAGATGCTGGCAATATATATTGTGCATGAAAACAGCCATATTCATGCGTTAATTTCGTAAAAATAAAAAATAAAAATCCCTCCCTCTTCACTTTTCGAACGCCAGTGCTACGAGAATCTAATAATTAATTTTAAGTGGCCTTTAAATTATTGCACAGAATATTTTTATATCAAGTATCCAAGTAAAATCAACGCCAAAGCTGTATAGCGAGTCTATTTATAAGTCGGTGCTTGTTTTCATCGGTTAAGACGGGCATATTTCCCACTTGATTACTGCCATAAACCCCCAAGTACCTATGAATAGCCGCTATAGGAAAACAGATTGGATTGAATAACAAACAAGGACGACATTCTATTTATAACTATGTGCATGGTTACTACGCTGTATCCCGGTGGGGGGGGGGGGGGGGGGGGGGGGGGGGGGTACTCGCCTAAGATGGTATACGGGGGTGTGCCGCTCTAATGGGTAGCTTTTTGGGCACAAAATCCCTAAACATGGGGTATGATTTTGTGCTGGAAATCCCTAATAATGGGGTCACTTTTTACAAATGGGTCTATTTTCGCGAAATTTTGCCCAAATTAGGTGTATTTTCGCAAAAAATTGCAAAAATTAGGTATATTTTCCCGATAATTTGCGAAAATTTGGTCTAAAATGAAGCAAAACCCCTAAAAATGGGTACCGATTTTTCCAAAATCACCCCTAAAAATGGGTATGGGTTTTGAATCTCCAGCGGCACACCCCCGACCAAACCAAATCCGAGTACCCCCCCCCCCCCCCCCCCCCCCCCGGGGATGTATCTCATCATCAGCAGCAATCTGATCAACAAGGAATAGGGGGAGATAATTACCAACTTGTGGCGTTTTGTAATTATAACCGTCGTCAAAGTGATATATATATCGTCAGCCTGCTTCGATAATTGCCTAACTCATTTTTTCTAGTTCTTAGAAAACAACAAAAGTATGAAACCTGTTACCTGTGTACCTGTTACTCATTTTGCATTATTGATGGATGGATATTCATTATGTGGAATGTGCCTTGTATTGTTGATGCCTCAATTGGCGTGCATGGATGCACTAATCCAAGTCATAGAAACAGATGAACACAGCCATACAATAATTTGATTAATTCCATGGATTTGTCAATACAAAGATTTAAATAGAGCAAAATGAGTAACATGTTGGAGTGGTCTGGTGGCCCTTTTGCAACAAAGCTCTTCATTTATCAACACTTTTGATTGGTCAATGACTTAGGTATTATGACAGCATGTGCATAATGTAATGAAGTCATGATTTATGCAAAAAACTCAATTTTGCTGAAAAGTGAGTTAGGCAATTATCGAAGCAGGCTGACGATATATATATATATACGGGCAGGATTTCATTTTATTGCAGTATTTGATGATAACGTTAGTCAACTATCTAGCAATGTTATAAAGGGATAATCTAGCAAAGTGTTATATACAGGCAGGATTTAATTTCATTGCAATATTTGATAATAACATAACATTAGTTAACTATCTAGCAATGTTATATATAAAGGCAGAATTTTATTTCTTGCAAGAAAATTTAAAATCCCTCTAGTATGACCTGTGTGACTAGGGAATTTACCTAAAATCTCATTTTCTATCCTGTGGCAAAAATTCTTGATTTTGTTTATGTTGCTATATTGTTACATCTTCATAAAACCCGTTTCTGTGGTGCATGCAGTATGCACACATTCTGTGGCATGTAAAATCTGTGAAAGCATAGGAAAATTTGCTGCCATTTGCTTTAACATAAAGACAAACTGATTTCCATAATAAACATGAAGAGTTACTGTTTGAAAATGGAGAATAAGGTGGAATAGTTTATAGTGTATTCAGAGCAGAGTTGGAACCAATACTGGTGGCAATCGATTTTTGTAGGGCACCCAATTTCAAGGCCACTGAATATTTATGATGGGGCACGGTCAAGAATACCTTCAAAGGTAACAAAGGTCTATAGGTGCGTTCCGACGAGGGATGCTAACCTCTTGGTTAGCGTCAAATTCGCTCACCTAGAGGTTAGATTCTTGGTTAACGGCCGTGCGAATCGATCATGGTTAACTAACCCCGAGCATAAAGCTGGAATGTTAGCCCTATAAGATCTTACGGTTAACTAACCCAGAAACACTAACCGAGAGCTAACCGAGAGTGTGTGCGCTGTGTGAATCCATCATATTGCTAACCGCGAGTGGGATTTATGACCTGTGACCCAGGTCTTACCGCTAAATGAAGAGTCGCATGACCTTGGGTAAACCTCGAAGCTACCGCAGTAGCGTCGCTATTCTCAAGGCTAAGTTTGTCGTGTGGACACTCTGGGTTAGCAGTAACAAATATTTAAGCTTGAGAAGGCAAAACCTCAAAAGGGCGCAGTGATGGCATTGCCTTGGTGAAATTTGAGCCCTGCCACCGAGCCTACCCTGAATAGACTGGAGGAATGATACTGCATTTTAAACTATAATCATTTGTGTAAAGATTTTTAAATATCCCATAATGCATTTTTCTGTACTTAAACGCAGGTGAGAAAAGGAAATTGGCTGTAAAACTTAATAAAACTTTTGGGTCTATATTAAATTCTCCAGCTATCATTTGTGAAAGTATAAGAGCATTTTTATAGCGGTAATTCAGACAAACAAATTCAAATGTTATGATTGTTTGATACTAAACTGCGCTTTCTGCAACTAATAATTATAGTCATTGCTTAAATTGGCTTGTAATATAATTTAACCCAAGTAGATAAGCTTAAATGGTAGAGCTATTCTGCAGTAGACATAACATTGCATTGAACACAATATGTGTCGAATCTGGTCAGTTCTGCTTTGAACTTATCAACCCCTTGCCAGTTTCATGTAATATCAATTGTGGAAAGATATAAATGAAAGTAAGAACTTCTTTGATAGTCTGGGAAAAGATGATCAACTGCTTCAAACTATCCCATGCCTTGTGAGATCAGTTTACAAGTGCATGATGGGATACTGTAAACCTCTCCTGTGTGTGTATACATCTCCTCCTCACTGCAGGTTTCATGTAATATCAATTGTGGAAAGTTAAAAATGATAGTAAAAACTTCTTTGATAGTCTGGGAAAAGATGATCAACTGATTCAAAATATCCCATGCCTTGTGAGTTCAGTTTACAAGTGCATGATGGGATACCTTAAAACTCTCCTGTGTGTGTATACATCTCCTCCTCCTCACTTGCATGCCTGCCTGTCATATCCCACTCTAGGAACATGGTGGTTATCCGGTGTTGATGAATCGTATGTATAGCCAAAGCCTCAGTGACGTCAACCTATACACATCGCCCTCTCTGCCTAACATCTCACTAGGTGTACCTACATCAGGCCAACACACGGCACAAATGGTATGTATGTATGTAGGGGTGTACAAACTCTATGGGACCAAGATAGGGACCTTGAGGAACCCCTCCTCAAAGTATGTGTATAAGTAGGTGTTCTGAAAACTCAAGCAATATCTCACTGTGTGTATGTATGCACTTTATGGCACCAAGATAGGAATTCCTCCTCTATTTACATGAATAAGTTGCTAACATATCACTAGGTGTACTTACATCAGGCCAACACACGGCACAAATGGTATGTATGTATGTAGGGGTGTACAAACTCTATGGGACCAAGATAAGGACCTTGAGGAACCCCTCCTCAAAGTATGTGTATAAGTAGATGTACTGGAAACTCAAGCAATATCTCACTGTGTGTATGTATGCACTTTATGGCACCAAGATAGGGACCTTGAGGAATGTCTCCCCGATGTATGTGAATAAGTTGCTAACATCTCACTAGGTATACCTACATCAGGCCAACACACGGCACAAATGGTATTTATGTTTGTACACACTCTATGGGGCCAAGATAGGGACCTTGAGGAACTCCTTAAAGTATGTGAATAAGTTGATGTGCCATAGACACACACACCGCCCTCCCCCACACCCACACAATATATCTGTTAAACTATCACACCCTTACAAGCAGACACCTGTTTTACTGGCAATGGTTTCACAAAGGTGTAGCTATAGCAGGCCTGCCTCAAGGGTACCTGCAGGGTCAACTTACAACAATTATTCAACTAAATATCTGAAGATCAGTAAGATATAGCCTACATAGGGTATGAATCTTCATAAAAGTTATTTTTTTATTCTTGATAGTTGAAAGTTAATGATGTAGTTAGTCAATCCATTCAGTCAGTGTATAGAGTAACTCAAGTTATGTATGGTCCTTGATGAACACCTAACAAAATGTACTAAAACATGGTGAAAATGGTTTCAAATTTGCACATTCGTTAGTTATGATTGTTATTGTGTGAATTGCTAAAAAGTGAGTGTGTACATTATTGTTAGGTGGTTACATTTTATAAATAGATAACAAAAATCTACTTTTTACCTAAATGATATGAATAGACTCGGAAAGTAACATATGTTTTTATGTTATGACTAAGAACTTATTAGTGATCTATGCTTTATCCATTGACTAAAGATCAGCCCTTGGGATATCCCACATGTTTTACCTATAACCGATTCTATTTTAAGATGTTACATCAGACATCCTAAATATCCTTAACACTGTCCACGCGGCTATAAGTTTTACCATATTCAAAACAGATTTTTCAGAAACCTTTCCCAACTTTTAAAGTGTATCTCAAGAATTACTGAACTAATTCTAGGCATGTTTGTGCTTATTGTAATGCAATTCTCATGGTTATTATAAACATGATGATGAAATTAATTAATTTTGAGATTTTTGAAACATTTTGTGAAATTTTGGAACTGTCGTCTGCAGACAGACGCCTGCCGTGTGGAAAGTGTTAAGGGTCTTCTTTGGTTACAAAAACATCGTATATAACAGAGATTATCTGTATAAGATTACAGATGGGAGATTCATAGTTAAGTAGAAATTGTATATATATATATATAGATCTATCTTAAAAGGAACACAAATAACAAGTTTTATCAACACACATCTGTATTTTATAATGGTTCATCATCATCGTATCACCAATCCTCGCATCTACAGCAGCTTTACCTATGTATTGTTATGTCAGCAGCATTTTGTCCTTTGCATCTTGATTTGTATTTTGTAAGAGAACCATTGACCAGTGTATTCTTGTCATGTATCCTCATCCCCAGAAGGGGAGGTTCAGTGCAACATTGTAGATCTGTAGTGTGCTTGACTATTGTCAACAAGATGAGAATACATTGGTGCCTGGTTAATTCAGCATGTATAGTTGCATTTCATATTGCATTGCATACTTTGGAGATGTCCTCAATATTTCGGAGATATCCACAATATTTCACAAACATCTTCTATATCCTTGAAGACCACCTGAATTTTGAAATATATTTAATAATTTTTTGAAGACATCCTTAATTTTAACACATTCTCGTTATAATGTAGAGACATCCTTAATATTTCGGAGACATGATTTATTGTAGACATCTGTATGTTTTAATATAATACCCTTGATATAGTCTTGCCATTGGAACTATCTATCTGTAATAGTTTCAGATATTCTCGTTATTTTGACAACATCCTCAATAGTTTTGAATCATCTTAATTTATTTTAGAAAGATCTGTATGACATCATCAATATTTTGGAAACATCCTTTAACCCTTACAGCCCCAGATCCCATGAAATCCCATTTCCCAGCATCCTGGTTCCACCTGGCGCTGAGGTTTTTGTCTGAAATAATGGCCCCGGGCTATATAGCTGGGCGAATACACTCGCCCAGCACAGCTTCCCCCGTGGCGCAGTTGGTAGAGTGTCCGCCCGCCAACCGAGAGGTCGTGGGTTCAAACCCCGGGGCGTGGCACCTCTTGTTGTGTGTGCTTTTTTCGCTTGAAAAAAATTTCGTTGGAAAATCCACAGGTGGGTTAGGGTTATGGAACGATTTTTTTTCTTCTTTTTAATTTTCACTTTTTTTCTCTAATTTTACCCTGATTAACCCTTAAATTTCGTTGGAAAATCCACCGGGTGGGTTAGGGTTATAGGATCTTAAAAGATGTCATCAATATTTTGGAAAAATCCTTAAGACATCATCAATTTTATGGAAAGATCCTCAAGACATCATCAATATTTCGGAAAGTACCGTAAGATGTCATCAATATTTTGGAAAGATCCCCAAGACATCAGTATTTTGAAAAGATTTTGAAGACATCGTCAATATTTTGGAAAGATCCTTACGACGTCATCAATATTTTGGCAACATCCTCAATCCAGTTCGGGCGTTTAATTTAATTTATAGACAAATACAATTTCTGTTGATGTTAAATTTTAAATAAGGAATAATTGAGAATGAATCACATGATTTTCTTATCAGTATTAACCTGAGTGTATTCTACCTCTTAATTAACAGTAGCATCAACTACTATAGTTTGATCAGTTCCAATTTGGCAAAACCTCCTTACTGTAGCGAATGAATACAGAAGGACTCAGGCGCGCATGAAGGCAATAAGCGCACTGTACATCATATGCGTGACGTGTGTGTGAGGCCAAAGCCGTGCGTGTGTGGCCATAATCGCGCATGTACGCTTGGATTACTTTTACGTGCGTAGAGATAAAAAACATGAATATTTCTTGCCAATTTGGAACTGATTAAAGCGAAAAAATACTAGCTTCTCTTATTCAGGCTTTTTAGGTCAAATAATTCTTCATTAACTTACCAATCTCACCACCTCATCATTTCATTAATTATCAGATCTCTCATACGATGGAGAAGTAACAAATCTGTTACCATGTCACATTAATAATCAAACTTACATTGTTATCATTTCTCCTCTAGGCTGCATCTAAGGGAACTGGTTTGGGAGGTGAAGTCCGAATGACCAACGCCATCCCTACCGGAGCAGTCATCACACCCGCATTCATTCCTGCAGTCCCCGCTGGTAAGATAGCTGATCAACCATATACAGTATTATCTGGAAACATCCCAAGAATTATTTATCATGTTTATATTTCATCATTCTTTATTCAACCATTAAAATACAACAACATTTAAGGCTATATTAAAAAAATCCTTTGTCTCAAAGCTCCCGAGCGTGTTAGTTAATTGGTGCGGGTTAGAAAAACAAAATCTTTTTTTTTAAATTTTAAATTTAAAAAAAAAAAATGTTTCTTCTTTTTTTTTGAAAAAAAAATCCCAAAGTTTCACAGATTGTTCAGATTTTCATTGATCATATCATTTCAAATACAAAAGGTCACTTTTACAAGGTTTTCAATATTTTATATTTATAAAAATAAAAAAAATAAAAAAAACTTTAAAAAAACGCATTCCGCATTAGGTTTTGAATATAGCCTAATATAAATTTAAAGTATGTACATAAAACCCCTAGGACATGTTGACCCGTCATGACCGACCGACATACAGCAGGAAAGACGGGACAAACTTAACAAACATCATAACTATAACTTATTTTAGTATTTTAATTTTTGAATTACCCCAGGGATCATATACATTCACTTGATTTGGATTGGGGGAAAAATTCTCAAATTTGTCAAATACTTAATGTCTGAATGAAACCTGCCATTCACATACTACAGACACAAATCACACCACATTATTTCTTTTAGTCGGATTCTGCATCCAAACTAGGCCCAATTTTTTTTGTTATGTTGTCCTCGACCGCCCGCTCGTCAGATTTAGGGCCACTCAGATTTTTTTTAAAACAGTTTAAATGGCATTGAATATTAAATTAAGTGATTATAACATGAACTTTGAGCTTCCGCTGGTAAAATAAAATAAAAATAATATTTTTTTTAAAAAAAATCCGCCCGCCCTCCTCTCTGAAAGCTGTGGAGGACAACATAACCTTTTATTTTTTTGGGCCCTATGGCCCTCCCTTCTCCATTGTACTTCTTAAAACATCATCTTTATACCGTGCTCAAATCTCAATATATTTTGTTACTAAGTGCTAACGATTGTTGATGGTGTGATTTATCTCCTCACCACCCACCTACCCCGGCTACAGGTGCAATAGGAGCGGCTGGTATACCCGCCGGTATGATGGGAGGTGTACCGCTACACGAGGGTAGTCCGACCATAGCCAACACACCTGTCGCACAAAGACTTATACGGTAAGTGGCACGATAGTATGCTTACAGAATATGTGATGCCGTCCAGCAAAATGAGTCTGAAGTCGAAAATATCACAATCTTAGTTTCTACTTGATCATATCGGCCATGCGCAATATGTTATTTTGCAGAAACCCCCATTAAGGCCAAACAAAGAAGAAAGTCTGTCTCAGAAACATTGTGCAATAAAGCTAAGTGCTGTGCGATTATTTTTGTTTTTGTTTAGAAAATAGGCTGAGGAATGCGATATTTTTTTTCTTCTTGCGTTTTTTGTTGTTGTTGCTTATCCAAGCTTACAGATTTTTTAAAAACTTTAATAAAAAAAAATAAAAAATAAAAAATCAAAAATCAAAAATCAAAAAAATAAATCAAAAAAAGAATCAAAAAAAAAAAGAAGAAGAAGTTTTTTTAGACAGACCTTTTTCTTTGTTTGGCCCAAGAATGGACAATTAATTCCAAAGATTTGATCAAATAAAGGGTTTTTAATACAATAGAAACAACAAAATTTCTCTCCTTCGATTGGTTATATCTCAAAATCAATATTTACAACTTCCGACTCATTTTACTTTGTTCACATCACGTAATGCTTAAAGGTGGGCTGTATGATTCCATCAAAAACTACATTGTGCATGTTCCTGTTAGAAGAAAGACGAATCACATCAAAAAAGACATGTTGGCAAACACAGTTTTGAGATCGAGGCCCAATATATTTGGTGAAATATAAAGAATACCAAAGAACAAATATGCTTCTTCAATTCATATTTTGTGATTACAAAGTCCCATTACCTTCAACATGGTATCATTTCAAAGCTTAAAATATCCTCTTTCAAGTCATGCCTATAACTCAGAATTGACTCGAGCCTCCAACATGTCTTTTTGATGTGACTGGTCACATATATGTGGCACAAATAAAAGAAGTGAGTCACATGTCATTAGTTCAAGTCAATCTTGAGCATCATTTAAATGCTTTTAGAAAACACTACAGTACGATCCAAACCCTCTCCCAAATTACACCTCTTGGTTGTCAAGTTACATAATTTACCGGTTGTAAATATATAACAAAACTAAAGACTCTGTGTCATTTATTTGACCTGTATCTAAAATCAAAATATGTGACACGGGATCAATAATTTCAATGATTTTGTGACATATGTCGAGAGTCCACCATGCTTAATGAAGATCCATTATACAATTCAGTATATGCAAAGGCGAAGACCATAAAAATATAACCATTTCCGGTTTAAAATGTAGCCACTTTTAGGAATTCTTCTTACAAAGGAAGCGAGCTGTCAGTTCATGATTTAATGGTGATTTGATTGATTAGTAAATAAGAAGGCAGGCAGATAAATAAAACCCACATATGACAGATATTTCAGAAAAGAAATGGCCTCTTTTAAGGGAAGTGTCAACCCAAAATATATGAAATTTATCAAGCACTGTAACTTTTAAACTAATAATGTAATTTACCTAAAAGTATACATTTTTTCAAATGAAATGGGTCGGAGAATCCATTTTTGGTATTTAATTTCCCAACAATAGTGATTTCTACATTTTTGCCCAAAAACCACTTTTTGGCGCCAACAATTTTCAGACAACCTAACAAAATCAGTTTTTGATTAAAAATTTCAAAAATTCACCAAAATCATCTAAAGTCAATTATCTAGGAAGCACTTCATTTTTGGGGGGGGGGGGGGGGCTTAACATTTTTTAGTTTTGAAAATATTGACCAAAAAGTGCAAAAAAAGTGCAAAAAATGGTATACTTTTATGTACATTACATTATTAGTTTAAAAGTTACAGTGTTTGATAAATTTCATATATTTTGGGTTGACACTTCCCTTAAAAGAGGATTGTAATTTCATTTGACAATCCAGTGTCTTGTCTAAGTGCAAAATCAAAGAGAAGGCTTCTATCGGTTGACCGGATAGATTAATTATGATAAAAAGGTATTTAGAAATACCTATTCATCATGTTCTATCCTACCAAACGACAATCCATTGTTGCTGCAATTGTGAGAGTTATTTCAGAACAATTGGATTGAAAAGGAATCAGGGTTGTAGCTAGCTGCATTTCAGTTGCACAAATGTATCGCCATGCCCTCTTCTGGAGGCATTCTCAGCTATTTTGTGGTATTAGATGTAGGACTTGCATTTTATTTACTCAATTTTAGTCTTACTGTTGGATAATTTGCCTGAAGATGACTGTGAGTGCCGGTTGTTCAGCCTTTCTGCTGGTTGCTACCGACCGGCACTGACCAGTGTAGCTATATAACCCTGAAAGGAATACATTGTAAAATCAGTACCACCAGTAAGGCACAAGTTACATATACATTCTACAAAGTGTCCTTCAACAATCATATTGTCACTGTTCTGTCAAAATCTCCATCCGGCCCTTCAACATGTATAAAGTAATACTTCCTATGTATAACCTTGTGGCAGTCTGCTTTAAACATGTTTAAAGGCCAAACAATTGAGATGCATGAGATTATATGATTTATCTTGTCTGGGTTCTGCAATTGTATTGGTACATATACATATACAGGGTGTCCCAGAATGATTTATACCGGGAAGGTGTATTAATTTAACGGTGAAAGCTTTTGTGTGTGGTCAAAGTGCTTATCGATTCTAACATCTGCATATCTTCAGCTTTCTTAGGGATTTTGAATGTTTAAAATCGGACATTTCTGACAAAATAATGGACTCTTTTGTAAAAATTGATTCAAAATTTGACCAAAATTGCGTCTTTTGAAACTCCTAAGATTATTTACATTGAATGATATGCAGGTAATTTGTCTCCTTTTAAATTTCCGCTACAACATTAATAAATATCAACTGCCTGTGATGTTATATGAAGCAATTTTAATGATGTGCGGGAATTGTTCAGATTGAGTGATATCATACACTCTGAAGCAGCAGTTTTGACGCTTGTTGTCACTTTTATCAATTGAAATACGCTGAGAGTGAAAAACAGGTTTTACTAGATTTTCAATAATGTTATCCCATATCGGAAACGGATAAAGATATTTTGATTAAATTGACAGATTATGTAGAAAACATGTTCCCCATTATATTGCTGGAATTTAAATTTGAACTGCAATATTGTTTTTATATTTTTTATTATTTTTTCAAATATGGTATAAATCATTCTGGGACACCCTGTAGTAAATAAATGCATGCATCCTAACATATCCTGTTCGATAATATGGATAAGGAAGACAAAGAGTATTAAGTGCACTTTTGATCACAACGGCCTCTACCATGTGCGTCCCTCATCCTCATCATTAAAACAAAGAACAAATTGCATTGAATCCTCCATAACACACCCAAGTACATTGCAACACTACATGTCATTCACATGGGTACCACATGGGTGTCGCATGTATATCACATGGGTTTCTCATGATTTTCACATGGGTTTCACATGGATATCACATGGGTATCGCATGTATATCACATGAGTTTCACACGGGTATCACATGAGTTTCTCACTGGTATCACTTGGGTTTCACATGTGTATCACATGGGTATCAAATGGATTTGTTCTTTTGTTTGTTGGATGAGGTCATGTTATATGTGTATATTAACCATTCCACACTCATTACCCTGCATGTCTGCCTGTCTGTCTGCATGTTCATCATAATTGTCTTTTGTCTTGTTGCATGTTGAACTGTGCATGTTTGTGAGATATAGTTCATTTCCTCTTATTAGTCCAAACAAATTAAATACATTGTCTCAGAAACTTTTGGCTAAAGAGCCATGTGCTAGTTTTTATTTTTTTTACAAAAATGTCCTATGCGATTTTTTAATTATATTTTTTACACAAGAATATTAGCGATGTCCTATGTGATTTTTTCAAATATTAAACTTGCGTTTTAGTGATTTAAGAAATACAAATATGTGTCACTCTCATAAAAATCAAAATATAGTCAATATTTTTGCGACACTTAAATGATTCCAAATTTCACATTTATAATAAAAGTTGCCAAGTATCGTCAAAACAAACTAGTTAAAAATAAATAAATATATAAACAACATCGCTGCCTTGTAGTGCTACGCTATAAATCTCATTTTAAAAGCAAGCAGCGCGGGCTGCTGAGACAAAGTATTACAAATAATTGGCCTTAATTAACCTAGCTGTAGAACTAACAAATAAGTTTTCAGGAAACATACACAATTTGTGAGTTTAAACCAAATTCTTTTTGACAATTAGGAACTTATTACTTAACTGTGACCAAAAGCAAAAAAAAAGACTAATCATAAGCTATCCAGCATTTGTAAGAGACTACTGCTATGTTTATATCTTCAATGGTCATATAGCATGTATCTATCCCAGACCGAATGTTCATGATATCTGGTTATGTATCTAGTGTATGCTATCCAGTCTGTGAAAGAGATTGGTTTTATTGCATGTCGGCTCAATTTGCCTGCGATATAAATTTAGCAATCAGCATTTTTATCGAATTCTTTGAAAAAAATTACTCAAGAAATTTTAATAATATTAGTGATTGGAAGTCAAGACAATATGAATATATAGTTGTAGGGAATTTCTATGTGTAGTACAAATGTTGAATCTTCAAGCTTTTTTTATTGTATCAGAAAACCAATCGATAATTTGAAACTAAACATAATTGGGGCATATATGAGTTGATATCACTACCGCTTAGAGATAATACTTGTTTTTGGCATCGTATTTTCCTATTCTTTCTGTCACTGGGGCTATATAAAGGAGATCAAGTTGATTATAGTTTGCATGTCTGTTTAGTAGAAAGCACTATTAGTGGTGGTGGTAGTAATGTGTTGCTGTTCCATGTTTTTGTCTTCCCTGTTGCCACATCTGTTGTTTTCCTATTCCATTGGCCGTCATCTTCACCATGCACCATGTACCTTGCCGAACATATGGCTTATATAGAAGACCTCTTCACAGGCCTCTCGCAAGGACCCAGTCGGCGCCATTACCGAACAGCAACCATAGGGGGCCGCCCATGCATCCTCAGCAGTTATTGTTACAGCAACAGCATCAGCAGTTCATGCAGCATCAGCAGCAGCACCAACAACAACTGATGGCGTTACAGCAAAGACAGGTGGGTCTTAGGTCAGGGGGTCATAGGTCGGGGTGCTTTGTCACAGATGAGATTTATATCTTCAATCTGCTCTATGATAAATTAGAAAAGCTTTCAGCACAGGATTCCATAAACAAGTAAGGCTATATTAAACAAATCTTTTGTCTCAAAGCTCTTCAGTTTCTCAAAACCTAATGCGGAATGCAGTTTTTTTAAGTTCTTTTTTTTAATTTTTGTTATAAATATAAAATATTGAAATCCTTGTAAATGTGACCGTTTGTATTTAAAATGATGTGATCAACGAAAATCTGAAAAATCGATGAAACTTTGGGATTTTTTTCTTCTAACGCGCACCGATAAACTAACGCGCGCGGGAGCTTTGAGACAAACAATTTTTTAATATAGCCTAATGAAGTCGGATCCATTTTTAAAAAGTTATACAGGCATGAGAATGTCAAGGCTTAAACCTGAATTCAGGTTGTGTTGTTTCTGCTCTTTATTTCACTTTCAGCCCGTGGTTGGCCTCTTTAGCCCATTTTTGCAGTTTTTTGTGTGTGATTGTGCTCATTCTCATGCCTTAGTGTTAACTTCTGGGATACATAATGCGCATACATTTACATTGATGGAATTATGTTCAAAGCATTATGACGCCGTCTCAGCATTATGACACCATCATGTTAGGTGTCATGTTAGCATTATGACGCCATCTGATGGTAGCATTTTGACGCTGCTGATGGAATTTTATTATTTTTAGAAAGCAATCTCAGCTGTTGCACAATCATTTGGTCACAGATTTTATTACATAATTTATATGTGATGTGATCAAGCTAAATGAGTCGCAAGTCGCACATATTAATTTTGAGATATATACTGTAAAGCACTTTAATTTTGCGGATACTTTATGTCGCAAATTTAAAATTACTGCTATTTTAGCGAGCATTTAATTCCTTTCAATGCAAAATTGTCAGTTTTGCGCAATTAAATCACTCGCAGAATTAAGTTGTTTTACAGTAACCAAGCAAAGGATACTTTGGTTTGAAAACCTTTCAATTGCTCATACTTTTTGGAATTAATCATATTCGTTCTGGGGTTTTATGGAAAATGTTGCATCCAAATAACCAGCAGTCAAGTAGAAAACAAAAAATGAGATATTTTTAGCTTCAGACTCATTTTGATTCATCGCATGACATATTGTGATTTTGACAGTCATGTATGCTTTTAAAATAATCTGAACTAACTTGTGCATAATATAGTTATCTCAAATTGCAAAGGTTAGACACAAGGTGAATACATTTTGTTGACATTAGTTATGAAAAATCGAGTTTTGTTCTTATAACTAAATTTGCTTCTAGGGCTTGACAAAGCAACAGATAAAGACTAATTTCACTGCTGGCTGGAATGACTTTATTATTGAGACTAGGAATGAAAACAAATTCCAAAAATTGCCCTACTTTCATAATGTGTGTACTTTTATGTTAGGTACTGACTTAGTCTGATTTATATTGACTGTCTGTCTATCACTTGGAGTACCTAACATAAAAGTACGCACATTATGAAAGTAGGGCAATTTTACTTAAAACAGACTGTCAGTGCATGGGCAAATACGCTATAGTTAAATCTGTTCCAAATTGGCGAGAAGTGTGCGATTTTATCTGTCCATGTATGAAAATCCAACTGTTCACGCTCAATTTTGGTATACAGGATGAGTAAAAAAGAACCCTGTTTTCGATTGTTTAAACATATTCATTAGTGGGCATAATTAATTATGCAAATGGAAATTAGCCAAACGCCAACATACGTTTGAAGCTCTCCAAGTGTACTACCCATGTACCAAGTCACATCATCATAGCTCATTTCATCTAGCCACAAACTTTAATTTGCATATTTCCTGCATACATAATTAGACATAATTAAGACATTACCTGGCAACTGGAATCGAAAAGAAAAAGAAAAAAAAGAAAGAAAAAAAGTTGGTGCCAAAGCTGTTAATTTTATGCCCCTTTGACCTAACATATCTCAGCAACCGAATGCTTGATTGAAATAAAATGTTCAGTGACAGAATCTTCATACCAAGGGCTAAAACATATTCAATTTTAAAGGAAATGTTTGACTCCGCCAATAGAGCCACCTTAACAAGCATTTCCTAATACAGAACTCCCAAAAATACAGAAAAGTATAATAGCTTTGTATAATATGAAATTGCATCGAACATGTGTAACATGATTAATTCTATACTCACTGAAAGTGAAATTTACTTAAGATGTTTTCAGACAGTGTCCAATTTCTGTAGATGTGTGTCAAGTTTGTACGTTTTTGTGCGCTTACAAACTCGTTTTAGGTTGTCACAGATCAAAATATTTAAAGGCGTGTAGTGAAGGCTTATATTTATGACATCTGAAACTATATGCGGCCTAGCTATGAGTAAAATCTGATTGATTATTATAATATAATGTGGTTGCTTAAATCTTTGTCATACAGGGTGACCCAGAAAATGTTGAACCCCAAAATCACAAACTTAAAAATAAATAATTAAAAATGAAAATAAATGAATATGGCATTTTGTTTTCAACGGTTATATAAACAATTTATTCAGCTTTCTGGAGAACTTTAGATCATGTAAATTGGCCTTACCAAACTAAAGATACACTTGATTGTGTGACAGGGGGTGTTTTCGCCCTTTTGTAAAAGTGAAAAATTGTAACTAGGTTCAGATATGAAACTTAATTCTATTCTAAGTACGGTGAGTTAAGTAATCTTTTCTTTTGATCTGTATTTATCAAATTAACATTTTCAAATGAAGTCAAGGGGACTTCACTTTTTGTTTTCAAAGTCTCTTATATAATAATATTGATTTACATAATAAATGAATGTTGATGAGATACTGTGCAGAAATGGATTCAAACAGGCACTTGTTCTGCTCATGTAGCATGAAACCATATTTTTGCACTTCACTTACACTACAAAACAACACTTCTTACAAAACTACACGTATTTTAAGTTTCGTGTGGCCAATTTTTATGATCTAAAATGTTTCAGAAAGTTAAATGTATGGTGCACATAGCTGGTGAACGAGCTTTGCAATATTTTGTTATTTTATTGGTAAAAAAAATATTGAATTCTTTTATTTTTGGGTTCAACATTTTCTGGGTCACCCTGTATACACCATACATTTTTTTGAACGTGGACAATGTTGGTAAAAACCTAAACTGACCCTGAACTTCATCTTCCGAAAAAGACTTTGTAATATTGCACTCATTAAAAAGATGTTGGGTGGTTTCCTCATTTGCATTACAAAGGTTACAAAGATTGTCTGTAACTATATTCTTTGACCTTTTTAAGGTCTTCCCACAATGCATTGCGCAAACGCCAGCCAACTAAAGATTTTTTCACACTATGCATTTGTCGAGTTCTGAAGTTTTATAGAAATAAAAAAAAGGAACACTGCTAACTAATTTATTCATTGATGTAAACTAGAACCTAAGAGCTCCAACGATGAACGCGCTATGAAAAGCCATGATTGTGTGCGTATGTCTAGACTATGGGAACCAAGACGAATTGGGGCATTTTGCAAAAAACGCTATGCAGTGTGGTGGTGTCTTTATAATCTTCTTTGGTTTTATTTAGTCATCACCAACACTGACTTCATCAACATTTGTATAAAAATATCAGAGTTAATAAGTGCGTCATCCAAGGATGTAAGTGGTTAAGAGTTCTGAGAACACATAGGTTTTAATGCCAAGTAATGGTGTGTTTTGATGCTTCATATCATAAGAAAGCTGAATCTGTGCTGATCACAGATCTGTTTTGATCATTTTTCTACGATCACTACAAAAACTATTATGAGTGAATGATGATTGTGATGTCATAAAAAGCTGCAAAACAAGAAGTCATGAAAACAGGCTATAAAAGATACATAGTTCAATAGAATAACATTATAAGGCTAATTAGGGGGGGAAAATTGAAGGTGAAATTTCATAAAAGGTGATGACACAAAGTATTAAAAATTAATTTTCTAAACAAAATCTTTTTTTTTTCATTTAAAATTTTACCTATAATCCCTATTTCACATTTTGCGACATCCGACAGGTTTTCACAGATTGCATCACATGTGTATCACTTTTTAACCTCTGAATGAAAAGTCAAAGTTGATCTATACTTAAAACTTCTTTACAAAGTTAAACGGCATTTTTATTTGAAATAAGAAGTGGAATACAAGTATTTGGTTGGTTGTCTCTGTATAAAACCTGTTATCACTAACCCCACCAGGGTGTTTTATTAAAACAAAAAACAAGGAATTTCAGATTATTTTTACCCAATAAATCGCCGCGCCCTCACCGGGATTCGATCCAGGGACCCTCCGCACACCAAGCGCTGGAACCCATAGGCAAGCCACGGCTATCAGCTTCACATTCCCGCAGTATATTGCGCTCACTTTATAGGCTCGGTCGATTATGTCATGGAAAACCGCCCACACATGCGCTTGGAGATAGGTCTGGGTCGTGGTATTTTGTCGTGTTAGGGTTATGTTTATAATGTCCTCCATACATAATATATGCGAAGTATTATTGTCACAACAACGCAGGGACAGAAGTTCGTCAAAGGTTGCGAGAATCCATTTAGATTCCTGCAAAGGATTTTGCAAGAATCTATGGATTCTTCTCCGTTCAAATAGTGCGTTAGACAGGATATCTACGAGAATCAACTTGGATTCTCGCAACTTTACAGCGGGAATCTTTGCGATAATGAATTCTTTGATTCTCCTCGAATTTCTGACCCTGCAACAATCATCATGTCAACTGTTAGCAACATTGTATTATATCTCCCTTAGGCCAAACAAAGAAGAAGGTCTGTCTCAGAAACATTGTGCAAAAAAGCTAAGTGCTGTGCTTGCTATGAGGTATGCGATTTTTTATTTTTTATTTTTTTTAAAATTTATTTTTTGCTTATCCAAGCTTACGGAGGACTTTTTTAAACTTTAAAAAAAAAAAAATCAAAAAAAAAAAAAAATCAAAAAAAAAAAAATCAACAAAATCAACAACAAAAAATCAACAAAAAGAAGTTTTTTAGCCCCCAGCGCATAGACCTACGCGCCGTAGCTCATTTCACATACCAATGCGGGCGGGCTTCTGAGACAGACCTTCTTCTTTGTTTGGCCTTAACAAAAGTTGATTGTTTCTGCCCATGGGCGGGCAGCTTTCATGGGTAGCTTTTATCATTAATTACACAACTATTCTCAATCAAACTTGGGAGATGAAATACATAAAAATGTCATTCCCCAAGCAGTCTGTTAGTTAACCCTGATTGGTTTATTACAAGATGTACTCATATGAATAGCCAATTCAAATGCAGCTTGTAAAATGTTTCACTCCCATCTTTATCAGGGATACAATTATTCTAACAATGTCTCTCATTGGTGCAATAAATGATGCATCCATCTTTTTAACCAATCGGCCAGTAGATCTCAGGGGGTTAATATATATGTAATGATCAACTTTGAGTGGTGCTTCTGCACCCCTATACAAGCGTCACCTGTTCGTACGTGTAGTTTATCTGACAGTAATTATCTGATTTCAGTAATGTATGCCTACTCAGAGTTGCATATACACACATGCATAGAAATACGGAAGATACACACACGTGCATAATTGTTGCGCCTGTATAGTTACGTGACTGACCAGAGTAAGTGAAATAGACATTAGCTGATTTCTCCGCGTACATATAAGTGCATACAAGTCTCTTAATTTTATAACCGTTCGTCGTTATGTCTTTGCAGCAGCAGCAGTTGCAAGAGGGTAGCCTCGGTGAGAAGAGCCCCGGAGATCCACCTGGTATAGCGGAGAATCTCTCACCTCGTAGTAATAAGAGTGGCTCGCCTCATCTCAGGGATATCACAGAAATCAAACAAGAACCAATTGAAATCGAAGAAGAAGAAGAGGAGGAGGAAGAAGAAGAAGAGGAGGAGGAGGAAAGAATAGCAATGCTACAGGTAATTCTATGCTTTTTGAAAGTCTTAAATCACGTAATGTTCCAAGTTTCGAGCCAAGTCCTCGATAGTAATGAGCAGCTGTGATTCACATGAATGGCTAGATCTAAATCCATGCTGGAAGTGTGAAAGAATTTTATGTTCTTCCAGGTGGGTCATGATATGCCGGAAGATGATATGTTCAATGAGTTTGCATGTAACAGAGGTTAAAGATACCGGTCTATATAGTTCGCCGGTCTACATTTCTCCCTTTTTTGAAAATAGCGGTTATGTTAGCCGTGATCAAGTCGTCCGGTAGTTTCCCTGTTGAAAGAGATTGTGTAAAAATGTGATGAATGACTGGAGATAATTCTTGATTGAGATCTTTCAACAACTGAATATTATTATTCAAAGGTTGAAAATGCATTCGCCTGCATCCACTACGATAAAGATATGGACAAACCCATTAATTGTCACACCATAGTACGGCAACCGATACAACATGTGCATCTTTTATTCTCTAAATGATAGATGGAGACCTCATGCGTAGGATTGACATTTTAGCGGGTTATTTATGAATGCACTTGCATCACAAGAGTGAAGTAGTTCTTCCCACCTTCAACACCTCACATCATAAATCAGTTTCAGTGAAATGACCATTTAGGAATTGAACAGGGGACTTTCAGAATACTAGACTGGTACACCCCACCAGCTGTGTGTATGAGTAAGATGGACTTTCAGAATACTAGACCTCACGCGTAGGCTTGACATTTTAGGGGGTGCTTTTTGAATGCACTTCCACCACAAGAGTGAAGTAGTTCTTCACACCTTCAACACCTCACATTATAAATAAGTTTCAGTGAAATGACCATCTAGGATTTGAACAGGGGACTCTCAGAATACTAGACTGGTACTTATACCAAATGAAAGTATGAGTAAGACGGGGAAAATGGTGATTTATTATCTGTATGTTCTCAGTTCAGTCCTTATTATATTATAATCATATCGTCTCAATTCTTGGCTAGTAAATGCTGATTGTGCAAGGAATGTAAAATTCAAAAATGTGCAATTCACAAATCACGCTCGACAATCTCAATCTAATCTTGTTAGACAAGATGGCTACCTCCCGTGACAATGACATTCGCATTAGGACTAAAAATAGGCAACACTTACATAATAAAAAAAATCTTTCAAATAATATGCAAATGTTGGTTATTATCTTATCTATACATGTAGCGCTGAGAGATACGTATAGGAGTGCACCCTCAATTTTCCTACAAATCAGGTTTTTTGCACCAACGTAATACTTGGCATATATTAACTACCATCTGAAACCGTTTACCTTAGAGGGAATTATTATTATTTCAAGATACTTGTACATTCGTATCACACCTCTTGTATGTTTGTAATTGTGAGATGTATCGATAAATGAGCAAATAACGTAAAGATAATCACCAACATAGCCCAAATCCAAAATGGCATACAATTCCGACATCGCCTTCATGTCAAATAAAGCAAATAACGGCACTTCCTGGTTGAGATTTGCCACGAAAGGCCGCATGTAAAACGATAGCATAACTTCCGAATTCAGCACCTAGTTCGATATAATCATATCGAAACTAAGAAAATCATGAAATTTTATATGATAAACAGTGAATGTTGGTAAACTGTTTAAGATGGTGATTAGTATATGCCTTAAGTATTACTTTGATGCAAAAAAAACTGACTTCCAGGATAATTGAGGGCGCATTCCCATACGTATCTCTCAATGCCCCTTTAATTCGCCGTCTATCGTGTAACATGTAGATCACATCGAAATTATCAGCAATACTCGCCACATAATTGCTTCAACCGAATTTTTATCTAGCTCCATCATTCATAAATGATTACACTTCAGGGCTCCCACGTACCTTATCTATTGAAAAATTTCATTCTTTCCAAATTTCATTTTTCTCGGCAATCTCTCAGTACCCCTTTGAAGTAGTATGGTGTAGAATCATTATGATAAGTTCCACTACTGCTGACAAAATCCTTGAACAATCACCCAAACTTGCCAAGAATTGAGATGATATGATTATAATATAATGTCCTTGTTGGCAATAGTCTGTAAAGATGACTAGACCAAATGATCACGATGTAAGGCCAAGTGAAAATAAATCCAAGTATACCGTCCACCACCTCTCTGTTTTTGCAGCCACACCAATTTTTTTTAAACCAATAGAAAAGGTTTGCAATTGTAAGCTTTTGAACTGCTATACATGTACATATGATACTTAGTGGTCCATCTGTACTCATTAATTTTGTCACAGAAGTTATTTTAGACATGGTGGCCACTGGCCAACTTGGAAAAAAATAACATAATAACAAATAATAAGGGCCTGCCTCACCGATTTTGAAAACAGTCCGGACCTTGTTTATGTTTTTCTTTTCTTGGCCTAACATGTAGAGAGAACTTTGTGAGCTTCATATTCATTTTGATGGAATTTAATCATTTCCTATATATTCAAAAACTTCTCCATCCGGCCGGCCCTTCAGCATGTATAAAGTAATACTTCCCATGTATAACCTCTGGGCTGTCTACTCTAAACATGTTCAAGGGCCAAAACACATATAAAATCCATGTAAGTGCTCTTGCCCCTCTTGTATAAAGCAACACTTCCTATGCATAACCGTTGGGCAGTTCTACTTTATACATGTTGCAGGGCCAAAAAACATTGGAAGGTTTTGACAGAACAGCGATGTTATGTTCTTTCAAAAACAAATCTCATTATGTTCACTGGCGTTGTTAGCTGGACCCGTTATTTAACACTTTCCACGCGGCAGGCATCTGCAGACGACATTCCAAAATTTCACAAAATGTCTCAAAAATGTCAAAATTATTGGATTTCATTACCATATTTGGAATCACGATGAGAAATGCATTGAAATAAGTTCAAACATGCCTAGTAGTACTGGTTTAGTAATCCTTCAAATAGACTTTGAAAGATGGGAAAGGTTTCTGAAAAATAAATTTTGAATATATGGTAAAACTAATGGCCGCATGGAAAGTGTTAACAAACATCCTAATAGACGGTCATTTTGATTGTAATGGCGGACTTGGCTGGTTATTTCTTGGCATAAATAGAGTTAAATCCTTTCCTGCTAAAGATTACACTTCCTGTTGGCATTAAGCCACAGATTTAATTGCATTTATTTTGGTGCTTCTATTAAGTACCTTGACTACTAAAAGGTATACATAAATACAGTGTGCTGTGTTAGTACAAACAACACTCTGCCATACACCAACCAAATATGTAAGTTCCCCCCTAGCATATACTAGAATATTTCCATACAAATAATTTTCTGCTAGAAAGATGCACCCAATTGTTAGGCACATTTTTATATCAAATTTGTTGGCCTTAAGACAATGCAACGATAAGAAATTGTGCCATTTATCAATTTGTATACAGAAAAAAAGTGGCACTAAATCTCACTGGCTAAATCCATCAAATATTTTTGGAAATATTCTAGTATATGCTAGGGGGGAACTTATATATTTGGTTGGGTGTATATACATATTACTCAGATTACTTGACAGATAAATAATTAAAAATATAACATGGGTTTGTTTTGTTTTCCTGGAAATCCTTGCCAACGTTAGGTTAAAATAATGATAAATGCTCCTCTTAATTGCTAAAAATACTGTATCTATTGAACAGATGTCAATAATAAACTTATAATTGGATTCTTTTCCCTGAAAACTATATTCAATCCAATGATTTTTGAGCCAACCCAAGTTAATGAGGCACAATATGAAAATCGAGTTATTTTTATCATAATAGCATGGATATTTTGGTTCCAAAGTCAATGTTAAATCGCAATTTCAAACCAAAGTTACAGATGATTGAAAATCACTTTGTCTCACTCAACACATCAAATACAAATTTAAAGGGTTGGTTTTGTTAACAAATCAATGGAGTAAATGAAATATAAAATAGTTTATTTGTATGAATTTGAGTCTTTGGTTAGATAAAAGATCCGAAATAATATTTTCTACAAATTTGACATATTTGGACCTTGTCCCATATTTGTGCGGTTAAATCAAATAAGTTACTGCCGCATTGTGCCTCATTTATTCATGTTGGGTCATATTTTGTTAAGATTATGATTAAGTTTAGCACCATTTGCAAAATAGTAAATAAAATACAAATACGGTACAAAACAGAAATTATACAAAACTCAATAACAACTAGCTGTGAATTAATAAGTTTGAAGTATTAACACTTTCCACGCAGCTTTAGTATTAGTTTTACCATATATGATGCGATCTGTGAAAACCCGTCGGATGTCGCAAAATGTGAAATAAGGATTATGGGTAAAATAAGAAGAAAAAAATAAAAATAAAATAAAACTTTTTTTTTATTTTTTAGATTTTGTTTATTAAATTTATTTATAATACTTTGTGTCATCACCTTTTATGAAATTTCACCTTCAAAAACTTACTTACATTACTTTTCTAATAAGCCTTATAATGTTATTCTATTGAACTATGTATCTTTTATGGCCTGGTTTCATGATTTCTTGATTTGTAGCTTTTTATGACATCACAATCATCATTCACTCATAACTTTTTTGTAGTGATCGTAGAAAAATGATCAAAACAGTTCTGTAATCAGTACAGATTCAGCTTTCTTTTGACATAAATATCTCCAATATGAAAAATCCCGACATATGGCGGGTTTTCACAGATCGCATCACATATACTAAATAGATTTTTCAGAAACTATTCCCAACTTTCAAAGTTTATCTCAAGGATTACTGAACCAAATACTATGCAAGTTTGTACTTATTTTAATGCATTTCTCATGTTGATTCCAAATATGGGGATTAACTTTAATAATTTTGACATTTTTGGAACATTTTTTGCAATTTTGGAACTGTCGTCTGCAGACGACTGCCGCATGGAAAGTGTTAAGAGAAACACTACCCTCTGATGTGATGGGAAATCTGCAATTTATATATTTAATGTTGGTGTTTGTCGTTACCATAGGAACAAGAAGAACTCTTGAGACAACAGTCACTTGGAAGATTGCGCCTGACAGAAGCAGGTAAGATAATAGTAGACTGCATCCTTACCGTTATCGAGGGTGCACAATGTGAAGACTGAACAACAATAGAGGGACATAGGGACTCAGTCTAAGATGGAAACAAGACATTCGACGGAGAAATTTCACCCTGACCCCCCACCCGGATTTGAACCACGGACCTCTTGGCACCAAAGCCCATCTCCTTTCCACTACACCACGGCTGTCATGGCTACTTGGCTCATTATATTTCGCATCGTATATATAGCCTGGGTTCATTTTATAGCCAAAAAACTTGCACGCCGGGTTAACAGGCTGGCCGTGTTTTTGCCATGTGGTGTAGTAGGGTTAGGGTTATAGTGATGAAAATTACAAAATTTAGGAAGGAAAAAACAAAATTACTCTATAACCCTAACTCTGTAACACCACACGGCAACAGATTGTTTTTCCGACGGAGAAAATTCACCCGAAAGGTCATCCTGACCCCCAGGGATATGAACCACGGACCTCCAGCACCAAAGCCCATCTCCATTCCACTACACCACGGCTGTCAAGGCTACTCAACTAAATATATCACCTCGTATATAGCCTGGGTCCAATTTATAGCCCAAAAACTTGCACGCTGGGTTATAAAAACAGGCTTGCCATGTGGTGTGTAGGGTTAGGGTTAATAGATGGATGTAGTATACCTAATAGGGTTTGTGAGAATAAGAACACCAGGGGAGAAACAAAGCATGGACCCTGTGATTGGAAATTCAACTCGGGTGCGCTTTGTTGATACCGCATATACCTGGTCAATCGCTATTCCAAAAACACTTTTCGATAGTGTAAGTTTCATACAAGTAAACCTCAAGTTATATAAAAGCTACACAATGAACCATATTTAAAAGATCCTTAAATCACCATATATACACTCGGGAAAAAATATAGTTGGTGTTATAGATTTAAAGATTGGAAGAGCGATGCTTTTGTCCTTACAATTTACTATATTGTTTGTTTTTACCAAATCACTAAATTAAACAGTGCAGAATTAGGAATATTTGTAGGGTAGGTCATCAGGTAATGCTGGTATAAACAAAATTTCTGGACTTAGGCCAAACAAAGAAGATAGTCTGTCTCAGAAGCCCGCCCGCATTGGTATGTGAAATGAGCTACGGCGCGTAGGTCTATGTGCTGAGGCCTAAAAACACTCCTTTTTATTTTTATTTATTTATTTTTTAAATTTAAATAAGCATTGATTTTATTGTTATTTTCTTTGATCCTAACAGAAATGATTGCAGGTCACAGGTCGTTAACAAGAACACAAAGTTCCCCCGCCTCCTCCACGTTGCCCCTAGGTCTCCCTCCAGCAGAACACCTACCTACCAAACACCGGTTTACCACGGGATTAGCATACGACACGGTGATGCTTAAACATCAGTGTACGTGTGGGGATAACGCCAACCATCCGGAACATCCCGGTAGATTACAGAGTATCTGGGCACGTCTGCAAGAAACACAAATTGTCAATAGATGTGAGGTAAGATTTTGTCGATTAGGCAAACAATTTTTTTTATTTATTGGCCCAACCGTCGAAATCCGAATTCTTCAAAAATTTCAATTTTTTAAAACACATTTTAGTCGAAAATCACAAATGTATTCCTCGACAAAAAATATAACAGATTTTTGTTTTCGTTTTGGTTACCAAAACAAGTACCTCATATTTTACTTTTGGTACTTGAAAAAAAGGGAAGGAGAAAAAAACAATGTGATAAAAACTTTTTTTCTCGACCGACCGACCCAACTTTTGAAAGTGATCTATGGACAATCAAACAATTTATTTTATTGGCCTAAGGTCGCTGTTTTGTCGAAACCTTGTATGTTTTTCGGGCCCTTCAGCATGTGTAAAGGAAACTGCCCAACAGTTATGCATAGGGAGTGTTGCTTTATACATGTTCAGGGGAAAGAGCACTTACTAGTTATTGATAGATGGGTTGTTGGCCCTTGAACATGTTTAGAGCAGACTGACCAAAGGTTATACAGAGGGAGTATTACTTTGTACATGCTGAAGGGCCGGATGGAGATACAAGGTTTTGACAGAAAAGTGACAATTTGTTAATTTTCCAAATTTGAAATTGTTTGAAAATGTTGGAATATGTACTCAATTTAGTTGACTTTAACATTTTGACTCTATATTTGCATTTGTGATTTTAGTCCTTTTTTTTCGGAACTTTGCATCAAATTGATGTCATCAGCCACTCTATTTGTTACACTTGTGCTAAGACGACAAAAAAACCCAAAACAGTTCTACGGGCAATTGACCTCTCAGGTAGGACCGGTTGGTTGGGCATTTTTTCTTCTTCTCAAAGTGTATATGAAAATGTTGGTGAAGTTTTGTCAATTTTGACCCCAAAAATCTTTTAACAAAAATTGTGTAAAAAAGAAAAGAAAAAAAGTTAAAAATATGAAAGAAATTTGTCGGTCGGGCCCGTAAAACAAGTTGTTTTTTTGTCGCCTAATCCCTACTTATCTGCATCCACTTATTATTTACAGCGTGTGAGAACAAGGAAAGCCACATTAGAGGAGTTACAATCCTGTCATAGCGAAGGCTATGTGCTCTTCTATGGAACAAGTCAGCCAAATAGATCTAAAATAGACAGCAGAAAATTAGGTAAGCACCAAAATGAAACTAGGTGTCATTTTGTCACAGCAAAGGCTATGTGCTCTTCTATGGAACAAGTCCGCCAAACGGTGGTACAAGTGTAGTCTAGGCTTTGGTCGTACAACTCTAATGAGCCCAATTACGGTGAGTCCAAGAAAATACATTAGTATCTATACCCTTTGCCAATTAATTACAGCACCCATTCATTTGGTCGCCGTGTATAGGTAACAAGGATCCAAATTCTGTGGTTTAGCCGCGGGGTTTTAAAGTTTGTATTTGTTAAGGCTATATTAAAAAATCATTTGTCTCAAAGTTACCCCGCGCGTTAGTGAATTGGTGCGCGTTAGAAAAAAAGAAAAAATCCTAAAGTTTCGCAGATTTTTCAGATTTTCAATCAATTTTATATACAAAAGGTCACTTTTACAAAGATTTCAATATTTTATATTTTTAAAAAAAGAAAAAGAAAAAAGCATTCCGCATTAGGTTTTGAAAAACTGAAGAGTTTTGAGACAACAGATTTTTTTAATATAGCCTAATTATGCCAATTTATAATGAATAAGCAAAGAAACTAAGCCAACCAAATATGTTTATTTACAGCGTGTATTCCAAAGTTAAATTTTACCTGGTTACATTGTGGTGGTTTAGGAGTTGACACAGACACAATTTGGAATGATCTCCATTCACCAAGTGCAGCTCGTATGGTAAGTAAAACAGAGTCTGTGAAGGAGTTTATTAGTGTGATAACTCTTTATCAAAATGGAGGTTTAGTCCTTCTATATTTTGGGTGGAATCATTGGTTTAGAAAATTGAGGTATTTTTTGTTTTTCATTCTACACCCTCTGCTAGGCATCTCCAACAATCAAAAACACTTAGCAAAAGCATGTGGTTTCAACTGTTTTGCAGCACTTCACAGCAAGTTAGGGGGCTGGCATTTTCTTCGGAAGGGGGGGGGGGTCCCAAAAATGTGGATAGACCGGGGGGTCCCAAAAAATGTGGATAGACCCAGACCAATTTTTTTCATGACCCCCCCTATCCAAGAGCTGCATATTTTTATGACCCCCCCCTACCAATTACAGTCCATTATTTTTGTGACCCCCCCCCAACACACATTTTCAGAAAGCATGCTTTGATAAATTTTGTGACCCCCCCCCCATTTTCAATGAAAATAATTTTATGACCCCCCCCTGTTTTTCATGTCAAAAAAAACTATGGACCCCCCCCCCCCCCAGTGTAATTTGGGACCCCCCCCCCCCCCCCCCCCCCCCCCCCCCCACCTTCCGAAGAAAATGCCCAGCCCCCTTATGTATGGACTGGAAAAACTCGCCTGAAGGAAAAATGCATATAAAACCTTATAATTGCCAAATTTGATGTAATCACAATGTTTTAAACTCGCAAGCATCGAGACAGAAAATGAAAGGTTTTTGAGATTGTCTATTTTTATCGCTGTTAACGTATATCGCGATAAACTTGTTCTAGCGATAAACCGATACAGAAATACTGGCGATACCCATGCTTACTTGATGTATATTAGCACTACGACAGTTCCAAAATTGAACAAAATGTTTAAAAAATATCAAAAATTATTGAATTTCATCACCATATTTGAAATCACCATGAGAAACTGCATCAGAATAAATAAAAACATTGCCTAGTAATTGGTTTCAGTAATTCTTGAGAGAGAAGACTTGAAAGTTTGGAAAAAGGGCTTTTGAAACATCTATTTTGTATAATGGTAAAAACTAATAGCCGTGTGGAAAAGTGTTAATCTAAAGTTGTATATTTGCTTCTGTTCTCTCCTGCAGGCAACAGGGTCCGTAATAGAATTAGCATTTAAAAGTAGCAGCTGGAGAATTGAAGAACGGTCCTGGCGATAGTGCGCCCTCCCGGACACCACGCGGAGAGCTCGCAAGCCATGGGGCTTTTGTTTCTTCAACTCGGTGGCCATTGCCGCCAAAACAGCTAAGACTTAAACTCAAACTCAACAAAATCCTCATTATAGATTGGGATGTACATCACGGTAATTCTACGCAGAAGATCTTTTATGAAGGACCCACATGTGCTTTTATATGTCCTTTACATCGTCATGACAATGGTAACTTCTTCCCCGGAAACAGGTGCACCAGACGAGGTACGTAGAAAGCACAAGTAGTAATCATATTTTTTAGGCAGGTGTCTTGGGCAGTGATTGTGAAGGCTCTTTTTTCCTGGGAATACATATAAGTGTTTTTGTAGGCAACAAAAAGGTGGTGATTGTTTCAGAAGTTTGTTGATCTAGGTATCTGCCATAATTATACTGCTAAAAGCTTTTTACAGCCTATGAAGCTCATGTCACACAAGTAAATATCCACCCGCTCAACTAGCAGTGGAAAATATTGCCCTATGGCTACGAAAAAAAACAAAACCCTGTTTCTACGGGCAAAAGAACATCTCAGGTAGGGTCGGTCGGATGGGCATTATTTTTTTTACTACCAGGCTGAGAAATTGCCACTGAGTCAGAAACTGGGGGTGGGGGTGCTGTCGGGTCAGAAAACTTGAGAGCGGATTGGGGGGGGGGGGGGGGGGGGGAGGGCGGTTACGTGGTGTTAGCCAAAAAAATCAAGCTCCAAAAAAAACCAGACATTTCATTGTTATTTTGGTTTGTTTTCACAAACAATTCAAACAAATTTCAAAAAATGTCCCACACAAAAAGAGGGTCGGTAGGGCCCGTAGCACATTGTGGGTTTTTTTCGTGTCCCGTATCAGGTTACCAAAACTTGTTAGTAGATTACACCGGCAGCAAAGTACTCACAAAAATAGAATATTTCCGTGATGTAGAAGAAACGCTTTTGAGATTTTGAGATTCAGGTCGGTTTAATTATGGTAATAGTAATAACTGATGTTATGTTTTGTTTTATAGTGTGGCTGTGGCACTGGTCTGGGTTTATAATGTAAATGTAGCGTGGCATGGTGCTTTAGACCCACCTATGGGTGATACAGAAATATCTAGCCGCATTCAGGTAAGTTGTATATTGTTATTTTAATTTCGCGAGGAGCGCTTACTTAAAGAAAAATATCATACCGCCGATATTTCCAATCTACTTTGCAGCAGTGCATTGCAACGTTTTACATTCGTGAAATGTTTCATGCCATGAATTAGGCCAAGAAATATAAAATTGTTGTGTTTGCCCTCAGCGACCGGCCGTAAAATTCAGAAAAAGTCGGGCCAGGTTTTTTTTAATTATTTTTTTTTAAACTCACGTTTTTTAGCAAAACTCTACCTTGAACTTCCTTTTCAACTGTTTTTATACAGTATATAAAACGTTTTCCATCCAAAATAACGACTACAGTAGCTCACATTGAACATTTTTGTGTGTATATTTTTTTGACTTTAATGTGTCTGTCCTGTTATTTACCCGTTCTATATATCTTAAAACTTTAGTTCACATGGATTTTTGCGATATGTTAAAAAAAAAAAAAAAAAAAAAAAATTGAAAAACAAATCGGACCGACCGACCCAACTTTCCGATTTTTCCCACTTGAGGGC
>CM069444.1:64942871-65085316 GCA_035610835.1 Ophiura sarsii
GTCTACACCCCTCTGGATCAGTGTCTAGTTAGGAATAGCGCCATAACGCCATTACTTACAATGATGGCGCTATAACAACAATGTCAACAAGTGCCGTGGGAAATGCTTGTATATTTTCTTGATTTGGGAAAAACCGAAATGTTCAGCAAAGTATTCACAATCAATTCGTATTTCGTACATATGTAAAAACTTCTCTTCCGCAGGATTTTAAAATGTTTCAGATTAATGGCTGTGGTGACGAGCTGTGTCCTTCAGAATGTTTCAGATTAATGGCTGCGGTGACGAGCTATCATTTTCCAGGCTGCACGGAGCATTGGATGGACAACAAAGTTGGTTTTGGGTTTGATTCTATCATATATCAATAATTTGAATCAACGTCAATCAGCACAGACAGACGGTGGTAGCACTGGTTTCGGCCTGGGTATTTTTTCTCATTTACTGATGTTCTCGTTGAAAATGGAGCAAGCGCGCGAAAATGTTGACTTTTATTGTAAAATTGCATGATTCATTGTTCTGAATTAGACATTTCTGACCAATTTGATCAAAAGTCAACATTTTCGATTGTTTGGATGGGGGATTGAGCTGACTGGTGTGGGGGGGGGGAGGTCGTGACTGGGGCATCCCTTATGCTCCCCACCCGGCCGTAGTGCCGTCACTGCTTGCGGGCGATGATTTCCGACTATTCCCCATGTAGGTTTAATGTAGTTTCCACTTCACTTCATTCCCCGATCCGATCGACGATACACTAATAAATTACAGTCGCGCCAAAAGAGTCGAGGATGGACCGATAATTAGAACAGCTTGGAAGTTGGATGGGACATATTACACTTAATTCTAGTATTATAGATGAGCTTGGTTGATACTACTAGGACCGGACGATGGCCTCTAACAGACGGTTACACAATTTGACAAAATGTATAAAAGTCAGGTGTTATTATTGTTTAGTGAATGCAAGATATGCGGAATAGAATGCTTATATAATTAAATTGGTTTCGGTCAATCACCTCTAAAAATTGAATGTTTTGTAAAGGCCAAAACTGTTTATTTTATAAGATAACTAATAAAAATATAATAATTAAAAGCAAAACAAAACATACTGAACCGTATTATTGCACATCAATCTTAGGTTTATCCGTCATGTAATTCTGCACGGAATTAGCCTAGGCCTAGCTCAAAATCTCTGTTAAACTGTGTTAAAGGATTAGACAGATTTATTCAGTAATATAGGCTTAAAGGAAGAGTCCCGCAAGCACAACATTGATCATTATTTGTTACAAAAATAATTATCGAGCCGAAATTACGTTATTATATAAAACAAAACACCATACTAGTCACAAAAATGAATAAAAACTGCCATCACTCAACATGCAATATTTGCGGCGATCGAAAGTCCCGGTGTCGATGACGTCATGGGTATCAGTGCTCAAATTTGCGCATGTGCATTGTATAACTATGACATCATCGACACTGGGACTTTCAAACGCCGCGAATTTTAAAAAGTGCATGTTGATAGATTGCGATTTTTATTGTTTTTGTCATTAAAGTGTGGTGTTTTGTTCTATATAATTACAAAAGTTGGACTCGATAGTTATTTTTTCTAACATATAATGCACACTTTTATGCTGCGGGACACCAGTCTAACTCATGAATGAATTACACCAGGATACACCCAATCTTATGCTATCTTCAGAAGATAGTAAAAGTGCAATACATTTGCTCTTTTAAATCTTTGTCTGACACAACGTTACTTAGAGAAAATGTTAAAACAAATTTCTTTTATACCAAAAATAAGTCCCGAATATATAGGCTTTAAATTCATCAATACTGGCAATTAAAAGTTCTGGTACAGAACACAATCAAATGTGTTATTCTTACTTCGTTTCCGCACGCACGATAGCGGAAACGAAATGACTATATACCCACTCTTCGGGGTGGAATATTGTTAAATAAACTTTGGGTAAATACAGAGAATAACTGATTTGTTAGGTACGGTGTTATCATAATAATCTCGGAATCTTAAATACAGAGACACATTTGCACAAAACACGCGCACGTGCTCTGAAATGCTGAAATGAAAAACCACTTGTGAATAATTAGGGCCATCTGAACCAGCCGTAAAAGTTGGTGCTCATCCGGGTGCTCATCACGGGTTTCATTCAAGATTTAAGGCCATGATTTCATTTCAGGAAACTATATAGTAACTCGCACTTGGTGTTTTACGCGTTCCATTTTAGAAGAAGAAAAACCCTCGAACGATTGATATATCTCATCGGAAGCTCAAGCGAGACTCCTAATCATCGTACTTAGGCTTATTTGAGCAGATAATGGCGTTAAACGGTGAGTTCGATTTCACTTCTGTGTGTTAAATGACCTGAGTTAACAGAATTGGCAAACGCAATGCATATAAGAGAAAATTAGACAATAGTCATGTACACTCTAAGTGCGATTATATACGTTGTTCAGTTTGGTTTTAGTTTACCTATGGACTAATTCCCCTAAGATAATATTTATGCTTACGTGAATGGTAAGCAGGCACAAGGCCTCTATCGGATGACTTATGAATGGTTTTATAGCGTGTAATACAAGTAACGAGACTACAATGGTCGAAACTGCCATGAATGGAATTGGAAAGATCGCTTAAAATATGTTGTTCCAAAAAATCCTAAATAAAATCTTGATTTGTAATTCTTGATTATGTTCTTACGGTTTTTGTCCGCTTGTGGCTTTAACACAAAAAATGTCATGTCTTTTCTTGGCTTAGCCCTGACATGGCGTGTGCGTGAGGATCATATGCCAATCTGAGCATTCATGAGTTAAATTAAGAAATATGTTAGTTATGATTGTGTACCCAAAGTCCATATGTTTGAAGTAACATAAACCGCTCTATTGTAAACGTACGATGTAGGTCAGGCAGTCGCTGGTCACATTCTTTTGTAAAGTTTATTTGGAATAAGAGAAATTTTGTGGTCCAAATCAAAATGTCATTGGGCAGTATACATCATGTACATTGTAAAATAGTTTACTTTCTTACCATATAGTTTTTTAAAACCCAAATAAAAAGGTTTAAACAACTTAGGCCTATGTCTATAGACTATCATACCTTAATTAGACCTTTCGATCAAAGAACGGCGTCATCGGAGCGGGGTTAAACTGCTTCTTATTTCGCCGCGCCCATACGGAGGAGGAGAATTGTGAAAGGAGGACCACACCCGTTGGCGAATTTATTAACCGTAAACAACATTTGACGAAACGCTGTAAACATGTCAATGATCAGTCTCATCATGTATCCTACTGTACGCTTTATTCCGTTTAGGTATCAAATGTTGCTTACGGTAAATAATATCGCCACCCGCTGATGATTACGCCATACTACTGCATACCATTTCTCAAATTACGTTTCTCTCGTCGATACCCTTTTGCTACTATAGTATTTACTTAATCATTGTTGGCCACTCTTCCCAAACAGTACGTCCGATGTTTCCAAACAAATGTTGGTGATAATTTCCCCCTGGGTTTTATGAAGTATCGGGAACACAACACATGTAATGGGCTATGAGGGATTTGATGAAACCTTAGACTCGAAACTAGGGCGCTTTTGCGTCACATATGGGCATGTATAGTATTGTTTTTACAAACGATGGGGGTAAATGGGGGCATAACATGAGGGCCTCCGGATAAGAACCATTTCCCTCATTGCTTGGTTAACCTTCTTAAATGAGTTACTATGTAGTGTCATTTTAACCACTGCAAGTGTGACGAATAACACTGTAAGTGTTAATGTAACACCAAGATAGTGTTGAAATAACACTAATTGGTGTGGACCTCTCAGAACACCGAGCAGTGTTATTTTTAACACCGGTGTTTTTGCAGTGCAGGCGTCTGCAGACGACATGCCACAATTTCACAAAATGTTTCAAAAATGTCAAAATTATTGATTTTCATTACCATATTTGGAATCACCATGAGAAATGCATTACAATAAGTACAAACATGCCTAGTATTGGTTCGGTAATCTTTGCGATAGACTTTGAAATTTGAGAAAGGTTTCTGAAAAATCTGTTTTGCATAATGGTAAAACTAATAGCCGCGTGGAAAGTATCAACCTTGAGATTCCCAAAGAATCTGGCTGGTAAGAGTGGACCTATAGGGTTTTAAAAAAAGTACGCGAATTGTCATGTGAACTGCTACATATCGTAAGTGAAACTAAAGGCCCGTGTTATATAACGCTTGCGTTACTATCTTCTGAAGATAGCAGGCACTACACACACCGTGTTGTTAGATATAAGAGTATAGGTGCCCCTTTCCATACTTGTGAAAGATAGATAGGAAAATCATCGGGCAAGGGGCGGCCCAAAAATGAGGATAATAATAGAAAAGTGGCAATCTGTATGTTTTGCTTAATACCGGTTATTATAATAAGTTGAACCTGAAGGAGTCAGAGCTAATCCTGACGAAAAAGCTTGAACCGACCGTGAACCCGTTAAACTCTTATCACTTTCCACGCGGCAGCTGAAGACGACATTCCAAAATGTCACGTAATGTTTCAAATATCTCAAAATTGTTAAATTTCATAACCATATTTGGAATCACCATGTGTATAATGCATTGAAATAAGTACAAACATGCTTAGTATTGCTTCAGTAATCCTTTAGATAGACCATGACAATTTGCTGAAAAATCTATATTGTATAATGGTAAAACCAATAGCCGCGTGGAAAGTGTATATTAACCTTATGATGAATACCCGTCGTAAACAGTAAAAGCCTATATATCATCACAATATTATGTAAGTAACATTTTGTGTATATCAAAAACGTGGTTGTCACTCGCTTATTCAATTATAGTGCATACACAATAAACTATTAAACCCGGATCCCACTAAACAGGTGTAAAAAGAAGTGTATGAAACTGTTCGCTTTGTATTGTAATTGCGTATTACTGTCGCGGCAAAAGGGTGCATTTTCGGTCAAATGCATTTTGAGATAATGATGGGATTAGTCATGGAAATACATAGAAAATGTCAGTCAATTTGCTTCATAAAATCAGAAAGCAGTATCCATCTTAATCACAAATGTGTCATTTTAAAGCATTCAAAAAGCTCCTTTTGTTGGTATACAGGTCTCAACTTTTTTTTTTTGAGAGATAACTGCGCACTTTTGCTGCAGCTGTACACATTTGATCTCTTTCGTTCCAACCATTTATTCCTTTTCTGTAATTTTGTAATTTCCATATTATTCTTTTCAATCTTCCTCCCTCTGCCTGAGGGATTAATTACATTTATCATGTTTATAAACAAAACAAGTCACTGCGGTCTAAAGTGTTTCAATATCCCTATCTGTCTATAATGGATGGTTGTGACGTTATACGTTTACATCATGCAATCTTTTTATAATGTTATCATGTTATCAATGGAACTTTCTCGTATTAAAAATAACATCAAAATAAACAAAAGCTAATTGATACAAAGGTTATTGTACCATGCTACACAACAAAGGGGAACATCATACAGACCTGCTATGATGGTATAGTCATTTTCGAACAGTAATAATTAATACTAATCAACAGGAACCACTAAACTTTTTTGCAGTACAATTGTTTTGAAAGAGAACCAGAAATACCAGCGTTTTGACTGATTCTCGAGCTAATCCAAATAATGTGGTAATTATGAAATATGAAAAGTGCATAGTGGTGAGGAGTTTTTACTGATTTTGACCCCAGTGCCTATAATATGATGCAGCACAAAGGGGTACTTTGCAGGTGAAGTCCATGTTGAATTTATTATGTGTGCTCTTAGAGCGTTTACTAAGCTTTAAAATGACACCAAATATATCAAAACCTATCAAGGCATTCAGATTTTACGAGTGAAAATGACTTCTAATTTATGCTTATTTTCTTTATTTAGGCCTATTACTGTCCATTTTCATCTATATCCTTGAAGAAGAAAAAACAGCCGCGAAGTTCCCCCCCCCCCCCCCCTTTTTGATGTGCTGCATCACATATCGAGGGTTGAGCGCCAGAAGGCCGTAACTCAAAAAAAAAATGCTATTCTGAGATAATCAACTTTCAAATATTCGGGACTCAATACAATACACTGTAGCACCCAACTTATAACTCTAGTTTTAGTCAAATTAAGAGTGTTTATGAGTTATCTCTTTATGGATCTGAAAATCTAGGTTATGTGGATTATTTTGGTACCAAAATCTCATTTTGCCCAAAAGTTGAGTTACGGCCTTCTGGCGCTCAACCCTCAATATTATCTACGTAATATATACTGTATAATATGGATAGTTTACATTGGTTTTGTTATATAAAATAAATGTAATTAATTCAATAATATATCTCGCAATACTTTATAGGAGACTTTCAAGAAGAACGTACAAAAATAAACAATTAGGCTAATTGGATGTAAAGGTTAACGCTTTCCATGCGGCAGGCGGCTGCAGACGACATTCCTTAATGTTGACAAAATGTTTCAAAAAATGTCAACAGTATTGAATTTCATGACACTATTTGAAATCACCATGAGAAATGCATTGAATTAAGTACAAACATGCCTAGTATTGATTCGGTAATTCTTGAGATAGACTTTGAAAGTTAGGAAAGGTTTCTGAAAAATCTGTTTTGTATAGCCTATGGTAAAACTAATAGCCGCGTGGAAAGGGCTAAAGTACTTTGGTGCACAAAGACATTTTAGGAACATTTCTAATGTATACAGAACTATTGTGGACTATTTTTTGAACAATTGGTGTACGTATTTACACGACTGGTAATATTTCAATTAATCAAAATCAATCCTCGACGTTTTTTATAACCAGCAGGTGTGAACCACCGTCGTCATAGCAATGAGCAACATTAGTTTTCGTTACCCATTGTTCCCGTGTTCGTCATTATTTTAAGGAACGTGAGCCCTCGTTCGTCCGTTGGGGGAAACACTGCTGGGAGAACACTCACTAAATGAGGGCGCAATAGTGCATGGCTGTCAGCAGGGGTGGTAGGAAATGATTTCCAACGGTGGCCCTAATAATATGGCTTGCAACGTTCTAGTTGAAAGTATTTAAATACATTTGTCAATTAACCGCTACGAATTTTACCGCTATACTCAATTAAATCATCAAGAGACTCTATCGATTACGTATGGCTTCGATGGGATATGTTTTATGTGATATGTTAACACTTTTCACGCGGCAGGCGTCTGCAGACGACAGTTCCAAAATGTCACAAAATGATTTAAAAATGTCAACATTATTTTTAATTTTATCACCATATGGACGGTTCCACGGTAACTCGCGTTACGTTTTAGCGCACCATTCTTTATTTTCCATTCTCTAGCTGAAAGAGTTATTTAAATTAAGTGTTCATCTTTTGTATTGTAATACCCATGACTCAAGGATCCCCATCCTAACACCGAGATGAAAGATCAGCTGATTTCAATGTGAGACAACTGCGAATTTCGGTAACACGCGTTACGCGAAATGACGCGATAAAAAAGTCCCAACTTTGTGTTGCTTTTGTATGAAAACTAACAAATCCACAATTTATTGGTCACTATTGTAAGTCAGTACTATACTAAAGTTTGTAATACTAGAATAATAACAATAATTCAAGGTCTGATTTTTTTGAAAATGGCAAAATACTCGGTAACGCGTGTTTCGGTACACGCGTTACACTTTGTCCAGCCATAATTTACTAGCATTTGATACTTTCTTTCAATTTTAAATTGAAAGAAATCTTGACTTTGCCAATTGAACTAACATATAAACCATATTCTAGTGATAAATAACACTTAACACATTGAGGTTTTAGCACGTTTTACTGATTATAATATTTTGATGGCTCATTGTGAAGTAGTAGCTATGAATTTATCTGATTGTTTACTATTTTAACATTGGGCCTTGCTAGTAGGATTACAATTATATAAGTGGCATAATGTTCACAGGTGCCGCCAACAGTGAGGGCTCTCTTATCTGTTTTTCAACATTTTACATACAGAGGTTATATATTGGGGTACAATATTAAAGGGGCACTAAGAGATGTGTTGGAGGCTGCGCCCTCAATTATGATAAAAACTGGGATTAGTATATTTTTATAATTGTATTACATGTATGAACTTACACCTAGAAGGATTAAGAAAAATCAGCCCTCTTTGTACAAGAAAACGTCGATTTAAAAATGCTCGTAGAGCCGCAACGAGCATTTTACGTCCGACAGTATCCCACTGCAGTACGTGTGATACATAACGCGAACAATATTTGCCTAGAGGTCGTTTTTCAATAAATAGCGATGATATTGTTTTAATCAAGTTTTGCTGTGTTTTTGTTAGAAGAAACAACAATAATGGCAATTTTTAATGTTCATCTTGAATTCTGAAGTAAATTTTTAAACATTTAAAATTTTCAACGCCACTTAATGTCCCTTTAAGTAATTTTACCACCATCCAATAAAAAAAATTAAAATAAAAGAGGAGGGGGTAGCTCTTTATGTGTTATCCTGATCTTTAGTATATCTTTGGTGGTTGCTGATATAGCATGATGCACCAGCTAAACGACGGCGAAAATTGGGCGAGGCAAGCGTAAGTTTTCCACCACAATTGAAAAAATAATGGATTTATAAAACAAAAAACAAATCCTGTTCAGGTAGTGGTACATCCTATGCCTATGGTCCACACCATGATGTGAAAGTGATTTCCTCTTATACATTTAGTATAGAGGGGTGGGCGTACGCCTGATGCAATGCTCGTAAAATCTTACTTATACACAAAAACAATGCACCTGAATGCTGGGGCAGATATTGAGAAGCGATGGTACACGAAAAATGTCAAACATTCGATTAATTAATTACCTTCATCTTTCTTCAACAGAGATAAGAACTAGCTTAAATAATAACATTAAACAAGATTTCAAATATCTTATTAAAAGAAAAATAGGCAATTAAATTGTATAATTGACATTATATCTTTTTTTTCGCGGGCTATAAATTAAGTTGCATTCTTTAATAAAAAAGAGGGGGAAAAATTAAAAAGAAAGAAAAAAGATGCGCGTACTCTGTTTATTTCATTGACATCCTATTCCAAGTATATGTTAAACATTTTCCACGCGGCTAAAAGTATAAGTTTTACCATATACATAATTAAACACATCACAAACCTTTCCTAACTTTAAAAGTCTAACTCAAGAATTACTGAACCAATACTAGGTATGTTTGTACTTATTGTAATGCATTTCTCATGGCGAATCCAAATATGGTGATGAAATTCAATAATTGTTGACATTTTTGAAACATTTTGTGAATGTTTCTAACTGTCGTCTGCATACAACTGCCGCGTGGAAAGTGTTCAAGGTTATAATGATAGTCCTATTTCGAGCATTGGACTACCTAAAGTTACATCCAAGTATGTTTAGATCAATTTCGTCAAACAGACATCAATATTTGGCACTATCAAATTGAAATTGTCTATCCAGATAAGCAAAAGACAAAATAGAATGAATAAATGCAAAAATTAAAAGAAGAAAGAAAACATCCGTAAAAAACTGCACAGTGTTGTTAGTTTAGCTGATATGGTAGTTGCATAACATTGGTACATCGGTCTCATCTCCAGAGATAGGGTGTGGTGGGTATATCTTCCACAAACGTATATGTATCCCTCATTCACAGTGTTTTGAATCTAAAATGTAAAGAAACGAACAAAAATAGAAAAAAGGAAGAAAAATACAATATAAAAATACAATATGATAATAGTATGAAATTCAAAATTAAATAAAATTTGGTTTACTTGTATTATAGCGTCTTATATCACATGAACCTTATCATGAGTCCAGTCGTGGCAGCCGCACCTAATTGCAGTGGAAATCGGCGGAATCCATTGCTACAACTTACAAAAAATAGAAATAACAAAAAAACAAAATAATATTTGTAGGAAAAGCAAATCAAATTTGGAAGATTTACATTTCAATTATTACATCACAATATTGATGTAGAGTATACTGGCACGATCACAAACCCACCCACCCCTCGTCAGAGCATACTGCACTCAACGAATGCAATAATAGTTCACAAAAGACGCGCATGCGCCGAGAAAAAAAGTTCGGCAAAGTTGGCCAACTACTTCGAACGCCGGCGGAAAACTTTCCCGTGTTGTATTTAATTCGTGTTTTTTATCATTATTTTCAATATTGAAATAATAAAACACGTCATTGGCATACTTAAGGGGTATAAAGCAACATGTACACACCTTATGGGGGTTGATAAACCTTTATGAAACGTATGATTTTATTCTAAACAGTGCGGAACTTTGGTAACGTTAGTAATCTACTCCGAACGCCGGCGTAAAACTTTTTCCCGCGGTGCAAAACATTGTTTTAATTTTTTCTTCTCGTATTGTAAACTATTATAGGCATACTATAAGATATGAAGCAGCCTTCCTACACCATCTGAGTTGAATAACCTCTAACTAAAGACGTGAGGTTTTACTCTAAACAGTGCGGTGAATGAGGCTGTGTCGGCATCCCAATGTTTTAACCGAGGCACCTGCGTCCCATTTAAAAAACTTTAGCAGGTGAATAAAACAATACGGTGAACTTTGATATGATGGGAAAAACAATCAGACTTGTGTATACAGTACTGTACAGTAATTCATGCTAGCATCAGCAAGTGATAAGGGCCCTATAGATGCATGGCTAGACATGGTATAGCATGGGAGAGAGTTATGGACTGGTTCTCATGGCCTTGTGATGCGACTGTGATGCGAAAAAATAACCCGATGTCGAATTTACGACATTTCTTTTGTGTTTGACACTTGATTAATGATGTGAAGGTTTTGATTCATTTCCAACTCTGTGTGTACATTGCAGAATAGCTGGTCGTCTGTGTATACTACATACACCGGGTAACTCTTGCACATGGATTAGCTTGGGCAAGAGTGTGGGACAAGGCAGGCGAGACGGTCTGCTCCATTTTCAAGCCATATCTTTATTTTCATTTTGTGAGAGGAAAAGGTTTTTCATATTTGCATTTAAATTTTTGTTTTAAACATCTGCGTAAAAAAAGCGTAGCTCTGAGATTAGTACACAAAATGAAGTATTTCCTTTGTGCAGGGGGGCGTTGGTGACGGTCGTCAACAAGTGCCACGGATGATGGTAGCATTGACGCTCTAGCGATGCAGCGACAAGCCTCGATTCGGCAAACTACACACCCGACGCGCGCTCCAAAATAGAGCGCAATTAAATGACAAATTTACCAGATTTGTGAATGGCAAATTTAAATGCAATGATCATAAATGGCAGGTGACGAAGCAAACAGGTTTTCGCTGGTTCGTTTTGAGTATACGTACCCCCATGACAAGTGTTTTAACAAAGCCTTTGACTGGGAGAGAGTCATGCGAGCCGGGTATCACCAGCGACTGGCTATTACGAGGGCACCGCCTATACTTGCCCTCGAAACAAAAGCCAACAATTCATTCTTTTCTTTCGGTTGTTGCTAGATAATTGGACAAGTGTGTTTTTACACATAGACTTGAAATCATTGCGCATTGTATACGCTGAGGGTAGACAAAAGACAGTAGTAGTTTTTAAGGACGAATGCTCGACGCTGTGCTTACATTTGGTGGTGAGAGAGCATGGAGAGCGAGGAGACCAAAAGGTCTTGTTCAGTTTGTTTATATCACAGCTGCCTCTCCGACTGTTTAACTACAAATTCGTCATCTTTTTTATTCAATAAATGTATCACAATATTGCTATATTCAGTATTGAATTCAGGTCACAGAGTTGGAACAACACTTGCATGACTAGTCAGACGGGGGTAGGACACCACAAAAGTCTCGTCTTCCACGGCGACACCGCTCTGTCTCTATAGACATGCTCAACACACGAGCAAACATTTGATTTTAAAACACAAGTAAAAAAGATCAATATTTAAAAAAAAATGTTTAACACATTTTTTTCTTAGCTTATCAAAAATATATGTTAATGTTAACACGCGTATACACAGCTATTAGGCAGTTTCTATTGGGGTTATATCAATGAGGTCACATATAGCAGGGACATAGTCATCTAGCTTGCAGAGCTTAAACACGGACGCGGAAAGCCAACTTTCGGCAAAATTATGTGTTTGAACAAACTATCATGCTGTTTGAAACACAATTAAACTCTCTTTCTTAAAGTTAATGTGACGTTTTGAATGTTTTTCTTTCGACATATGGGCCGATAAGCCTGCATTCGGAGCACATTAAGTCTACATAATTAGGCCGCCGCACATGGGCACGTGCGGGGTATGTACACGAGACTTTGAAGTTATCGTTTGGTTGAGTAGCTGCACTTTAAAATCAATGTACCGCAAAGAGAAACGGAAAGTGTTACTGAGAGTATTTGTTATAAATTAAGAACTACGGCTCGACAACTGTTAGAACATAGCCTCATAGAACATATGACCATTTATCAACCATGGGAGTACATGTAGAGTCTCATTATGGCATCCATCTGTTTTATGTATAGTTGTCATGTAAACGTATACTGAACCATTTGCCATTTTTCGGCATAATCGACAACACAAATTCAACGTTACATTTTCAAACAAATAATTATATATTGAGATTGCAAAAATGAAATAATTCATTTTAAAATACCAAAATCAACAATGGTCTCTTTTTATCAATGTAAATCAATGTTCAAACCATCCAGGCTAGATGGGGTGGGTGGGTGTTATGTAACTTTCATAAGGGGATGTTATACAGACATTGTTACAAATCACAATTTTGTCGGCAAACGGTTTCAGGTTTTTCGTCTTTGAAACCATAAAGTGTTCGTCTCAAAACAAAATGGTAAAATATTAATTTTGTGATGGCAAAATATTAATATTTTACATTTAAGCCCTTCTTATGAATCCGCAATAACACACACCCCTTTAAACGTCATGTGCATATGGTTGTCTGCATGTAGGAACTATCTGTGTACGATTTGCCATTTTTCGGCATTTTCGGCGTCCAATTTGCCATTTTTCGGCATTTGGTTAAAAAACTTGGTTTGAAAGATCTCACACGATATTATTTACAATTTATGGAATGTTGAAGTCTTTTAGATATTTTAAACCTTCCACTAGCGTCTCCGATGGGATACCTATCCATCGTATGGGTCTACATGCTACGTTTTAGCCACCATTGATAGTCTATATAGTCCAAATAAATCATTCGATTTTAAGCACTTTCGTCGTCAACTGAATTGATTATTTTTTTAAAACATTAAAATGTCAATATATTTAAATGAATAAAAATTGCACTTAATAAAGAGTTGCACGTACATCATGATATTTCTGTAGATACTAGGTATACCCCCTAATGGTCAGTGTTTTTACATGATACAATTAATTATTGTCGTGAACATGATTATTGTGCTTATCCGTAGCCAGGAAACAAAGTTTGGTACAAATGAATTCAAGTCGTATGTTATGAACTTATTGGTCTCAACATTAAAAGGCAAATCGAACTGACGCTAATGTGCGTCTTATACCAAGTTAACCATGGTGTTAGCTCGACTGCCTTAGGCATCGATGTCCGAATAGAATTGTATGGGAGGGACACCACACACCCTGCAAAGTGATCTAAACATGACGCACGTGTGGCGATGACCGATTTCACTTTCAAAATGTTCTCAAAGATATTCGGCTTTTTCAGAAAAAAATATTAACGCTTTCCACACGACAGTCTTCTGCAGACGACAGGTCCAAAATTTCACAAAATGTTTCAAAAATGTCAAAATTATTGAATTTTATCACCATATTTGTATCACCATGAGAAATGCATTGAAATAAGTACAAACAAGCCTAGTAATGGTTCAGTATTATTGACATATAGACATTGAAAGTTGGGAAAGGTTTCTGAAAAATCTGTTTTGTATATGGTAAAACTAATTGCCGAGTGGAAAGTGTTAAGAATATCAAACCGGACATCTATTGGCCAATTAGCATACGTGGCCCGTATGCGCTGCGTGGACATGATGTCGGCCGGTCTTCAGGGTGGCTTGAACGCCCGAGGGATAGGAAGAACGTTGGTCTGAATGTTTACAAAAAACCGCTTTGTGGCATAAGATGTATGGTTTGTTTAGATTCGTTGTGTCATTAAATTATGGAAGTTTACATAAAGTTGTGTAAGAAGGAACTACGCCCCGTGTTATTAGGATCAAGCCTTTACCTCTATAGCTTCTAGCCAAACAAACGATTTCGTCCAGTGTGGTGGCTAAGGGCTGACCAGTTACCAACCCTTTAGGCACATTAAAGGAAGAATTATTTTGCATGGACATAAGAAAGACAGAGGATATGAGTATAAGAAGGAGGCTCAGTCCGAGTGGTGATAAAACATTCCTTCTTTGTAGCCCTGCCTACTTTGAATAAGGACAGATACATAAAATGGTTGACGGCACAGGAAACTTTCTAAAAACTATAATTAACAAGCTCCCAAAATTCCAGCTTTGTAGCATTTATACTTTTCTTGTAAAAATTAATTAAACATTTTTGCATAGATAAATTATTTTGCTAGGTAGGCTAGGGGTTCAAAAACCCAATAAGAAACCAAGAAATGAACGCTTCAATTTTGCTTCATTTTTGACAATACAATTGTCATATCTAGAAAACGGTTCCTCCGATCAATCGCAAATTTCAGATTATTGTGGAGCTCAGCAAGTTCTATTAAAATATCAAATAAAAAAATATCCATTGGTAAAATGAATTTAAGTGTCATGTATACTAATCTAATACTTAATTTGTGCGTGCATAGAACTTGCGTACTAACTCATATACTAGCTGAACCCATTGGCTTATAAATAGTCTTCGTCACCGGTCGTTTAAGAAATAGAAAGTTTAGATATTGATTCAAGGATAGTCGTCGACCACATACATATAACAATTTCAATTCGTGGACGGCGTAAAGCTAGAAGGAAATTATGACACTTTGCTTCATCGTGTTCATAGAAAAAAAATCGAAATGGCTATAGTCTATCTTGAGCAGTCGCGTAGTCAGAATTAGAGGGGAGGTCATGGGTAACCGCTAGCCTCCCTCAATATTGCAAGTTATTGGGAGATTAGTTGGTCCGACATCGAATGAGTTGGCTTTTGTCTTTCGCCATGTTCGCTACCTTTGTAATATTATTATTATCTAAACACCATGCCCTTCCAGCGATGGAACTTCAGATTTTTTTCAACTAGCCAGTCGGGCAGGTAACTCACAGAATGTACCTGCCCGGCAAAAATTCCACCAGCCCAAGGTTTTTTCATAATATTTTGCAGCAAACAATAAAGAGCAAGATAACTTTTAAATGATGATACAATTACATGTTTTTGTCTTTATTGTTCGATGTTCCACTGTAACCCTAGCCCGGAACAGCTCCTCGTATTCATCATGTTCATCAATCCAATACTCTCTTTAATCTCCTAAATCAACCTGATCTCCTCTATCATCATGGCAGTCATCCGAGTGATGAAATTACCAGTGGCGTATCTGGGATTTTTCCAGGGGGAGCAAAGGATATTTTTTCCTGGTGGACACCAGTTCGACCCTATTAAGTAAATAACTTGCGCAGCTGGGTTGTTTATTCCAGCGAATGACGTTGCATCCTAAAGTTGATGCACGCGTAGCGCGCGAAATTTTAACAACATATCTACACGAAACTTACCATTATTAAGGTACATTTTTCTTGCAAACGGGCTTCTATAATGATATTCCTGGACAAATGCAAATTTGCCATTTTTATACTAAATTGCCCATCATAAAACCGGGCAAGGGGCAAAGTTGTCATTTAGATGGGAATTAAGTAAATCCCTTAGATTTTCTCTTCCTTTCTCCCTTTTATCTTCCTCTACTCCCTTTCCTTTCTCCCCCTTTCCCTTTTCCTTCTCTCTACCTCCCCCTCTCTTCCTCTCTTCCCTCTCTTCTTCCCCTCTCTTCGATTTTTTTAGCCCGGTAGTTTGGGCTGGCCTTCCCGGTCGAAGCCGTCTGGGGGGGGGGGCACTCTAACCTTCTGACCCCCGGGAGATACGCTACTGGAAATTAGACCCTGAACTTGCTGTTACTTACACTTTGAGGGTCAAAAATGTTTAAAAAAATGTTACCCGCCAGTCGGACGGGTACCTTTGCATCTTCACCCGCCCGACACGAATGTTACCCGCTATGGGCGGGCGGGCGGTGTCACGACCCGAGTTAGCTCGGACTTTACAATCAAACAATTTACTATACACAGACTTTATAAAAAACAAAGTTTAATATAAAACAGAAATCATGAATAAACAATGCAACACATTTCACGCGCTCAGTGATCACTGATTTAGTCGGCTAATAAGTGCACTTATCGTTTGTATAATGTTCCACCAGAAGATCAGAAGATGGGCAAAACACAGAAGTTAGTTCCTCCGCAGCGATGTTCCGCACTGGACCGGAAGTTCACAAGTCTGCCGATAGTATCGTATCTCTTATTAATGTTCTCCGGTTCTCATTCAACAGGAATGATCTCGACTGATAGTGTCCTGTCATAGACAACGGACGATCCTCGTAATGCCGTATCTTTATTTATGTTCTCCGGCCTCATCCAACAGGGATGGGCTATAATTATAGTCTAGCCAAAGATACCAGAAGATTCACGCAGAGCCGTATCATTCTTTTGAGTTTTCCGGCCTGGCCTTCCTGGCCTTCAGGGCATCCGCCCTTCCGTCCCGTTTTCCAGCGTCCTTCCTTCTGCCTTTTCTGTTTGTTTTGTTTTGCTCTCTCCCGCGTGGTTCCGTCGCCACGACGCCAGCGTATTGTCGCATTGCGTATAGTGTTGCGTATTGCGTATAGTGTTGCGTATTGTCGCATTGCGTATAGTGTTGCGTATTATAGCCTTGAACCCTGACACTACCCCCCTCTTTTGGCGAATGCTATTTTTAAGATAGCATTTGTCTATCCTAAGCGTATTTTATTCGTCATAAATATACAAAATAATATCTCACTGAACTAAAATATTGCGTCAATCGATAATCATTACAACCTCGTTATCGAAACCCTCGTGTTTTAAAATATTACAGAGGTCATAATCTAAATGGAATATCTTTTAATTTTAATTGAGATCCCATAGCTTTTGGTGGTTAGAATATCGAGTTATTACGCCCTGCTTGGCATTTACTAATCACACATGATATATTTACACACTTTTTTCTGCGCCTCCAGTCGCATGGCATGCGCGCGCCAAATCCTAAGCGCACCGGATACGCGCCCGAATACTTGTCCCGATTCCTTCTATTCCATTGAGCCCAACGCCTTAATTTGGACTTCAGCTCGACTCGCCTGACAACCCTTACCTCTGAAACCATGACAGACTTCAATCTTTTACCCACTCTTATCTGTGACCTATCACGTCCTGAAGGTTTCTTCTCCTCTAGTATCTGACTACCTATCCACTGAACTACATTTACCACCGCCCTTTCCGAACCATATCCAAACCTCACGCAACCGTCCCTCACCACTGTATTACCCCGACATTTCACCACTGGAATTCCACACACAGCGTTTCTAATCGTTTCGCTTTCTTCGACAGTCTCTGCCACCACATAAGACACTTGATTTCTGTCAATCTTTACACCTATTTCAGAACAATGGAACTTCGTACTTACACTCCCAGAATCCACAACATCTTCCAGAATCCCTACTTGGTTTATTTGACTTTCAGTCTTCCCTTTCACGGAAATATGACTAAAATCAACCACGGATTTCCTCGCATTTCCAGATTCCTGCCCAGCAACATCATAACACCCCATGACATTATTCAACTGTGACTCTGGAAAATGCACCTTTTCCTCCACATCATGCTGTTTCCCACTTGCATCAACATCACCATACAGTATTCTCAAGTCATTCAAACAAGTCATTTCCTCCAATACATTTACCTCTGACTCTCCAATTGTCCCATTAACCAAATTACGTTCCCGACTGTTCACAGTCACCTGCATATCCATGGGCAAATTTTCACTCACAACCTTTTCCGAACACCTACTCTCTGATAACTCACTCCCCAAATATTCTTCATTAACAACATCAACAATATCCTTACCATACCTTGGTTTAGGATCTTCATCATGTACAATCTGTACATTAAACCCATTACATAAAGTAACATACCTATCACCATCCATTGGCTTTTTATTAGCTTTCCGACCTTTCGTCATTCTACAACAATTCGTGGCGTTTGCCTGACTATTCACCACAATTTCTCTTGTATCAAAATTGAAATCAGCACGCCTTGTATTCACGGAAACCCCTGCGTTTGTTGTGGGGCGCTTTCCATATTTCCCTGGCATTATTGTATTCGGCCGCTGTTTGCCGCCCTTATTTCCGTCTACCCGAAATCGTTCACATAACGCAATTTTTAGCGCAGAATAACTTACTTTCTCGTCAGTATTCAACTGAGCATAAATATCAAAAGCCTCACCGTTTAGACATTCCACTAGTTTTTGCAAATACGCTTCTTGCGGCCATTTGCGATACTGCGCTAGGCGTTCAAATCTGATCAAGTACGCCACAATATCATCGCGATTATCGTCAAAACTCGGCGATGTAATAATGCATTCCGATATTTTACGTTGAAGTTTAATCCGGGCTAATTCGAACCTAGCCGCCTCGATAGCTTTATCCAATTCCACCAAATGCTCAACTGATCTCATCGTTCCAAATATTTCAACCAAAATTAATAATACAAATATATTTCACTAAAACGAATTAATCTCTTCCAAAATTCTGAAGAGATTCCCGGACGAGCCCCCAATTGTCACGACCCGAGTTAGCTCGGACTTTACAATCAAACAATTTACTATACACAGATTTTATAAACAACAAAGTTTAATATAAAACAGAAATCATGAATAAACAATGCAACACATTTCACGCGCTCAGTGATCACTGATTTAGTCGGCTAATAAGTGCACTTATCGTTTGTATAATGTTCCACCAGAAGATCAGAAGATGGGCAAAACACAGAAGTTAGTTCCTCCGCAGCGATGTTCCGCACTGGACCGGAAGTTCACAAGTCTGCCGATAGTATCGTATCTCTTATTAATGTTCTCCGGTTCTCATTCAACAGGAATGATCTCGACTGATAGTGTCCTGTCATAGACAACGGACGATCCTCGTAATGCCGTATCTTTATTTATGTTCTCCGGCCTCATCCAACAGGGATGGGCTATAATTATAGTCTAGCCAAAGATACCAGAAGATTCACGCAGAGCCGTATCATTCTTTTGAGTTTTCCGGCTTGGCCTTCCTGGCCTTCAGGGCATCCGCCCTTCCGTCCCGTTTTCCAGCGTCCTTCCTTCTGCCTTTTCTGTTTGTTTTGTTTTGCTCTCTCCCGCGTGGTTCCGTCGCCACGACGCCAGCGTATTGTCGCATTGCGTATAGTGTTGCGTATTGCGTATAGTGTTGCGTATTGTCGCATTGCGTATAGTGTTGCGTATTATAGCCTTGAACCCTGACAGGCGGGTCTTATTTCCATCGCTGTCAGCCCTTCTGCTTATCTGTTTTAAAGCTGGCAACGCGTCGGGTAAGCCGGGGTGAGTTTGTCGGTTCAATATTTGAATTTAAGCACATTTTGGGGCAACTGTTGAATCCAACATACATTCATGGAATCGATGCTAGACCTCAATCAAGTTCACGACGGAATAAAGCGTAACAACAATATTTACGCGAGATTTGTATCTAGTCTAGGATATATGTTGCATTACGCCCTAAGCGACTTGTATCGAACAATTACAACTTTCGACACTGTATAGTCACTCTTATGATTATAAGTCTATTTGGCCATCACGAGACAGCGACGTAACTGCGTAATCTACTAATCGCAGCACATAACTCGCACGCCTACTCGAGGCGCTGGCGTATACACACGAGCGTTGAAAGACGAAAGATACAAACACGTGCGTAAAAGCTGCGCCTGTTAAGTTACGTCACTGTCCAGAGGAAGCCAAATAGAGTATAGAACTGGAATACCGCAAAACAGGATTGGCCTCTACGATCCTCCTTTTGTCCCGATTTACTGATGTTGGCTCTACCCTAAGGTGCGTCGTCCTATAATCCCCCACCCTCGCTTATACATTTCTAAGCAATCTACGGTGGTAAGCTAGTAATTGAGGTCCGTCGGTCAATACTATACAGTACTCTGCCCATCAACATATAGAAATTCAACATAGTGGTGCCTGTTGGGAAATCTGGGTGAACCGAGCCATTTCTAGAGAATCAAGAGCCCCTTAAATTGTGCATTTATATTTAGCCAAATTTAGTGTCGTCTGCAAACGATATGTTTTACGTTACGTCTCTCACGGGCGCCAAGATGAAAGTATGGCTACCACCTATACTATTAAATTGACGTTAGTACAAATTGAGCTTTCGGATTATCCATGCGAATGGTACTGTATTGCCTGCCTCATGGGTCGCAACATCATTAAAGGAGGTGTCCGGCAAGCACAATATTGTGCATTATATGTTAGAAAAAATAATTATCGAGCCCAAATTTGGTAATTATATAAAACAAAACATAATACTTATGACAAAAACGACCATATCTCAACAGGCAATGTTTTAAATTCGCGGCGATCGAAGGTCCCAGTGTCGATGAATTCATAGTTATACAATGAACTTGCGCAAATTTGAGCACCGATATCCATGACGTCATCTACACCGGGACTTTCGAAAATTGCATGTTGAGAGATGGCAGTTTTTATTCGTTTTTGTCATAAGTATGATGTTTTGTTCTATAAAAAACTTAGGCCTATCATTTAATACCTGATTAATTTGGTACATACCAGTTTTGGGTCCATCCATTCAGCATCGGTCACATTTTCGTAGTAGGCCTATCACACACAGTCTTACATGATTTCTCCACACTCTTGGCAGGGTTAATACCATAAAGCCATTAAACCCCTAACATAGATTGATTACGATATATGCCGGCAGGATCCAATATCGAATACATCAGTCATACCAGTTTTTTCGGACAATTCTTACCCTATGAGCGCGCATGAGTGACACAAATTGAATGCTGTATTACAAAAAAAAGTATCTTGAACGAGACCGATGACCAGCAGTGACGCCTAATGACTGATGTATAGGGCCGTGTTTATAATAGGAGAATTTGCCTAAATAGCGTAAAATACAATTTTAAAGACTTACGCCAATTTCATTCAATGATTTGATTAAAAAAGTCCTTTTATTTCTCGCAATGACCGTTGTTATTCAGTTTGATTGTCATGGAAATATGTTTTGACTACAATAATTAGAATTTAGGAAAAGTCTTTCTCGGCTTCAACTTAGTGACTATAAAATATCCGAGCGTGCGAGATCTAAGACATATCAAAGGCATAACCAAACGACTTGAACGACGCGTCGTCCGTCAGCCACGTATTGCTTCCGTCTATACCTCTTATACACGGAGGCGTACCCGTAACAACTTGTAGTATACGTTTACGTATTTGGCTGACTTTAGGGAGTCCCTGTCGCCCGGCCTGTTGTCCGTCGGTCACCCCTTTTCTGCCCATATCGCTTGTATTTACGGATGGCGATTATTGCGTGAAGACCTCGTAAAGCCGAAATATATGTAGACGCACGCATTATTAACTCGCGTATTAGCTTGGATGAGCCGTAATGAATGGGGGTGTTAACTAGGACGTCCGTCACTTGTGGTGATTGTAATCTAATTCCAAATAAAAGGGGTAACCGGTTTGACCTGATCCCCCTCCCATTAACATCCCATTTCAATCAATCTTATGGACGGAGGAAGGACCACACCTGCTATCTTGAATTTGCTGATTTATTCAAGTCGCATTGATTGAATTAACCCTTAAGGCGCGACCGGGTAACTGGTGCCGCCGGGGCGTTAGTTGGTCAATTTTACAAGATAACACGAATATCCAAAGGAAAAAACCCCAAAAGCCCCAGAAAGAATCCTTTAAGTAAATTCAGATTCAGTATGGCAAATAAGTATAAAACTATGTTTTTGTGATGTCCGAAAATGCTCATGGGCTTGATAAACTCGACGTGAACCTTTCTCAAAATGGTTACTCGGGATCTAAGAAGCAGTGTGGGTAAATCATATAAACTATATACTGTCCGGCTTGGCCAGCACACTCCCCCAATAAAATGATTCAACAAAAATGAAATAGATACGGCTAATGCCAACAAAATGGGTATCTAGTTTCATATGCAAGCAAGGGGGGACGAACAACAAAGGGTCAGTCAATCCGGTTGTATGGACATACTGCTATTTTATTATAGAAATGTTATAGCGACGAGGGTGGGAGGGGTACCAGGGAGTTTATACTAGAATGGATAAGACGTTGACTTGAATATCTTATTTGGAAACTTTATGCGTAAAGCATATCATAAGAAACAGTATTAGTATAGCCTTTAAAACCTTAAGTACCAGAACAGAATCAACAACAATCGAGTAGCCTATACTGTCTTAAAGGGGCATTAAGAGATGTGGTGAAGGCAGCGCCCTTAATTACAAAAATGTATGATAAAAACTGGGATTTGTATATTTTTACAATTGTATAACATGTATGAACTTATACCTGTAAGAATTAAGAAAAATCAGCCCTCTTTGTACAACAAAACGTTGATCAAAAATGCTGGTAGAGCTGCAACCAGCATTTTACATGGTTAGAGGTGGTAATCCAACATATTTAAAACATTTTTAATCAAGTTTTACTGGGTTTTATTTTAGTAGAAACAACAATAATGGCAATTTTTAATGTTCATCTTGAATTCTGAATTAAATTAGTTTAAATAAAAAAAGTTCAACATGACATTGTGTCCCTTTAACAGTTGGCTAGGAAGCTGGTACCGCGTAGGACTTACAGTCCCCGGAGCCATAGTCTTGCCCTGTACATACAGTAATATAAATCATAGGTTGGTATCTCATACACGCAACGCTAGTTACACGCTTCATTCCGTGTATGTCTATGGAGGCCGGACTATGGCTCTAGGGGGACTATGGCTCCTTTCACACTGACACGCAATTATTTTCGTAACGTATACAGCGTCCTAATTTTAACCCCAACCCTAACCTTGCACTATTTCAGTGCTGTTTCAAAAGGTTGTTTAAAACCTTAAACGACCATGGTTGTTCAGTTCACCCGTTAAGGGGGGACTTAAGGAAGTTTTTTGTTGATTTTTTTTAGTGCTGTAATTATTGAACCATGACTCAAAAGTGTATAAAAGTATACCTTTTTGGAAAGGAAATGTATAAGAGAATCCGAATTTGGCATCAATTTTGACCAAAAATGTTGATTTTTTGAGAAAATCACAAAAAAAAATCACTTTTTTGACCCAATTTTTTTTGAACAAAGCTAACAAACACAATTTTGAGTTAAAAATGCCCAAATCACTTGATGATGATGTTAAGACACTACTGGAGGGACGAATTTATTTTTTATTAATCTAATCCAATATTTTTTGAAATTTTGACAAAAAAGTGTAAAAAAAAATTAAAAATTAATTTTTTCACGTTTTTTGGCACTTTTTGGTCAAATTTTCAAAAATATTAGATTAGGTTTAAAAAAAAAAAAATCGTCCCTTCATTAGTGTCTTAACATCATTATAAAGTGATTTGGCAATTTTTTACTCAAAATTATTTTTTGTTAGCTTTGTTCAAACAAATTGGGGTCAAAAAAGTGAATTTTGTGATTTTCTCAAAAAATCTACTTTTTTGGTCAAAATTGACGCCAAATTTGGATTCTCTGATCCATTTCCTTTCCAAAAATGTATACTTTTATATACATTTGATTAATAGTTCAATAATTACAGCACTCACAAAATTCAAAAAATCAAATCAAAAACTTCCTTAAGTCCCCGTTAAACAAGCAGGTTGTTTAAACTGAGTTTAAATATTTAAGCAAGTCTGATTAAATGTCTAGATAGAGTTGTTTAAATATTCCAACCACTCAGTTTGAATATCCAGGTTGTTTAACGGGTGAACTGAACAACCACGGTTGTTTTAAGTTTTAAACAACCTTTTAAACAGCGTTTTAACAGTGTAAACCCTATTCCTAGTCCTAATCCTAGCTCTTATCCTAACCCTACGATACCCATACTATCCCTCGCTTGATTGTGAAAAAAATGGCGACGCCGGCACTAATCTTGATACTGTTTTGGCTATTAACACTTTCCACGGCTTAGTTTACCATTATACAAAACACATTTTCCAGACTCCTTTCCCAATTTTCAAAGTCTATCTTAAGGATTACTGAACCAATACTAGGTATGTTTGTACTTATTTCACTGCATTTCTCATGGTTATTCCAAATATGGTAATGATTTTCAATAATTTTGATATTTTTGAAACATTTTGTGACATTTTAGAATGTCGTCTGCAGACACCTGCCGCGTGGAAAGTGATAAGTTTGTTCTTGTTTTTTCTTCTTTTTGAAGCCTATATAAGCATGTAATTTGTTAAAGAGAGATTGGGAGAAAAGGGTGCATAACTTAGTCCTTTACACCGCCAATGACTGCTTGCCCTTACACTCTGGTCCTATTTGGACTGCTCATATACGCTTATTATGAATATGTCTCTGTCAGAGAAGAAAAAGAAAGATAAAAATGAAAATATAAATACAAATATTATTATCTATATATTCATGATATTCCACCTTACCGGAAACCAATTGTTATATTTTATTGCCTCTAAATATGAAAGATCATGTTAACTTGGCCCCAATACATATCGTATTGTTTGTCATGATATATCACTTTCATTTATCATAATACCAGATGTTTTGTCATAACCATGATAACCAAACAGATTTTTGAAATATCAAATCAATTGTATAATGTCATAGGGGTTAGTATACAATACATTAAATATGGTTATGATAAAGAGAATATTGTACTTCGTCGTGTCCTTAAGCCTTGCAATAAAATATGATTCTTGTCTCGGAGACGTTGTGCCTATTATAAAGTGCGCCATATGTCGTGGATGGAAATACGGATGGATAGCAATTTTTTGATTCGTTAAAATTGTTTTTTTGGATAAGATTCAGAATTCAAAGGTCAACATCTTTTATAGGTCTAAACCATGTGTAGGTATGATTACGAGCAACTTAAAAGTTGAAGAAAAAAAACACCCACCAACAACTTTCTGTAAATCACAAGCAGCTTCAGGTTGCACACCACCAAATACATCTCCCATAGGTTTACACGTGAAATGCACAATTTTAAAATGGATATTTCTCGACGTTATAAGAAACTGGTATCTTGAAATTTGGTTTCAACTTAAAGATGAAAGCCATGACTACTAACTCAACAACTCATATATGGGGGGTAACCGGCATTTTTTTGAGCTAGATCCTTTTCAAAAAGTACGAGTTGAGTTTTCCTGGTCACACGCAATTGTTGATTTAGATGATGGCGTCAGATACCGGAAATGACCTGAACACAAATGTCTCTGTTAAAATATTAAAAAATCATCATTGCATCAATTTTTTTGGACCTGAAGAACGCTGATGTGTCTGTCTGTAGTAAATACCCTAATTTTAAACTGTAATTTACAATAGGTCTCCCGTTTCGGCAGAGAAACGGGCCGGTTTTGGACTATTGCCTCAAAGGGGGTAGGGCCAGACGTTATTTAGTGGTGTGAAACCTTCAAAGACTTACCATTGGCAGATCAGAGCAGTCCCATAGCTATATGTATTATTAGGAGTGATGCAAATACCACGTCTTCGACGCCCAATTGGGCGTCTTGTAGCTTGTTTGCTGCGCCTCAGCATCTCATACCGCAACTTACAACTCGCCCAAATCGGTGCTTGGATAGATAAAGAGATACACATTTGTCAAAAAGCGCCCAAAATTAAACTATGGTCTGCTTTTACGGAAATTGTCAAAATTTACCGCGCCAAAGCTAAATTATTCTGATTAATCACTGAATATGAGTGGTGGTGTATACATTGCTTATAAATGCACTATTAAGAAACTAACTCTCATTAAATACCCTCTTCTGAAATTTCAATCTGATATGATGTATAATAAACTGTTTTAAGTTATGAATAAATATGATTTGAAAATCTTGAGATTACGTTTCACTGGACTTATACCATGGTGTAAGAATTCTTTGTGTTTGCATGCGCCTCGCTTGGCCGATATACCGAGATTATTGAGTCCGAGACTTGTTAGATGGCTCAAGGCATAGAACTTGTGGCGGTGCAGCCAGAATATTTAAGATCTCATACATGTAGTACCACGAGACCTGACTTTTCATACAGCATGACTTATGTATCCTATCTTCAGTAGATAGAACTTAAGTTATTTATGTTGTGTCTGGTTTTGTCAGCACTATAAACTATCTGCTATCATCAGCAGTGGCGTAGCCAGGTTATTGATATTGGGGGGGGGGCGAGAAATGAAAATGAACCGACAAGAATGTTTTTAGTAAAGAAATGTGCGCGTAGCGCGCGAATTCTTTTGACTTTACACCTTTTTTTGGCACAATTGAGGTACATTTTGGCTCTAAACCAGCTTATACTAAAGAATATTGCATTAAGGTAACTGTTATGCGCGTGTAGCGCGCGAATTTTTTTCATATGTGTACTTTTGACCATCATAATTCAATGATTTCTCTGGTCAAATGAACCGACAGTGCCAATCTCAACCGACACGACGTCAATATTGGGGGGGGGGGGGGGGGGGGGTGGGCGATCGCCCCCCTCGCCCCCCCCCCCCCCCCCTCTGGCTACGCCACTGATCATCAGTAGACAGCACTGTGACATACAGTATACCTGCTATACTGTATGTCAGACAGCACTGACAATACCTTGAATTACAGTATGACTGCACTCGTCTGTATACAAACACAGATATATCTGGTATCTTTAATAGACAGCACTACATTATGCGTGCTATCTTCAGTAGATAGCAGCACTATTATGATTTATGGTGGGTCTGCTTTCCTTAACAGACGGCACTAAGACTTTTACATGTGTGCTATCTTCAGTAGACAGCTATATAAGCGCATGTCTATTTCATCACGATAATCATCACCACCAATAACCACTAATAACCACTAATAACCATCAGTAACCACCAACCACCACTATATAACCAATAACCACTAATCACCACTAATAACCACTAATCACCACCAGTAACCACCTTTTGCATTCGAATAGAAAAACGGTTTATGACTCGCAGTATGTTTGTTATCTTCAGTAGACAGCACTCCATAGTTGGATGCTTACGATTGTAATTGCCTATATGATGTAATGTCAACATGTACATTGCTTAATTTTTCAAGATTTTCCTTCTCTGTTATATAAATAGAAATAAAGACCAAGGTATCAAAACTCAAGTGTCCACATATAAAAAATGACTGTGTGTCTCCACAACAATATACTTATATACGATGGCCTTAAATTTAATTCAATCTTTAATTTTAGAATCTTGATGTTGAATTTTCTTTATTGGATGGTCTCACAATAAAAAAAACAACCCATCAAAATGCTTGAAAAATAAGACTAAGTTGCCCCATGTATTGTCATGCACCTGTGAATGAAGCTGTAATCAACAGCAAACAACGTTTAAGGTTAAAATACAGATTTACCAAGTCTGTCTTCATTGCTCCGAGGCCGGATTAACGTTTGAGTTGTTTTCATAATAATAAATTTTATTTCCCATGCCTGCGGGGCGGTGGCAAAGCTCGTCATAATATTGTATCATTTCTATATATTTCAGTTAAAGGTATTCTATTTCAACATTCAATCTGTTTATAACTCAATACTCGATATATTTCCGCCATTGGGGCCCTATGTGTATCAATAAAACATATTCCACGGCTTCTTTCGTGTGTCCATATGTTCAAAAGTGATCCAATTTCTTTAATTTGATGAACAAAATCAACAAGCGATCGGGGGAAATTGGGTTAGGCTATGATATCAAATAATGCAGTTAGATTTATATTTCTCTCGACTTGTAACGATTTGTTTTCCCATGCATGGATGCCTAAATATAAAGCGTGGTGCATTTGTAATTTTGAAGGTTTATATTAGGATTTACTTTGTCTCGAGAAAAAAAAGAACGAATAATTGCATATTATGTAATTTACCAACCCACTCTTATTCTCAATTATCATTAATTTATTATACACTTATCACCATTATTATTGTCTTGTTCTTAATTAAATCTGAAGAAAACGGGGACTGCATTTTGTATCAATACCAGTAATTATTTATTGCCCCACGGACATTTTGTAATTATATATATCAAAATAGAACAATTATGACAAAAACATTAAAACGTCTTTCGATATATACGTAACACTTCACTGCTTTTAATAATTGAAATGTTCCATCTATATATAAGCAATTGGGATAATTAAGTAAATCTGTATGACAATTAATATTCACAACGTATTGGAGGACGCACATTGCTCCCATCGTTAAACAGATAATTATATAAATTATATCAACTTACTTTTAATAGGCTTTTTAGACCATGAAAGTAACGGACCAAGACCTACTGCCTATACAGTCTTGGAAAAAAGACCTTGGAACGCTGTGCATATATTTTTTTCCCAAGCTCTTTGAATTGATTTTATTGTCTTCCATGTTAAACGGTACACCTGCACCCCCTCCCCCAATCAATCAATGTTGGGACATTCTGGCAAGCTGTTGAAGCCATTGGTATTTCTCAACATTGGGGTGACAGTTTTCTGTTAAAGGTATATTATGTGTTCTTTTCCAGGGAACGCCCTCAATCCTCGAAAAAAAATAGGAAGCAGATTTTCTTGCAGATTTACTTTTCTGATCATAAATCATAAATATATTCCAAGTTACAGAGCGATACAATTCCAAATAACCTCAAAATCATGGTTTTAGGAGTGAATTTAGAGTAAAATTTGAAAAATAGATTGTACCGCTCGGTGCAATCTATTTTCAAACCATGATTTTGAAGTAATTAGGAAACGTATCGATCTGTAACTTAGAAGATCTTTATGATTTATGATCAAAAATGCAAATCTGCAAGAAAATCTGCTTTCATAGAAAAATTCAATGATAGAGGGCGCTACTTGGAAAAGATCACATAATATACCTTTAATCACACGAAAGCGTTCCAAGACTTTTTTCCCAGGATTGTAGGACAGAGTCAGAGTAAATTAGTCAGAGTACTGATAAAACTGGTTTGACCTTGAAAGCTTTTATATGACGGATGTTATGCTCTAAAATAAATGCACCAATGAAAGATATTCAAAAGCTAACCAAATGATGAAAAACAAAAACCCGGTTTGGATAAAAATAGTTGATATTTGTGCTATTTAAATAAATTCGCCAACTTCTATGTGTTTGTGTGCAACTGAAAATGGTAAATATTCGTTATACCATTTAGACAAAGAGCTGTCTATACAGAAAAGCATGTGTAATGACTGAGGCCATGACTAAAATACTACCATAAATAGTCTTAAGACGTCAATCAATATTAAAAAGGTCTCAAACGTGGAGAAGATGTCAAATAATAACAAATAACATGCAAATTATCAAACAATACGTCGCAAAATTGAGAAAGATCTCACAATTTTGATAAAAGTATAAAATACAGATAAACCCCCACAATGTTGATAAAAGTGTCTCGAAAAATACAAATATCTCAAATAGCGATAAAGATGACAAATTTTAATAAAGATCTTAAACAAGGACAAACATTTCAAGGTCTCACAGTGAAACATATCAAAGTGCAATTAACACTTTCCACGCGGCAGGCGTCTGCAGACGACATTCCAAAATTTCACAAAAGGTTTAAAGGGGCATTGAGAGATACGTATAGTGCTGTCTACGGTAGATAGCAGACAAGACACACTATAATAAATCATTGTGCTGTCTACGGTAGATAACAGACAAGATACACTATAAATCATAGTGCTGTCTACGGTAGATAGCAGACAAGACACTCTATAAATCACAGTGCTGTCTACTGTTATTTTTAGTTATCACTATGACTTATATATATCACATCACTTTATTAGCATCATAAAAAGTTACACATAGGCCTACAGAATTGATACACAATAAAGGAAAACATGTAAATCCCAGATCAGTTCTCCATTTAGGTGGACGGGGATAATGGGGACAAACTAAACACAACATGATAAACAAAACAGACGTGTTAATGATAGCTGTATGTCTGTTATCTACCGTAGACACCACTATGATTTATGAAATGTTTGCTGGTAATCAAACAAAAAGTGTGATCAACACTATCGAGGAAAATCTAGAAATAATTACAGTTCATTCACATTGCCGTAAAAGGAGGAGATTATCGGAGTGATGATTGCTCTGAGCATGCGCGCCAGGGTTCCCTGTATATACCTTATTGAATGAATAGTTATATTGACACCATTGAAAGTATATTTGGTTTCAACATTCATATTCATTGATCAATCATTTCATATTTACCTTTGACAAGCCCGGACGACCGAATTACGTCGATTCGGGCACGTTTTTTGACTGCCTCTAAATGACCTTTTGAGGCACATTAAATTTAAATAACAAGAGTTCCAAATCCATGGAATATTTTAATGCCAGAGATAATTAGGAGAGTCCGTTCATAGTTGTGGGCTAAGAGATATTTTTGGTTCAAATTCTTCTAAAAGCACCAAATTTGGCCCATATGTTGCTCATACCATACTCTTTTGATTTTTGATGGATGCCAAAATTTGAGCTTCTTGGAACTGCCATAATGGCCAATTCCAATATTGGGGATTCAACAATTCAAATTGCTTCAATTAAGCTGAGAAGCATACCAAATTGTTTGTCTGAGCTCAAAAGGACTCCAAAAATGTATAGTTTGCCCCACTTCCGATGTGTGGTTACTGAGATATTGAGCAAAACGTGAAAAGGTCGTTAACCTTTGCTTTTGGGGTCAACATTTGAACATGTTCCGATTTTGACAAACGATATCTCAAATTGTTCGTCAGATCACAAGGGTTCCAGAAATGGTAGTTTTTACCACCTGGAATAGTTTTTGTGCCTTATACAGGGTCAAAAGGTCACAATCTCTATGATTTATAGTGTGTAAGACACACTTTAAATCATAGTGCTGTCTACGGTAGATAACAGACAAGACACACTATAAATCATAGTGCTGTCTACGGTAGACAACACACAAGATACACTATGAATCATAGTGATGTCTACGGTAGATAGCAGACAAGACACACTATAAATCATAGTGCTGTCTACGGTAGATAGCAGACAAGACACACTATAAATCATAGTGCTGTCTACGGTAGATAACAGACAAGACACACTATAAATCATAGTGCTGTCTACGGTAGATAGCAGACAAGAAACACTATAAATCATAGTGCTGTCTACGGTAGATAGCAGACAAGACACACTATAAATCATAGTGCTGTCTACGGTAGATAGCAGACAAGACACACAATAAATCATAGTGATGTCTACGGTAGATAGCAGACAAGACACACTAGAAATAATAGTGCTGTCTACGATAGATAACAGACAAGACACACTATATATAAATCATAGTGCTGTCTACGGTAGATAGCAGACAAGACACACTATAAATCATAGTGCTGTTTACGGTAGATAACACACAAGATACACTATAAATCATAGTGATGTCTACGGTAGATAGCAGACAAGACACACTATTAATCATAGTGCTGTCTACGGTAGATAACACACAAGATACACTATAAATTATAGTGATGTCTACGGTAGATAGCAGACAAGACACACTATAAATCATAGTGCTGTCTACGGTAGATAGCAGACAAGACACACAATAAATCATAGTGCTGTCTACGGTAGATAGCAGACAAGACACACTATAAATCATAGTGCTGTCTACGGTAGATAGCAGACAAGACACACAATAAATCATAGTGCTGTCTACGGTAGATAACACACAAGATACACTATAAATCATAGTGCTGTCTACGGTAGATAGCAGACAAGACACACTATAAATCATAGTGCTGTCTACGGTAGATAGCAGACAAGACACACTATAAATCATAGTGCTGTCTACGATAGATAACAGGCAAGACACACTATATATAAATCATAGTGCTGTCTACGGTAGATAACAGACAAGATACACTATAAATCACAGTGCTGTCTACGGTAGATAGCAGACAAGACACTCTATAAATCATAGTGCTGTCTACTGTTATTTTTAGTTATCACTATGACTTATATATATCACATCACTTTATTAGCATCATAAAAAGTTACACATAGGCCTACAGAATTGATACACAATAAAGGAAAACATGTAAATCCCAGATCAGTTCTCCATTTAGGTGGACGGGGATAATGGGGACAAACTAAACACAACATGATAAACAAAACAGACGTGTTAATGATAGCTGTATGTCTGTTATCTACCGTAGACACCACTATGATTTATGAAATGTTTGCTGGTAATCAAACAAAAAGTGTGATCAACACTATCGAGGAAAATCTAGAAATAATTACAGTTCATTAACATTGCCGTAAAAGGAGGAGATTATCGGAGTGATGATTGCTCTGAGCATGCGCGCCAGGGTTCCCTGTATATACCTTATTGAATGAATAGTTATATTGACACCATTGAAAGTATATTTGTTTCAACATTCATATTCATTGATCAATCATTTCATATTTACCTTTGACAAGCCCGGACGACCGAATTACGTCGATTCGGGCACGTTTTTGGACTGCCTCTAAATGACCTTTTGAGGCACATTAAATTTAAATAACAAGAGTTCCAAATCCATGGAATATTTTAATGCCAGAGATAATTAGGAGAGTCCGTTCATAGTTGTGGGCTAAGAGATATTTTTGGTTCAAATTCTTCTAAAAGCACCAAATTTGGCCCATATGTTGCTCATACCATACTCTTTTGATTTTTGATGGATGCCAAAATTTGAGCTTCTTGGAACTGCCATAATGGCCAATTCCAATATTGGGGATTCAACAATTCAAATTGCTTCAATTAAGCTGAGAAGCATACCAAATTGTTTGTCTGAGCTCAAAAGGACTCCAAAAATGTATAGTTTGCCCCACTTCCGATGTGTGGTTACTGAGATATTGAGCAAAACGTGAAAAGGTCGTTGACCTTTGCTTTTGGGGGTCAACATTTGAACATGTTCCGATTTTGACAAACGATATCTCAAATTGTTCGTCAGATCACAAGGGTTCCAGAAATGGTAGTTTTTACCACCTGGAATAGTTTTTGTGCCTTATACAGGGTCAAAAGGTCACAATCTCTATGATTTATAGTGTGTAAGACACACTTTAAATCATAGTGCTGTATACGGTAGATAACAGACAAGACACACTATAAATCATAGTGCTGTCTACGGTAGATAACACACAAGATACACTATAAATCATAGTGATGTCTACGGTAGATAGCAGACAAGACACACTATAAATCATAGTGCTGTCTACGGTAGATAGCAGACAAGACACACTATAAATCATAGTGCTGTCTACGGTAGATAGCAGACAAGACACACTATAAATCATAGTGCTGTCTACGGTAGATAGCAGACAAGACACACTATAAATCATAGTGCTGTCTACGGTAGATAGCAGACAAGACACACAATAAATCATAGTGATGTCTACGGTAGATAGCAGACAAGACACACTATAAATAATAGTGCTGTCTACGATAGATAACAGACAAGACACACTATATATAAATCATAGTGCTGTCTACGGTATATAGCAGACAAGACACACTATAAATCATAGTGCTGTCTACGGTAGATAACACACAAGATACACTATAAATCATAGTGATGTCTACGGTAGATAGCAGACAAGACACACTATTAATCATAGTGCTGTCTACGGTAGATAACACACAAGATACACTATAAATTATAGTGATGTATACGGTAGATAGCAGACAAGACACACTATAAATCATAGTGCTGTCTACGGTAGATAGCAAACAAGACACACTATAAATCATAGTGCTGTCTACGGTAGATAACAGACAAGACACACTATAAATCATAGTGCTGTCTACGGTAGATAACACACAAGACACATTATAAATCATAGTGCTATCTACGGTAGATAGCAGACAAGAACCACTATAAATCATAGTGCTGTCTACGGTAGATAACACACAAGATACACTATAAATCATAGTGATGTCTACGGTAGATAGCAGACAAGACACACTATAAATCATAGTGCTGTCTACGGTAGATAGCAGACAAGACACACTATAAATCATAGTGCTGTCTACGGTAGATAACACACAAGATACACTATAAATCATAGTGATGTCTACGGTATATAATAGACAAGACACACTATAAATCATAGTGATGTCTACGGTAGATAACACACAAGATACACTATAAATCATAGTGCTGTCTACGGTAGATAGCAGACAAGACACACAATAAATCATAGTGATGTCTACGGTAGATAGCAGACAAGACACACTAGAAATAATAGTGCTGTCTACGATAGATAACAGACAAGACACACTATATATAAATCATAGTGCTGTCTACGGTATATAGCAGACAAGACACACTATAAATCATAGTGCTGTCTACGGTAGATAACACACAAGATACACTATAAATCATAGTGATGTCTACGGTAGATAGCAGACAAGACACACTATTAATCATAGTGCTGTCTACGGTAGATAACACACAAGATACACTATAAATTATAGTGATGTATACGGTAGATAGCAGACAAGACACACTATAAATCATAGTGCTGTCTACGGTAGATAGCAGACAAGACACACTATAAATCATAGTGCTGTCTACGGTAGATAACAGACAAGACACACTATAAATCATAGTGCTGTCTACGGTAGATAACACACAAGACACATTATAAATCATAGTGCTATCTACGGTAGATAGCAGACAAGAACCACTATAAATCATAGTGCTGTCTACGGTAGATAACACACAAGATACACTATAAATCATAGTGATGTCTACGGTAGATAGCAGACAAGACACACTATAAATCATAGTGCTGTCTACGGTAGATAGCAGACAAGACACACTATAAATCATAGTGCTGTCTACGGTAGATAACACACAAGATACACTATAAATCATAGTGATGTCTACGGTATATAATAGACAAGACACACTATAAATCATAGTGATGTCTACGGTAGATAACACACAAGATACACTATAAATCATAGTGCTGTCTACGGTATATAACACACAAGATACACTATAAATCATAGTGATGTCTACGGTAGATAGCAGACAAGACACACTATAAATCATAGTGCTGTCTACGGTAGATAGCAGACAAGACACACTATAAATCATAGTGCTGTCTACGGTAGATAGCAGACAAGACACACAATAAATCATAGTGATGTCTACGGTAGATAGCAGACAAGACACACTAGAAATAATAGTGCTGTCTACGATAGATAACAGACAAGACACACTATATATAAATCATAGTGCTGTCTACGGTATATAGCAGACAAGACACACTATAAATCATAGTGCTGTCTACGGTAGATAACACACAAGATACACTATAAATCATAGTGATGTCTACGGTAGATAGCAGACAAGACACACTATTAATCATAGTGCTGTCTACGGTAGATAACACACAAGATACACTATAAATTATAGTGATGTATACGGTAGATAGCAGACAAGACACACTATAAATCATAGTGCTGTCTACGGTAGATAGCAGACAAGACACACTATAAATCATAGTGCTGTCTACGGTAGATAACAGACAAGACACACTATAAATCATAGTGCTGTCTACGGTAGATAACACACAAGACACATTATAAATCATAGTGCTATCTACGGTAGATAGCAGACAAGAACCACTATAAATCATAGTGCTGTCTACGGTAGATAACACACAAGATACACTATAAATCATAGTGATGTCTACGGTAGATAGCAGACAAGACACACTATAAATCATAGTGCTGTCTACGGTAGATAGCAGACAAGACACACTATAAATCATAGTGCTGTCTACGGTAGATAACACACAAGATACACTATAAATCATAGTGATGTCTACGGTATATAATAGACAAGACACACTATAAATCATAGTGATGTCTACGGTAGATAACACCCAAGATACACTATAAATCATAGTGCTGTCTACGGTATATAACACACAAGATACACTATAAATCATAGTGCTGTCTACGGTAGATAACAGACAAGACACACTATAAATCATAGTGATGTCTACGGTAGATAACACACAAGATACACTATAAATCATAGTGCTGTCTACGGTATATAACACACAAGACACACTATAAATCATAGTGCTGTCTACGGTAGATAGCAGACAAGACACACTATAAATCATAGTGCTGTCTACGGTAGATAGCAGACAAGACACACTATAAATCATAGTGCTGTCTACGGTATATAACAGACAAGACACACTATAAATCATAGTGCTGTCTACGGTAGATAGCAGACAAGACACACTATAAATCATAGTGCTGTCTACGGTAGATAGCAGACAAGACACACAATAAATCATAGTGCTGTCTACGGTAGATAACACACAAGATACACTATAAATCATAGTGCTGTCTACGGTAGATAGCAGACAAGACACACTATAAATCATAGTGCTGTCTACGGTAGATAGCAGACAAGACACACTATAAATCATAGTGCTGTCTTCGATAGATAACAGACAAGACACACTATATATAAATCATAGTGCTGTCTACGGTAGATAACAGACAAGATACACTATAAATCATAGTGCTGTCTACGGTAGATAGCAGACAAGACACTCTATAAATCATAGTGCTGTCTACTGTTATTTTTAGTTATCACTATGACTTATATATATCACATCACTTTATTAGCATCATAAAAAGTTACACATAGGCCTACAGAATTGATACACAATAAAGGAAAACATGTAAATCCCAGATCAGTTCTCCATTTAGGTGGACGGGGATAATGGGGACAAACTAAACACAACATGATAAACAAAACAGACGTGTTAATGATAGCTGTATGTCTGTTATCTACCGTAGACAGCACTATGATTTATGAAATGTTTGCTGGTAATCAAACAAAAAGTGTGATCAACACTATCGAGGAAAATCTAGAAATAATTACAGTTCATTCACATTGCCGTAAAAGGAGGAGATTATCGGAGTGATGATTGCTCTGAGCATGCGCGCCAGGGTTCCCTGTATATACCTTATTGAATGAATAGTTATATTGACACCATTGAAAGTATATTTGTTTCAACATTCATATTCATTGATCAATCATTTCATATTTACCTTTGACAAGCCCGGACGACCGAATTACGTCGATTCGGGCACGTTTTTTGACTGCCTCTAAATGACCTTTTGAGGCACATTAAATTTAAATAACAAGAGTTCCAAATCCATGGAATATTTTAATGCCAGAGATAATTAGGAGAGTCCGTTCATAGTTGTGGGCTAAGAGATATTTTTGGTTCAAATTCTTCTAAAAGCACCAAATTTGGTCCATATGTTGCTCATACCATACTCTTTTGATTTTTGATGGATGCCAAAATTTGAGCTTCTTGGAACTGCCATAATGGCCAATTCCAATATTGGGGATTCAACAATTCAAATTGCTTCAAATAAGCTGAGAAGCATACCAAATTGTTTGTCTGAGCTCAAAAGGACTCCAAAAATGTATAGTTTGCCCCACTTCCGATGTGTGGTTACTGAGATATTGAGTAAAACGTGAAAAGGTCGTTGACCTTTGCTTTTGGGGGTCAACATTTGAACATGTTCCGATTTTGACAAACGATATCTCAAATTGTTCGTCAGATCACAAGGGTTCCAGAAATGGTAGTTTTTACCACCTGGAATAGTTTTTGTGCCTTATACAGGGTCAAAAGGTCACAATCTCTATGATTTATAGTGTGTAAGACACACTTTAAATCAAAGTGCTGTCTACGGTAGATAACAGACAAGACACACTATAAATCATAGTGCTGTCTACGGTAGATAACACACAAGATACACTATGAATCATAGTGATGTCTACGGTAGATAGCAGACAAGACACATAATAAATCATAGTGCTGTCTACGGTAGATAGCAGACAAGACACACTATAAATCATAGTCCTGTCTACGGTAGATAACAGACAAGACACACTATAAATCATAGTGATGTCTACGGTAGATAACACACAAGATACACTATAAATCATAGTGCTGTCTACGGTATATAACACACAAGACACACTATAAATCATAGTGCTGTCTACGGTAGATAGCAGACAAGACACACTATAAATCATAGTGCTGTCTACGGTAGATAGCAGACAAGACACACTATAAATCATAGTGCTGTCTACGGTATATAACAGACAAGACACACTATAAATCATAGTGATGTCTACGGTAGATAGCAGACAAGACACACTATAAATCATAGTGCTGTCTACGGTAGATAACAGACAAGATACACTATAAATCATAGTGATGTCTACGGTAGATAACAGACAAGACACTATAAATCATAGTGCTGTATACGGTAGATAACACACAAGACACACTATAAATCATAGTACTGTCTACGGTAGATAACAAACCAAGACACACTATAAATCATAGTGCTGTCTACGGTAGATAGCAGACAAGACACACTATAAATCATAGGGATGTCTACGGTAGATAGCATACAAGACACACTATAAATCATAGTGCTGTCTACGATAGATAACAGACAAGACACACTATAAATCATAGTGCTGTCTACGGTAGATAGCAGACAAGACACACTATAAATCATAGTGCTGCCTACGGTAGATAGCAGACAAGACACACTATAAATCATAGTGATGTCTACGGTAAATAGCAGACAAGACACACTATAATAAATCATAGTGCTGTCTACGGTAGATAGCAGACAAGACACACTATAAATCATAGTGCTGTCTACGGTAGATAACAGACAAGACACACTATAAATCATAGTGCTGTTTACGGTAGATAGCAGACAAGACACACTATAAATCATAGTGCTGACTACGGTAGATAGCAGACAGGACACACTATAAATCATAGTGCTGTCTACGGTAGATAACAGGCAAGACACGCTATAAATCATAGTGCTGTCTACGCTAGATAGCAGACAAGACACACTATAAATCATAGTGCTGTCAATGGTAGATAGCAGATAATACACACTATATATCATAGTGCTGTCTACGGTAGATAGCAGACAAGACACACAATAAATCATAGTGCTGTCTACGGTAGATAACACACAAGATACACTATGAATCATAGTGATGTCTACGGTAGATAGCAGACAAGACACACTATAAATCATAGTGCTGTCTACGGTAGATAGCAGACAAGACACACTATAAATCATAGTGCTGTCTACGGTAGATAACAGACAAGACACACTATAAATCATAGTGCTGTCTACGGTAGATAGCAGACAAGACACACTATAAATCATAGTGCTGTCTACGGTAGATAGCAGACAAGACACACTATAAATCATAGTGCTGTCTACGGTAGATAGCAGACAAGACACACAATAAATCATAGTGATGTCTACGGTAGATAGCAGACAAGACACACTAGAAATAATAGTGCTGTCTACGATAGATAACAGACAAGACACACTATATATAAATCATAGTGCTGTCTACGGTAGATAGCAGACAAGACACACTATAAATCATAGTGCTGTCTACGGTAGATAACACACAAGATACACTATAAATCATAGTGATGTCTACGGTAGATAGCAGACAAGACACACTATTAATCATAGTGCTGTCTACGGTAGATAACACACAAGATACACTATAAATTATAGTGATGTCTACGGTAGATAGCAGACAAGACACACTATAAATCATAGTGCTGTCTACGGTAGATAGCAGACAAGACACACTATAAATCATAGTGCTGTCTACGGTAGATAACAGACAAGACACACTATAAATCATAGTGCTGTCTACGGTAGATAACACACAAGACACACTATAAATCATAGTGCTATCTACGGTAGATAGCAGACAAGAACCACTATAAATCATAGTGCTGTCTACGGTAGATAACACACAAGATACACTATAAATCATAGTGATGTCTACGGTAGATAGCAGACAAGACACACTATAAATCATAGTGCTGTCTACGGTAGATAGCAGACAAGACACACTATAAATCATAGTGCTGTCTACGGTATATAACAGACAAGACACACTATAAATCATAGTGCTGTCTACGGTAGATAACACACAAGATACACTATAAATCATAGTGCTGTCTACGGTATATAACACACAAGATACACTATAAATCATAGTGCTGTCTACGGTAGATAACAGACAAGACACACTATAAATCATAGTGATGTCTACGGTAGATAACACACAAGATACACTATAAATCATAGTACTGTCTACGGTATATAACACACAAGACACACTATAAATCATAGTGCTGTCTACGGTAGATAGCAGACAAGACACACTATAAATCATAGTGCTGTCTACGGTAGATAGCAGACAAGACACACTATAAATCATAGTGCTGTCTACGGTATATAACAGACAAGACACACTATAAATCATAGTGTATGATTTATAGTGTGTCTTGTCTGTTATCTACCGTAGACAGCACTATAATTTATAGTGTGTCTTGTTTGTTATCGACGAACTTGGACGCGCAAAATATATCATAACTTTGCAGAGGAATATCCGATTTTGTTCATTTTTAAAGCAAAGGAAAGCTAATTCCCTGGGCTGTAATTTAAAGCCAAAAAAACAAAATCTCCTCTCAACCCCTACTTCCTTATTAAACAAATAAAAAAGGGCGACTATAGCAAATCATTTAACCTTTTGGCCTCAGAAATCCCTATGAAACCTTCTCTCTTGGCCTTATAGTTAATATTGAAATTCAATACAATATCACATTTTTGACAGGTTCAATAAATTATATCTTGCGATTCCAACGGCACTTAAAGTCTATTATTAACTGTATAGATAGAACCTGATTATTGCTAACATATCGCTATCTTTACTTTGTTCTTTATTTTATGATTCCTACAATATAGATGCTTCCACAAATTAATTATTAAATATAAAATTTAAAAAAATAATAATGTAAAAAATATAATTTACATGTATAATCTATAAAAGTTTAAAAGTTCATCTAAATTTAATCATAAAATAATTTGATTACACTGATAACCTATCTCAAACCTTGCTACGATAAAAAATACTTTCTCCTATATCGGTTAAATTGCCTGACAGTTATACACACACATACGTCCACAAATGTCGCTGATGCTATATACGATATCCATTTTTTGTAACTCGGTAAACGTCTAAATGCACGGGAAAATTATGGTCCGTTAGCACCTGTGTGCCTTTACGTCACGATAATGGCGTTATAATTAGCGACGGCTCAAATGTAGCGCTGTCTTATCTGCATAATGTCAGCCCATTTGTAACTGCTGATGTTAATTTAGTCATCAATTTTGTCATCCTTTTTAAAATGCCTACAAATTAGTGCACTTTTACTGTTAATTAAGTGTGAACATTTTGAAAATTATTACTGTTGAGAAACTAAAACAGTTCGTGTAATTAATAGGTACGCGCAGACCTACTATTATGTTGATCAGTGTAATGACAAGTGTATTCATTCATTCATTGTTAATATCCTATGTTATATATATGTGGCCTATAGGCCAAATGATAATAATGTTAATATAATATTGTGTTATCTATTTAACAAATTATAAATGCTGATCACAATTACATGGTATTTGCTATCTACTTTATATCTGCTGCTGATAGCACTAATGTGTTATATGCTATCTACTGCTGATAGCACTATTTGTGTTATATGCTATCTACTGCTGATAGCACTAATATGTTATATGCTATCTACTGCTGATAGCACTGATGTGTTATATGCTATCAATTGCTGATAGCACTGATGTGTTATATGCTATCTACTGCTGATAGCACTGATGTGTTATGCTATCCACTGCTGATAGCACTGATGTGTTATATGCTATCTACTGCTGATAGCACTAATGTGTTATATGCTATCTACTGCTGATAGCACTGATGTGTTATATGCTATCAATTGCTGATAGCACTGATGTGTTATATGCTATCTACTGCTGATAGCACTGATTTGTTATGCTATCCACTGCTGATAGCAAAGTTGTGTTATATGATAGTTATCTAGACCTACTATTGAGAACAAAGATATGTTATGTGCTATTAACTGCTGATAGCAATGATTCTTTATGTGCTATATACCGCTGATAGCAATGATATTTTATGTAATATCTACTGCTGATAGCGCTAATGTGTTATTATATAATGTATCTAGACCTGCTATAACAATTGTGTTTTATGTGCCATCTGTTGCTGAAAGCAATTATGTTTTTATGTGCTATATACCGCTGATAGCAATGATATTGTATGTGCTATCTACTGCTGATAGCGCTAATGTGTTATTACATAATGTATCTAGACCTGCTATAACAATAGTGTTTTATGTGCGATCTACTGTTGATAGCATTAATGTGTTTTGTGCTATACTGATGATAGCAATGTTGTGTTATTATATATTGTATGTAGACCTGCTATAACAAAAGTGTTTTATGTGCCATCTAGGGCCTATTGCTGATAGCAATTATGTTTTTATGTGCGATCTACTGTTGATAGCATTAATGTGTTTTGTGCTATACTGATGATAGCAATGTTGTGTTATTATATATTGTATGTAGACCTGCTATAACAATAGTGTTTTATGTGCCATCTATTGCTGATAGCAATTATGTTTTATGTGCGATCTACTGCTGATAGCATTAGTGTGTTGTGTGCTATCTACTGCTGATAGCAATGTTGTGTTATTATATAATGTATCTACACTGTTGATTTGGTTGTGTAAAATAGACGTTACACAACCACACTGTTTAGCATTTGAACCTAGCAATCAAAAACTGCTGTAATACCAAATCAATTATATCTATACTCTTTATACTGAGACCACAGTAAAGATAAGTCTTTCCTCTACCTATTTCAGGACTTTCGGATCATTTTTGAAATTTCTTATGTTTTTCTTAATTTTTTGAAAATTCCCTAAATTTTCACCTTCTGGAATTTCTGTAGACTAAACGGAAAGTGCTAAGGCCATGAAACTTTGGGAATAAACTTATAAGCATATTACCTAAATTCTCTAGTGAGTTTTTGCAAATACAGTGTTTACTTTTTGAATTTTATTTTCTTCTTTCAATTTTGATTTTAGGGAAATTTTCAAATGGCTGTAAAAAAGTCTAGAAACACTTAATTAGTAAAAACTCACGAGATAACTTTCTAAACTTAATTACCTTTAATATGACACCTTGTTTGTGCAAATTGAACATGTATTTTTTTCTCTAGAAATTCACAAAATTTGGCAATATTATAGTGTTTCTAGAAAATAGTGAAAAAGCACTAACATTCCCAGTGAATAAACCATCCATCACCACTTAGTTGTGGAGGGAAAAAAATTGTGTTATACCTTGGTGTTTTGGCATCAAAATAAAATAAAAGTCTTTAGCATACATTGATTTTAAAGAAGAGAACAAAATATTTACAAAACTATGTGTTTTCTGAAATTTGGCAGTATTTGGGAATTCGGCTACGCCTCCTGTATTAAGTCAATGGGTTTTCAAATAACGAAAAATTCCGTAAATCAAAAACCGCTTTTTGGAAAAAATTCAAACTTTGCGTATCATCTTTTCTTATCAATATACACATCCTCTGTTATTTTGAAGCAAATCATTGCTGGTCACCGTAGCCGAGTTAGCCACCTTAAATACAAAGTACACAACTTGTGTAAAATGCTGCACAACCTTGTGGAATTTAGCAATGTGGTATGTGCTATCTACTGCTGATAGTAATGTTGTGTTATTATTTATTGTATCTAGATCTTCTATAACAATAGTGTTTTATGTACTATCTATTGCTGATAGCAATGATGTTTTATGTGCTACTGCTGGTATCAATATTGTGTTATATGCTAATGTATCTAGATCTACTATTGATAGCAATGATTTCTTATGTGGTATCTACTGCTGATAGTAATGATGTTTTACGTGCTATCTACTGCTGATAGCAATGATGTTTTTGTGCTATCTACTGCTGATAGCAATATTGTATATGCTATCTACTGCTGATAGCAATGATGTTTTATAAGCTATCTACTGCTGGTATCAATGTTGTGTTATATGCTAATGTATCTAGATCTACTATTGATAGCAATAATGTCTTATGTGGTGTATCTACTGCTGATAGCCTAGTAATGTTTTATGTGATATATACTGCTGATATGATAGCAATGATGTTTTATGCGCTAATGTATCTTGATCTATTGATAGTAATACTTTTTAGGCGCTATCTACTGTGATAGCAATGATGTTTGTGCTATCTATTGCTTATAGCAATGGTGTTTTATGTGCTATCTACTGCTGATAGCAATAATATGGCTGAACGCTGATATAATCAATGTGGTGTATGCTTTCCTCCTTAGCAATTGTGTGCTTTGAACTTTCGGCTGATAGCAATGATAAAGCAACATAATTTAAGCAGTGTTTAATCAAGCTGTCTATGTAAGCTACCGGTAGTGGCAGCAATGGTTAGTTGATCTATATGCATTTCTGTTACTCCCGATTTTAAGTATAAAGATACCGTATAGAGTACAAGTCATGACCATTTTTCAAAGCTCATTATGACTCCTTGGCAACAAGACCATTCAAGTAACTAAGGAACAAAGAACTACACACTCGACTCAATAGCTATGTACATACGACATTTCAATGTCAGATACGGCGCTTTAAAATGCGCCTTTGACATATCTACGTATTGTATTAGCAACCCATTTAAACAGCCTAAGGTGTTCTTTTCAACACCACTGTTAATAGTTTCATTTCCAGATCACTTATAATGAGAAGAAAATTGATATGCATATGCCTTGTAATAAAAGGCCGCCGAACAACGGGGTGCTATTAGTAATGGGGTAATAAATTTGACTAAGTTCAACTAACAACGCCGCCGGACTACGATTCAAGAAAGGTAATTAATTTCCAGGGGCGTAAGAGGGACGGTGCTATAAAATCTTACCCCGGCATATTATCCGCATATAACATTTGCAGGGCGGCAGAATGAAAGAAATGAAAGTTAAACCTGGCAAGGGTTTAATTTCTGTAACAAAATAGTAACAATTAAACAACATTGTGAAATATATTGTATATATATATATATATATTCATTGCGAGCAGATAACAAATAAAACATAATCGCTATCAGCATAGATATAGCATATAAAACATCATCGCTATCAGCAGTAGATAGCACATAAAATATCATTGCTATCAGCAGTAGATAGCACATAAAACATCATTGCTATCAGCAGTAGATAGCACATAAAACATCATTGCTATCAGCAGTATATAGCACATAAAACATCATTGCTATCAGCTGTAGATAGCACATAAAACATCATTGCTATCAGCAGTAGATAGCATATAAAACATTATTGCTATCAGCAGTAGAGATAGCACATAAAACATCAATGCTATCAGCAGAAGATAGCATATAAAACATAATTTGCAAAATCATTCATGAGTCCTAACGATATCAATTTAGTTTAGTTTAAATTAGTGGTTGCAGAGATATATATGGCCAATAATATTGTAACTAACTGTAAAACTCCTGAAACTGTTTCATGACAGAAAAGAGATATAATCAATGTCAAAGTGGAATCAATATCGTAAATATAAGTGTCATAATATTCGTTACTAAGACAAACAGAATATCAATAATAAATAATTGTGTTTTTTAATTAACCAAAGTAGGCTTATACACACATAGACAAGAGATGTTAAATATGTTTGGAGTATTATTATTTTAAGAAAAAGCGAGAAAAATTACCAACAATTGTATCTGTTACCTCTCATGCGGCGTCGGGTTACCAAACAAATCTCTGCAATCAATCTTTTGATATGCTCTGGAAACGAGGAACTTTCTTAGCAATTTTACGACCTCCGTATTTGAATGCACACTAAGCCTATTTATTAAAAGCAATTAGGGCTAAACCATAAAATTCAATTGCTTGTGGTTTAGCCACTATACGTGAATTATTTCATTTTACAGGAGGAAACATTGTGTCACTGCAGCTTTTATTCTTTTCATGGAAATGTAAATTATTTCCATTTTATAAATTTAGGTTTATACCATAATTTACAACAACAAAAAACGTTAAACAAAATCGATGGCATGCGTGTTTTATATTGGTCTCCTTATTTGCATCAATCCATGGATTGGATTAATGAATATGAAAGACTTTATACATCATAAATGCACTAAGTACACATTCATGATTACAAAACTGAAAGAAAACAAGACCACTGTATTGTTCAGATTACGTTAACATAGTTGTTAAACCAGATATACTATCATGGCAGGTATTATTAGTATGCGCCATAGTTATAATGCACCTCAAATAAAATGCTATCTTCAGAAGATAGCACTATGAATTACACTAAAGAAAATAACCCTTTCCAAAATTGGGGAATTTTTCTTTCGTTTAATTCGTTATATGTTTATAGTGACTAGTGTGTTGCACATCAATAGAAAGTTTATGTGTTCATTTTTACAGTTATATCAAATTGATAGCAAGTACTTGTTTCAGTGCCCAGGCACTTGCTTGAGAATGCCGGGGAGGGAGGTGTCTCAATCTCCATGTTAGAATCATTCAGGTGGCATTTTTTGAATGAGAGATCTTCACATTCTCAAGCACTGAAACAAGTGATTGCCACCATCGTTAGAAAGAGGAACACATCAGCTTTTCATTGATATGAAACGCAATATGGCTATATCACGAAATATCCGAAAACTTGGCGATTGAGTTGAACTGTTTGATGAGTTTAGATCACACTCGGATCAGTACGCTATGGCTGGCCTGTGGTATACGGTATGACGTGTCGCGTGTCTTATGAACGATTAATACATTTTACTTTTCAAAAGTGTTTTTGTTGTTTATTGCTAGATATTCGTTAGCATAGAAAGAGTGGACGCGTGGAGGTGCCACAAAGCAAATCTACAAAATACATGTACATACAATCCTATGTCATTATTTGTAAAGAGATAACTTTAAAAGAATGTTAAAATGAAAATAGCATACAACTCTGTTTATGAACGTGAACAAAGATTACCATTTTTGCAGTTTGTTCTTGTTGTATCTTTGTATTTAGGTCATAATAACCGTAGACCATTAATAGTAAATGCCCTGAAGTAAATTCAAACGGATGATTAAATACAAATGATCAAAATACTTTTCAGACAATTGTTTTTTGATATATTAGATCTATCCATAACATTGTTGTCGCTGAGGAATGTTATTCACGCACGCGTGCCTTGATCTATAACAATGGTCAGTGATAGACGAGGACAATGTATACAATTAGATAAATTATTAAGTAGCAAGTGTATTTAACTCACGGCATGTCATCCAAACCCACAATGCTTTGCAACGCACGTGCCCGTGACACTTACTTTAAAATTCCAGGGAAAAAATAAGTTGGATAAAAAGCTCTAATAACACTTTCCACGCGACAGGCGTCTGCAGACGACATTCCAACATTTTACAAAATGTTTCAAAAATGTCAAAATAATTAAATTTCTTTACCATATTTGGAATCATCATGAGAAATGCATAAGTACACACATGCCTAGTATTGGTTGAGAAATCCTTGAAATGGCCTTTGAAAGTTGGGAAAGGTTTCTGTTTTGTATATATTTATTATGGTAAAACTAAGACGCGTGGAAAGTGTTTTAACACTTTCCACGCGTCTTAGTTTTACCATCTTAAAAGATGTTATGCCTTATTCAATGGAATGTTTTGTTCATATCGGTTATACTAATAATAGTTTTGTGTTAAATATATGATTTTGATTTGGAGTGGAGCAGTGTGTAAGAGACATGGTCCCCTGGAGCCATAGTCCGCCCTGTAGAAAAGTTGGTAAAGGGCACTAGTCTCTACACGCAACACTAGTTCCACGCTTCATTCCGTGTATATCTTTGGAGTATTCTGTCGGCCATAGCCTATCGTGGATAATGCAAACTTTTTGTAATTAAAAATGAAGGTTGCTATCATTAAATTTAAAAAGAGAACAAATTTGTCTTAATAATTTGGAGTTATGTACACAATTCGCAAAAATATCAGACCCTATCGGGCGCAATAACTCGCAGTGCATGACGGGATATATTATTATCCAACTCAAGTTCAATACTTATTGGGCATAACATACAATTAGTAATGAAATGTCGGGAAATATATAACAAAAGCTAGTGAGAGAGTTGACTTTACCTATACCTTAACCGCGTTGAAAGGCTGCACGTGCGCGAGCTATTGTCACAGACCAATGTTTGTTTTATCCGAACAAGATTGATTATCTTAACACGCACGGCATGCTGGGTAAACAGACTTGTTGACATGACACCATTATATCATTAAAAGGCGAATTTTACCTTTTTTTAAATTTAAAAGTGTACAATTTTGTTAAAAAATCATATTTTATAACAAAGATCAAGAATAGGTACAAGGAAAAGATAATTCGTTTTTATTTTAATTCGTTTTTAATTCGTTTTTATCATTCTATTATAGTTACTTTATAAATAGAATGAAAGCTTCTAAAAAGCCAAATATTGAACGTATTAATGTATCTAATATTTGTCCTATTCGAGAATGAAGGGGTTAAAGAAACAAGGCTGCTTGCTGTACCAATATATTATTTCAAGTGTTATTCATAGCATGGACTCATCTAATAAGTCAGACCATGTTCATAGTATCATCAAATTGCTTCTTCGTGTATAAAGTTTAAGATATGAAATTGGCTTTTTTGAATAATAATGCCTTATGATATAATTTTAAAAAATAGCAAAATATGATGAGGATGAACTGTCAATATTCATGCAAAGTTACTCATGCAAAGGCGAAAATATGGCAATTTACGCTAATTAGAACATTGTATAAGACAACCAACTGTGGCTGCGATGGATCGATAGTTCATAATCAATCATTAATAACGTCGGTGAAAAGACCAAGCCGTGCGTGTAATACTCCCATGCGTTATTACAAACAATCGTCGTTGTATTTAAAGTTTACGAGCGTGACAATGCTCGTCATGGCAGTATGCATGCGGTATTTAAGTAGACGTTTTAACACATTTTCACGCGGCTATTACTTAGTTTTACCACATTCAAAAATGATTTTGCAGAAACCTTTCCCAATTTTTAAAGTCTTATCTCAAGAATTACTGAACTAATACTAGACATATTTGAATTATTGTAATGCATCTCTCACGGTGACGTCCAGTTATGGTGACGAAATTCAACAACTTTGACATTTTTGAAACATTTTGTGAAATTTTGGAACCCTCGTCTGCAAATTTTGCCGCGCATGGAAAGGGTTAAGTAGACGTTTTAAGTTCAAGTAGTCTGAATGTGTAGGTAAACAATTTTGACCATTTCCGCATGAAAAACGTATAAAATATGATCATAAATTGCCAGCAGAAGAAAGGTTTAATAAAGCCAATGAAAATGGTGTCTCTTTTCTTTTACTATTCAATTCTCTATAGTATGGTGACGGTGTAGACCTGTTTCAGGGACCCGACCGATCCGCCCGACTGTTGTTTTACGAAATTTACTTTTTCTTTTTGGAATGAACAGGTTTTATTTCATCCTCCATCTTTATTGATATTGACACATTTTGACCTATATTTGAAATCAAACAATTGCTGCAATAATTCAAAATGTTGAACGAAAAATAACACGAATGAAAACTATTAGATTAGGATTGAAATATGAAATTGTTGACATTTCTCAATAATTAATTATTTTGATCATTTTGGGTGTATTTATCTGACGAGACAAAATACAGATGGCGTAGTTATATATATACAAAAGAAAACAATTTAATTGACTTTCAATTGAAAGCGGTACTAAAATTACAAACGAAAAGTATGGCACAGTAAAAAGAGATTGTTTTCTCTCTAAACCAGTGTTGTGTTTGCGTTAGTTTAGCTCTAAATCTTACTTACGTCTATGCAAGTATTATATGGCCCATTTCCATAATGCGCCTTAGATTTCGTTAAGAAAATAGTACTTGTTAGATTTAATTACCGTTGAACAACACCAGAGATTCATCATTTAAATTCTGTCAATTTATTTTGCCGTTCAATCCTGTCCTCTGGTTCTATATTATCACAAAGACTGGCCAAAGCAGCAAGTTCGCCTTTGTTGAGTGCAGTTTGCAAGTTTAAGTAGGTTATTGCACGGGACAATAGTTTAAACAAACAAACAAACCCAGTAGTCACACCGCAGTATAGTTGTGTTACTGCGCGATATATTATAATCTCCCGCAGGTATCAGGGTGCTATCTACTGAAGATAGCAGCACGCCCAATCCACATACAAACCAATGCGTCATGGTACACAGAACATGTAAAGACTCATCTCGTGGTTATAATGTCATGCACGTGTGTGTTTTAAAATCGTTATACTGGTTACTGATCTGATTAAGTTTGATACAATGTTTATACAATGGGACATAATTTGATAAAAAGGATTATATTAGTAGGCTATTAAAGATTCTATCAAGTTTTACTTTTTTTGACGGAGACCAATCGGGAGAGAAAAGAATTCTAAACATGTTACACTTCAAACAAGACGTTGACCGATCATCTATACCATTTATATTAATTCAAGGAAGACTCTATCTTATTAAAAAAGTGCAGTTAAAAGTGCTGTTCATTCACCCATTAACAATAGTGTATTTTCACACAAGTGGATTCATATTTGTGTATTACGCAAATAATAGTGGATTTTTACATAAGTTGGTTTCATATACGGTATATTTGTGTATGACGCAAATGTAGTCATCCCGCGTCGATGCCGTTTTCCTATGAACATAATCATGGTTGATTATTTGTGATCTATTGGTGACTAGGGGCATTTTAATAATGTCTATTTTGTGACATCCTGTTAAACAGAAGATAGACCTGTTGCGTCTTTGAAAATAATGCAATTATGAAGGATAATTTCATGAGGTTTAAGAAATTATATGTTGATGACCGGATTACAACCTGAGACAAATCAAACAAGATATATAATTTTGTTATGTAGTAAAAAGTTTATTATCAAATAGACAAAATAAACTAATAAGGCCAATATCATAATAATAGCCCTGTTCTTTGTTGTAACCGTCTTGGGCTATTCCAATTGAAATCCATGCCCCCTCCATCATTGTCCATGGAAGACATTACCTTAATCTTCCACACAGGGAGTGTATATCAAATGGAGTCCCACTTGCAGGGTATCCCCATTTGAAAAGCACACTCCCTGTGGGGAAGAGTAAGGAAATATATTCAACAGGGGGTGTATGGACTTCAAATGGAATAGCCCATTTTATATTCCAGTACCGACTTTAAATGTTTAAAAATAAATTCCAGAGTGACTTTGACACGATCGACGCGTCGATAAATTGTAAACAATTGTTCCTTTTGATGTCATGTAGGCCTAGGCTTATATCATAATTGTATGTAATTAAAAGAAAACTCTTAATTATTTTTAGTGATGGAAAGCACTATTTTATTTGATTAAAATCAAATATCTTTTAGATAATGAGTTGAGGTTTTGAGAAACGGTACCAATTTTAACATGATTGCGACTGATTTGGAGTCATTTCTCCCCCCCCCCCCACCTCCGTATCGGGGTGACAAAAGACAAAGAGTTGATTTTCACTCGGAGCAACCCTTACACCCCTTGACCTATATGGAAACGAAAAACCCCTGTTCTACGGGCAAACGGACCTCTCAGGTAAGGTTGGTCGGTCGGACGGTTTTTTCCCTCCAAAAATGTTGGGAATGTTTTAGGAGTTTTCGAATTTGCCCAAAAAAAAATCGGAAGATTTTAAAATGTTCCTAAAATTGTTCTTTTTTCATTTTTTTTAAAATTTGAAATAAAATATATATGTCGGTCGGGCCCGTAGATCAGGGTTTGTTAACACTTTCCACGCAGCAGGCGTCTGCCGACGACATTCCAAAAGTGCACAAAATTTTTCAAAAATGTCAAAATTGTTGAATTACATTACCATATTTGAAATCACCATGAGAAATGCATTTAAATAAGTACAAATATGCCTCGTATTGGTTCAGTAATCCTTGAGATAGAGACTCTGAAAATTGGGAAAGGTTTCTGAAAATCTGTTTTTTACATGGTAAAAACAATAGCCGCGTGGATAGTGTTAAGGTCTCCTAAGCACAATCGGTGTAGAACTAAACTGCTCAAAAAAAGTTTGGAATATTTTGTTAAGCACAAGATTTTCAAATATCGCGGGATATTTTCATTAAAGTGTTATATATCCATATAAAGCTGACGTGTTCATCTTTACAATGATACCAAATTTGAAGCAATCCCTTGCTCCAGTGCTCAGCTACTAGCTTGAGAACATGGGGATGCCACAATCTGAATGTGCCAAAATCAACACTATTTCGTGCTCAAAAGAACATCTTTGTCTTCTAAGGGGTGATGATCTATTGATTTGTAAGCACAAAATAGTGTTGATTTTGGCACTTTCAGATTGCGACCTCCCCATGTTCTCAAGCATGTGGCTGAGCACTGGAACAAGGGACTGCTTCAAATTGGATATCATTGTAAAGATGAACACATCAGCTTTTGAATAATATATTATACATTTAATGAACATATCCCGCGATATTTGAAAATCTTGTGCTTGAAAAAATATTCCAAACTTTTTTGAGCAATTTATAAACTAAATATTAACAAAATCTACAATAAAACCTGACGCAGGAAGCTCTCATTATAATCATAAATTTGATATAAATATATTTTACAAAGTTTATACAAAAACACAATATATATATATATATAATATTGGGACACAATCGTCGCCTTTTAGGCACAATGGATTTCAATCGGGTTTATCATAATTAAGGTTTTAAAGGACAACCCTCTCAAATTAAGGGGGAAACGTTCCTCATGATTTATGTCTTTGAAAACAAATTCACAGACACACAATATATTGCATTGTGCCATTGTCGATCGAGATTGTCACTAATTATTGCCAAAGCCCATAATAGTCTTCTGAGCTCACTCAAGTGATCAACAATATTTATGTGATCGCGTGAGATAGCCCCTTTCGAAATGCATTTATCATATTTATAGCAAAGTCCTTTGAAGATATGGAATTTACCATGTTTTATTTCAACCACATTGAGTAAAATGTTCATTATACATGTTTCAACGACGACCACGCCCGATTACAAAAGGCATCGGGCGGGATTGAGCAGCCCGAGTTGACGGAGTTGGCAGGAGTTGAAAGCTCACAGGCTAAATTGTATAAAAATATATCGCCTATTAACAGGCTTGATGAGCCAATAATCAAGACAATGTCAAACTGAACAGACTGAAATCACTCACATAAACACATCACTGACGTACATGTACATGTATGAGTTGGTTCAAATACCATAAAGGTCAAAGTTGAAAGTTGTTGGGTCAAAGTTGAAAAAACCATCGAGTCAATGTTGAAAGTTGTTGGGTCAAAGTTGATGAAAGTACTTGGTTTCAAGATGATCTTCTGAATCACAGTTATAATAGTTCGTATTCTGCGTGCGCATCTATCAGCGTTTCAAGTTCATTTGAGTTGATATCATGCTGTTGTTTAAATTTAGGTTCTCGTGGATCTTCCGGCGTCCAGATCTTGGCAGTCATTACGTTGTTATTGTACCGGCTCGGACTCGTCGATTTCTTTTCGCTCTCCCATGATAACGAATGACCCGCGAGAGGGGGTAAGCCATATTCAGTTTCTGAAGTGGGTGACCCTGTTTACAGAAGGAAAAGAAAGAAAATAAAAAAATTAAACATAAATATTTGATATATAATAAAGAGAGGTGTATCTATTTTCCCTTCGAATGTGGCGTTATCATCACGTTTGCGTTGTGTTGCGTGCTCGCTGATGATGACGACTCTAGATGGCGCTATGCACTTTTACCTAAATCTTCGCCAGGGTTAATCGTGCACCCTTTGAACACTATACCTTTGGATTTTGGATTCAAAATGTTCTATGAATTGGTTATATTTGGGAGACAATGGGGAGATTATATAGGTTTATTTAATATCCCGTTTAATGAATATTTTTACCACCAAGGTAATCAACTTTGGAACAATTTACCATGTCATCAACTTTGGAACAATTTACCATATCATGTTAAATCCGCCAAAACTCTTGAACAGTTCAAATCATTGCTAAAAACTTACCTATTTAATGTTAATGTTTAATTTCTTTTTGTTTCGTCTTTTGTCACTCATGTTACTGTGTGTTTTTGTTTTTGTTTTGTTTTTGTTTGTGATAGCGCATAGGGACTTAATTGTGTTATGCGCTCAATGTTTTTTTTAATTATTATTATTATTATTATGCTTCGTTCCAAATCTTCACTTACAAGGTCTTTTGTCATCATCAAGACCATGCAAAGTGGCTTGACAATCATGGCTTCAGAAATGTATCATATTTTGGTACGCGTAAAAGAAAACGACCAACGCACTGTCGACATCTATCTTCCTAAGATGTAGAAAATAGTCTTCGCGATTTACAAATAGGATGAATTATTAAATCGAATGTAGATCATTTTAGTGTAAACTCCACCCGTATAATAGGGTCCATTATTTGGTAGGTCCATCAAGTGTTCAATAAAGTCATTTCAAGCATATTATTATCAACGGGATTAAGTTAATCCCGTTGAGCCACGTTTTAAGCACCCTTAAGTATAGTGACCGCTATGTATAAGTGTGTACGGATCAGGAGAGAATTATGATCCCAGCAAAACCCCAGTCAATATCATCGATGAGATGTAAATGGATGGCCAAAAAAGGTATTTAATGCCAAACTACTACTCTCGTGATCGGTTTACATTTGTTTAGCAACCCACTGTTGCCATGTTGTAAAATATGAAGCTCTCTATAACAAATCGCTTTGAAAATTTATCTTCAACATGTTTCGTCAAGGGTAAGAAATGGCTGGCTATAGAAACAGAGTTAAAATTAACTAATTTTCCGTTAGTGTATATCTTCACACCGTAAAGGGGTTATTTTTAACTACATATGCAAAGCTGGCCCTTGTAAAGATGCATTTTCAAAACAGCATGTACTGAAACGATCTGCTTATCATGTTTATACTGAATATATGAGAATCAGTCTGAGTATTTCCCTGCGATCAAGCACCATCGTGCCAATGGATGTATAGAGAACATACCAAGCGCGCACCGTGCTAATGTAGACGTTTGTTAACCGGGTATAACTTTAGTCATCTGAATTGGAAACAAATCTCATTGCTTCTGAAAAGTGTAATAGACAATGCATATAATTGGCGCAGATCATGCCTGCCCATCCCATTCAAAGGACACACATTGATGCTATCTATATAATAACATCTCTTTGCTGAAACTTCTAACTGAGCAAATTAAAGATTATAATGAACTTAGGGCACACTTGTTGCTATTATATGGTCCACCAGATCGTTTAATATTTTATTCTCCGGCTTCATTTTATCATCATAATTTTGATCCGTTTTTGTCGCACTTATTCATCCAAGCGTTGCCAATTAACAATACGGCACAATGTACCGATCAGTAATTACGCATTTCTACATGTGCAATAAGACAGTTAGATGTTAGCGTACGTGGTGCATTTAAGTGCCGGTGTCAAGATTTTGTCTCGCATAAAAACAAAAGAAAAGGGAAAAGATTTTATCTTTAAACGAAAAGAAATGTTAGCACCGAATCGAGAAATAATTAAATAGGGCCTATGCCCAAAACTTCCTAAAACATAATCTAGTCCTTAAAACGGGAAATTAGGATAGGAGGTCCGAATGTAACATGACCGTACGCAGAAGTACAATGTACAAGCAGAGAGATGTTATGTAACACCTCCCTGGTACAAGTGACAATTCACAAACCATTCACCTGTATCATCGAATCATCCACTTTCCAAAAACAAAAGTAAATCTATAATAGACCCGAGATGAGGCCTAATTATAAATTGTTATGACAAATGACCTATTTAAAATTTTAAAAAACATCATTGTAAGTTGTTTTTATCCATGCACCGTCAGGTTGCACTGTACGGTAGATAAAAAAATGTGTTATGAATGGCAGTGTTGAAGTGTCTACACCCCAGCAATTGTTGGAGACTAATCGATACATCGAGAGTCTCTCATCATTCATAAAAGATGGTCAATGAAAGCTAATAAGTGCCGTTCTAAGTGTGTCTTTTATACTGAATGAAGGAAGCACATTATTAATGTATAGCACAAATATAGATGCGACAGAAATGTCCGGCGTACACATCATTTTGTGAATTCACGTCAATTTACTTGAATTAGTTGCAATCATGCCAAGTGTTGGAATTCTGTCGATAACGAATTTAATGTTATAACACATTCCACCGCGCAGCTATTGGTTTTACCATAATTTACAAAACATATTTTTCAGAAACCTTTCTGAACTTTCAAATTCGATCTCAAGGATTACTGAATCAATCTTGGCATGTTTGTACTTATTTCAATGCATTTCATACGGAGATTCCAAATGGTAATTAAACAATTTTGACATTTTTTAAACATTTTGTGACATTTTGGAATGTCGTCTGCAGACGACTGCCGCCTGGATAGTGTTAACATTTATTTTATGCCTTGTTGAAATGTTGAACCCGAGAGAGCACTGAATAGTTTTGCTATTGCTCTTAACGGGGCTTATTTTCTTAATTGTTAGCAAAAGTAAATGCTCCTGTAATGTTTACGGCGTCACACGTCAACATGCTAGAGACTAGTGCAACTTATATATATTTTACCGCGCGTAAATAAATCCAATTAACACAACACTTACCTCTATGACAAATGATGACTTTCTTGACATTTTCTTGTCGAGATGATGACAACGAATCTTCCAATGAACTATCAGTAGAAACCATTTCTTGTAGAAAGTTTATATACCCTATAGCTAGTCTTAACGTGTCTACTTTTGACAGTCTTTTCTCATAGGGAAGCGTAGGAATATGTTCTCTTAGTCCTTCAAATGCATCATTTATGCTTTGCATGCGTTTACGTTCCCTTTGGTTGGCCGCTTGTCTTTGCTGAACCTGTTGCGTCGGACATCTAGGTTTACGGCGTCTTCTTTTAGTGAGATGTCCCAACATGATATCACGTTCCGTAGGTTTACAACCATACGGTAACTGTAATTGCTCCAGCGCGGCTCGCTCCAAAGTGGTATATAAAGGTGGTCGATTCTCACAGAAGGAGATGTTATCCATATTTATCATTGCACTTGTAAGCATCATTAATTAATACTCTAACACTATATTCGTATAACAACTAATTTAAAAAAATAGATACTCTATCGACGACTCATTCTACACTTTTACTTTTACGAGTGCGTCGCATCCACTTGTTATACTATTCCATCTGGGTTGGTATAACCACGCCCATTACCAATCTATCAGTTTATCGACCAATCACAAGCGCGGTATGTCTCCGCGCAGTGAGACCGCACCCTGTTGCACTGTAATACCGTGGTATCTCTCGACTGTGCCCTGGTATTATAGAGCATGCACACTGTACATAACAGTAGTCTACTTTGTTCATACATCTGATATCGGACTTATTATGCTAACCAGTTTATAGTTCATCTGGTTCATATCTATCTATCTATATCTAGGAAAGTAAACGCATCAATGGATACTTATCTTCCTATTAAAATTTTATAAATAAATAATAATTTCTTATATTAGTGAAACTTGGTTACACTACATTACAGACAAGCTTGTTTCGATGGAAACTACCCAGACACATCAGCGTTCTTCAGGTCCAATTTTTGTTGTTGATGCAATGATTTTTTAATATTTTAACAGAGACATTTGTGTTCAGGTCATCAGTTGCAAAGTATAGAATATTCTAAGATTCAGAAGTGCGTGTACTGTGAATAATTAGCTGATCGAAGGATTACAAACGGCACGCGACTGCGATTACTTTTAATTGTTTTAAAACTATTTATATGAACTAATCCTTAGAGTATCCTTTGGTATCAATTCGCGCGCATGGGCAAATATTTATATTACGTCTTTTTTGATAAACTTTTGTGAAGATTATGAAACATTTAGATAACGTTTTTATCTTATTTTAATCGGTAAATGTGGCATCTTATACTATCGCTGCTGAAAGAGACAAAGCATTTGTATTTGAATTGGTGTTAAGCTTATAGGCTGTTTGCAATAGACATAGGCCTATCATATGAAATGTGTCGCATGTCATTAGTGAACAACTTCTACTTCTAGCCTTAATCTTTTGATGTGATGGTATCTTATTCAGTTTCAATTTTCTGGGAGAAGACATCAGACAATTTATGCCTAAATCGTAAAAGAAGAGAATTTATTTTATCAAATCTAAGACGATTGATTTTTGTTTATTTTGTTTATATTTTTAATATTATATTGTTATCATAAATTAATTAATTAATTATCTGTTATTTTTTTTTTTAAATGTCAAACAAGTAGGCCTAGTGGTAAATAATACAATAGAATAATAACTAAAAAATAGTTTCTCATTTTATGATCAATTATCATCTGTAATCGATTTTTCAACTACATTTCTTGCAAAGACATAAAAAAAAGAAACACACAAAAACATTTCTCTTACTTTAGCCAGCAAAAACAAACATTGTTTTCGAATGTTTTGCAACTATTAACAGCTTTGCTTTTTATATTAAGGCTATAGCTTTCCGGAGGTTCCGATGTTAACACTTTCCACGCGGCTATTATTTCTATCATACACCGTAACAGATTTCTCACTAACCTTACACAATTTTCAAAGTCTAGGCCTATATCAATGATTCCTGACTCAATACTTTGCATGTTTGTACTCATTTCAATACATTTATCATGGTGATTCCAATGAAATTTGATAATTTTGACATTTTGAAACACTGTGATGATTTTGGCATGTCGTCTGCAGCTGCCTGCCGCGTGGAAAGTGTTCATTTTTCAAAATACAAAACAAATACAATAAGGAACTTAATTTTCAAAAAAGTGGACTTAATACTAAATAGTGTTTATAATCCAAATGTAGTATTGGTAAAATGTAATAACATTGTCCATGTGGTACATGCACAATTGTAATATTGTATTTATGTAAGTTGTATTTATGTATTTATTTGCGCCTAGACTGATGTCGCATTACAAGTGCCTAATTATTATTATTTTTATTAATTATTATTAAGTACAATAACAATATAATTGAAATCGTGTCATTTTCCATAAAATGATAGATGATTGTCAAACGAGTTGCTAATATTAATTATGTATTGTTTTTCGGAGGAGAAGGCGCTATATAAATACTAATTATTATTATTATTATTATTATTATTAAAAAAGAAAGAAAGAAGATTGTTTTCTTTCATTTTCATCATGCCTGTCAGCTTGTGATAGAAAACAACTTCAAGGTTATGAGATATTTGAGAAAATGTGCCCAAAACGTTTACCATTACTGGGTGTAAGCAAAAGTTTACACTTGTGGTATACATGTACAATGTATGCTGCTGCTATCTACAGTAGACGGCAAATGCGCCACCATGCGTTACCATTCACGGATGTGTGCGCTCACTGGCTCACTGGTCATGCTCGTTTCACTTTCTTGTGGTCTCCCTCTATGCATCATCAGTGCATATGGGCGCTTCAGTATCGAACCGTTTTCGCCAAGAAAAGTTCAGTTATACGATTCATCCCCGGGGGGAGGGGGGGGGGGGGGCGTTTTCACCAAAATTTTGGTAAAAGGTTGCCCCAAATTTTTTCCAAGTCAGTCACCTCGTGAATTTTACGTAAGTGGGGGAGGGGGGGGGGGGGGGGGGGGGGGGGGTAGAAGTCAAAAAATTTCGCACGTCAAATAATTTCGCACGGACACAAAATTTCGCAGTCCAAAAAGCACTGTAGTCAATGTTTTAAGAGTCGTTTTACTATCATTGATATTTGAAACTAAGAAAAACACAATTTTTACCTTCAAAAAAAAAAAAATCAAAAGGGGGGGGGGGGGGGGGCGATCGCAACCGTCGCCCCCCCCCCATCTGACGGGCCTGCGATTATCAGATTAAATCTAACATTACTAATTTAAAGTTTTTATTGAGCTGTATCTTTACGAAGATCGAATTAAAAGCTTGAATTGCTTCCATTTTTATTCATGATGATGGGTCATATAAAATTATAAATACAGTCCCATTCCAAAATGTGTGTTCAGGGGGGTGGGGGGGGGGGGGGGGTGACGTGTGGAGCCTCAGCATTAGCCTCCGTAAAACTGCTGTAACTCCTTCAGTATTCATATCATTTAATCTATATAAAAGTATATATTTTCTTGCAGAAAAGGGTTCAATGAACCATGATCATGAAATTGACAATTTTGGAGAAAATTATAAAATCACGTTTTTTGACCCTTTTTAGGTTTGGAAAAGATAACTAAAAATATATTTTGTCAAATTTTGTCATACTAGTTCTATTATAAACCCTAACCCTTAAATCGCTCCAGTGATTTTCCTTTTTTCAAATTGTCCTATAACAGTATAAACTGCTATAGGTCGCACGGTATACTACCTCAAAATCAAATTTACTTTCAATTTTGTTTTAATAAAACCCCGTCGCCAGCAGTGCCTATTGACTGATCTTTACCATGTTTACAGCACAATACATACACACTATTGGATACGATTATTGATATAAACGAAGCACTGATTTCAAATCAATAGGATCATTAATTTGTCTTTTTTCTCCTCTTTAGCCGACGCGTCATCAGTTCATCCGTCAGGTGTTTAACACACACATGTGTTTTAAAACACTAAAAGTTCCCAGCCAGGACACGCTTAGGACACGCACACGATTACAGGCCTGAACAGTATCATACCGTCCCCGCAATCTAATATGAAATCATATTGATGTATTATACATAATTTAATTTTGTAGGCGTAATGCGTTAAAGCAGAGTTTTGCTTTCATACATAATCATTACTTAAAGGCATATTATATGCCCTGATTATGTGATCTTTTCCAGAGAGCACCCTCTATTGATGATTTTTTTTAGAAAGTAGTTTTTCTTGCAGATTTACATTTCTGATCATAAATCATACATACATTCCAAGTTACAGAGCGATACGATTCCTAATTACCTCAAAATCATGGTTTTAGAGTGAATTTAGAGTGAAAATATAAACTGTCGTGTTATCACGACAGTTTATTTTCACTCTAAAACCATGATTTTGTAGTAATTAAGAATCGTATCGCCCTACTTAGAATGTATGTATGTTTTATGATCAGAAATGTAAATCTGCAAGAAAATATGCTTTCAAATTTTTTTTTCGATGTTGAGGGCGTTCCCTGGAAAGATCACATAATATACCTTTAAAGACAAATAAGCGAAGGAAGAAAGTATACAGGGCGCTTAAAAATAAACCTGTACTCAACTTTGGGATTTTATTTCTAAAAATATGTGCAACTATTTTTCAGATTATTTATTCTGGCAGACAGGCTGTTTAGAGATTAGCTTTCAAAAGAATTTTAGTTGGTTAAGATTGGTTGAGGAAAACATGTTTATGCCCAGGTGTACATTTTAAAAACCGAACAAGACTTGTGATATTTTTCTAATAAGCTAATTTGAAGTTCACTATTGAATATTAACGGCGCACGCATAATCGATCATCACAAAAGCCCGATCTTATCTTTGCTTTGCTGAATTTGACGAAATAATGACATTGTTTTGTCATTATTTTGAAATTAATGTGTGAAAAAAAAAATCTGAGCAAGTTTATTTTGTCTTATCAATTAGGTATTGTGTCACATGCATGTATGTATCCACTTATTCATTAATATCATGGGTCATTGACTTCAATACTCAATATTTTGTTCGGTTTCAAAATTCAGCAACTACCAAAATGGTACCATGAAATGGTTTTTTTGCTGATAACACATTAACAGTAATAAATGTAGCTATTGATTCAAGCATTGGTTGCCTTTATATTCTGGTAAAAAACCCGAATTAGTTTACGCTTAGTTTTCTTTTGACTCACCATGTACACTAATTTTGAAGATGCTAGTGCAGCTTCATATGGAAGATATCTCATCTTCCAACAAGACTTGTGTCCAGGGATGGAACTTCAGATTTTTTTCAACTAGCCAGTCGGGCAGGTAACTCACAGAATTTACCTGCCCGACAAAAATTCTACCAGCCAAAGGTTTTTCATAACATTTTGCAGCAAACAATTAAGAGCAAGACTACTTTTAAACTACATGTACATGTTTTTGTCTTTATTGTACGATGTTCCACTGTAAACCTAGCCCGTAACAGCTCCTCGTATTCATCATGTTCATCAATCCAATACTCTCTTTAATCTCCTATCAACCTGATCTCCTCTATCATCATGACACACGATCATCTGATGATGAAATTGCCCTGAACTTACTGTTACTTACACTTTGAGCTTCAAAAATGTTACCCGCCAGTCGGACGGGTACCTTTGTATCTTCACCCGCCCGACACGAAAGTTACCCGCTATGGGCGGGCGGGCGGGTCTTATTTCCATCCCTGCTTGTGTCTTCCACCATCATTTCCGTTTTCCGTACAGATTTGCTAACCAATGCAACATGAGTTGATAATCATGATAAAAGTGACACAAAGTATCGCATAAACGTCCCGGAGCACTGCCAGATCTGATATAGCACATGAATAATTTCTATTTATATAACTATACCGACCCTTTTAGCCAGTTTATTTTCAACATGTAAACAGTTCCTTAACATCTAAAAAAGCTACACAAAGTAACAACAATTTATTTTGATAAATGAGGTTGATCTACACGGGTATCATGTTGCACAGTGAGATGGTTGTAAACATGGTGAACAAAAAGTTATTCTAGAAAAAAGTCCTGTGAGTTTATTTGGTCTATTATAAATTATACGATTTGTGAAACTTTATAATTACAGTGATAAATATCTTCTCGTATAGGCGGCAGCATCACTTTCCACGTGGCAGTCCAGTCGACGGTTCCAAAAGTTCACAAAATGTTTCAAAAATGTCACAATTTTTGAATGTTGTCATCATCATATTTGGAATCACCATGAGAAATGCATTAAAAGAAGTACAAACATTCCTAGTATTTGTTCAGTAATTCTTGAGATAGACTTTGAAAGTTTGGAACGGTTTCTGAAAAAAATCTGTTTTAGTGTTTTTATGGTAAAACTATAATAGCCGCGTGAAAAGTGTTCATGATAACATCTCCCTCTGTTAGAATCGACAACCTTTAGTATGGAGCGCGTCGCGCTGGAGCAATTACAGCTACCGTATGGTCGTAAACCTACGGAACATGATATCATGTTGGGACATCTCACTAAAAGAAGACGTCGTAAACCTATAGATGTCCGACGCAACAGATAGATAGGTAGATACTGAAAACGTATATACAGAGATTATACAAATCGCTTGACAAAATGGAAAGGATGTAAAAATCATGCTATATAGGTCTGGAGGCCTACATTACGCAACCAGGATCGGTGTATAAAGTGCGAATATTAAACAAAATTGAAAGATTAAGAAACAACTTCGGAAGAATTTTAGATTTTGGGCTGCTAAATATTCAAAATTCATTTGTATATAGCTAACTAAATCCGTGTTCGAACAACATCCGCATATTATAATACAATAATGATATAAACTAATTGGATAAAACACATGTTATAGTATCCAATGTGCAAATATTCTCATGCAATTTGTATAGGCCTACATTTAGAGATGACAAATCTATCACCAATATGACTTCAGCCATATGAGTTTTTACAATCACATGCCTTAAAATTAAATGTGTGATATCATTATATATCATTTTTTGAATGCCTTTTGTTTGTGCAATAGTAATACTATATCACTTCCAGGCATTCAATATCTGCATTAGGCCTATAATAGTACTATTAGGCATGTCATGTGCATGGTTAAAATTGTATATTTTAATCAAGATATTGTAGACAAATCTTGAAAAAAATATGTTTGATATTGAGAATGCCGTGAACAGATGAATGTCACATAAGCGACTTCCGCATAAAAAAATGATTTTGTCAAAATGTTTATATCAAAAATATTGTTAGCGTTTTTTCGGGTTTCTGAATAACACTCCATCTCACAACATGTTTTCAACGGGATTTTGAACGAGGCATGGACACAAAATGTCACAACTTGTCACATCAACATGATCAAAGCAGATAATCTTAAACAATAAAAAAACTTCTTAACATACATAACTGCTCTCCGTTATCTTATAAGTAGGCATACATGGTAAGAACTTTGAAGTTCTTAAGAATACGTTCGTCCAAGGAAATTTGAAGAGTTTGTGGTTTTCTATTTTGTTAACAAAATCGAATGTGATCGATTGTGTATCGATCCATCGAGAACTTAAAACCACACATCTTCCTATAAATCGCATGATTGAAATCAATCGAATACGACATTTTTGCAGACATGACACAAGAGGCGCGCGGTAGTGTAAAAATAGACCTCAAAAGTACCGGCCCCTCTGGTCTCCCTTGGACAAAAGTCATAGTCAGATCAATCGCGATGCTATAGTGAAGGGCCAACGAAACCCCTTAACACTTTCCACGCGGCAGGCGTCTGCAGACGACATTCCAAATGTCCACAAAATGTCAAAATTATTGAATTTCATTACCATATTTGGAATCACGAGAGTCGACAAATGTATTGAAATAAGTACAAACATGCCTAGTGTTGGTGCAGTAATCCATGAGATAGTCCTTGAAAGGTTGGAAAGGTTTCTGACAAATCTGTTTTGTATTTATGGTCAGATTAATAGCCGAATGGTCAAACATGTCAAACGACGGGTATAGGATTAATGACGCTGCTCATCACTTTTGATAACAATTCTATAGTATAATATTAAAGCTATAAGTTTGGGCCACGGAAACGTTCCGATTTGTTGATAAAAGCGGAATTATCAATCACAATTAAAATAATTAAATTAGTCCACAATATAGGATAAACAGGTTCAAGCATAAACAGCTCTAAATACAACCCTCGTTCACTTCGAATTTATACGTATAAACGTGGGATGCAATTATAGGCAAATTAATCGGATTGTATTATACTTCAAAACACAGCAAACACAATGCAAGCTTTTCGTTCGCTTTAGATTTATTCTATCAGCTTTTATCGATTTAGTGAATTTGTAAGATAATTTGTATCAAAATTTCCCACGGAAACGCTGGTTAAATTGCATGATGATTGATTTAAAAGTGTGATTAGAGTATACTTTTTTACGTCACTATGTATGAGCTAATGGTGTCCTGTATTGTAATCCGTAAATTACTGGGCCGGGCTTTTTAATACATGCTTGGGAATCATTGTAACGATGATTGGTAAATTGTGGTGTGAAATTATAGGCTTGTAACCTACGTTTTTTTAAATTTAACAAGATACTAGCAGTATTATACGACATCGATTATGTGGATAATCAGGAGAATATACCTCTGACAATCTGTGTTGATTTTTACAACACTTATACCAATAAAGCCTATGGAGAGGGTGGTTCTAAAATGTTTACTCTCGTGTTTGCCAAAGATGGAGATATCGTTTATAACTGCACAAACAAATCATACTGGGTAGTTCATTTCCATTCTTTGGTAGGCTTAATGAAATAAATACAAAATTGGCGGTCGTTTTATGAGTTTTGAAGTCAATTGATTTCATGGACTGTTTGCGACATATGGGCGTAGACAGGAGGTTTGTCATCCCGGGGGAACGAGAGTGGCGTGGGGTCCAGGGCCTACATTACATAAGGGCCCCGGCCCGGTAGCGTATTTTCTTTATGCAACTATAACGGGATGCAATAGACAACAGATCGATACACGGAATAAAGCGTAGTAGCGAAGTAATACAATGGGATGCATCCCGTTATATTTGCAGAAAGAAATTAAGCGGCCCGGTAGGTCCTGGGACAAAGCCTCTGCTGCAGGTGATTAGGATTGGTATTGATTCCCCACGACGAGAAACGCCATGAAATTGGAGATAAGTATATAAAACCCTTTAACTCCCCTGAATTGTTAATTGCACCCCCCCCCCCCCCCCGAATGACCCTTGGTGGGTTACCTGTAGCTACGCCGCCAATGAATGCACGCAACAAGATCAAATGACCGTTTCATTTCTTCCACATTTTTTTTTAATTCACGAATTGGGCAGAGCTCCAAACTGAGAAATAGCCCAAACCCTAATTGGAGGTGATTCTTGTAAATAATTAATTTTCAGAGTGTTTGAAAGTTTCAGATTAAAAATTCAAACCAAAAAACCAAAAAAAAACCAAAAAAAAAAAAAAGTACATCGTTAGTACATTATAAGTACATCTTTAAAGGATGATATCTCAGTTTGGAGTTTTCATAAAGACTATAACTGAAAAATTATATAACTCCGCTTAAAAAAAGAGTACCATTGTTAAGCGGAAGATCTCTACTACAATTATCAAATACAAGCTCAATTTTGATATCTTGCCTAATTGTGTCTGATTTTCACATATAGGCCTACGGACAACTACTGCAAATTTGTCTTCATATTCATTACTTGATATCATGCCCAAATTTGCCAATACGTCCACTGCCTGCTCTTGTGCCAATACTGATTACCCAATTACATGTCATTATTCTACCAAATGCTTTCCTAAAAAATATCAAAGTCTTTCATTTGTACTAGCACTTTCCCTTTAAAGGGTTTTTTATTAATACATGCTTGGGAATCATTGTAACGATGATTGGTAAATTGTGGTGTGAAATTATAGGCTTGTAACCTACGTTTTTTTAAATTTAACAAGATACTAGCAGTATTATACGACATCGATTATGTGGATAATCAGGAGATCAGTAGGCTGATTCGATTCCGAGTTTAATATGGACTTTTATAGGGCCTATAAGGTAAACATTAGGCCTATATTAATACTTTCCACGCTATATACAAATCAGATTTTTCAGAGATATTTCGCAGCTTTCATAGTCTATCTCAAGGATTACTGAACCAAAACTGAGCATGTTTTTACTTATTTCAATGCATTTCCCATGGTGATTCCAAATATGGTGATGAAATACAATAATTTTGACATTTTTAAAACATTTTGTGAAATTTTGCAACTGTCGTCTGCAAACGCCTGCCGCGTGGAAAGTGATAATGATATCAGCGTAGGCCTAAATGCCAAAGTATTCTAAATTAACATACTCGGTATCGCATCGTGGTTATATAAGGGACGCACCATTAGATTTCCAGGGGGAGGGTGGGATTGGGTTCGAGGGGGGGGGGATTTTTTGTTGTTGGCCGCCGTAAGGGGGGAATTTTTTATTATTAATGTATTCATTCATATTGAGTTGGGGTGGGGTAGAGGTTTTTTTTTACTCATCAGGGGGGGGGGGGGGGTTGTTGTTGCCTGCATAGAGGGGAAATTTCACCTGGAAATCTAATGGTGCGTCCCTAAGTTAGTATGGGCCTATAATAAGTAATAAACTGTCATTCGGTAGCGAGAGCAGGCATTTAGACTATACATACGACATTTGCGGGGGCATGATCAAAACCCGGGAGCAAAAATTAGACATCCCATCCCTTGTTTACCAGAGGGGTGAGGTTGATTAAAAGTATTGATGTAGGCCTATCTAGAATAATATCATGAATTATAGGCCTTTTTGTAGACCTGATTCCAGAATAAGTTCTGGCGAACGGTTTAGAATCAGAGGTCGAGGATTTATGAGAATCGTAACCGTTCGCCTTTTTTGGTTAGATAAATGATGATTATGCGGTGCGACCGATGCTCAGTGCGGTAGCCCGTCTATATAATGTAGATCATTATACGATTAAGTTGATTACGAATGGCCGTTAATGAATCTATTATCGTAATACAAAACACGTTTGTCTATCATATAGCGTTTATATCATCTGCAAATAAGTCCACGCGCCTAGTTGTTGAAGTGTTATCTTATGTTGACACATGATGGTAAAGTTATACCGTAAACATGATCGAGAAATATGGCAAATCGGAAATATCGGCATATTTGTCTGGAATAAAGCTGTGCGCTGTATAAAAATTGTGTAATAAGCTTATTTATGTTCGGGTCGTCAAACTGGACAATGCCGAAATTTTCGACAGATTTTCGGCCCAAAAAAGGCTGATTTTACATGATTTAAGAAAAAAATGCTAAAGAATTAAAAAAAATTCTAAAAAATCTTGAAAAAGAAAAAAGTGGGTTGGTCGAGCCCGTAAAACAGGGTGTTTTTTTCCTCGCCTAAGCAATCTTGTTTACAAAGATGTTATGGCAAGTATAAAACGGTAAACCGCTATGTAACGTCAAGACACACTCAACGCTTTTATCCATGGTATAATCGCGATAATCGGATAATCCGATTGCTTAGACGACTCTCTAACTACCTAACCCGATTTTGTGGATGATCAGAGAGATAAGATGATGAGACGGATGTTGGTATTGAATACAGGTGTTATTGTGGATGGTCTAGCACTCGACTTAACAAATGTTATAAGAACATAGGACAATCAGGGGAAAGACGAAAGATAGATCATGAAATTAAAATTTACCTCGAGCCGCGTGACATTATTAGGCGTAGAGGAGGCCTCTAGTTTATATAAATTCCAATCGAATGTGTTGAGTATAATGACTGGCACGATATGACTATAACATTTTGGCCGCAGTACCATTTCAGAGAGAAGTAGGCCTATTAGGCCAAATAAAAATAAAAACTAGTTTCTCATCCCAACTTTTGAATAAGAGGATGAGGGCACTTTTTTAATGCAAAATCACCAATACCAGCGTGGTATTGCATGATTAATTGCGGTTGCGTAAAACTTGAAGAGGACGAAACTTTTGTAAATTTCATGGTTCTGGGGGGGGGGGGGGGGGGGGGGGGTTCACACAAATCCTGATTTAAAATGCTCATTGGACTAAAGTAAATCTATTACCAAGATATCAGCTTTTTAAATATTTTAACAAAAAAGTTATGGAAAGAATAAAGAAAAAAAAGAAAACTATAGAATTCCTAATAATTGATGCGGGAGGGGACGAGAAACGGCTAATTTTTTTAATCGGCCTTATATGTATCTTCAAATTGTGGGATGGGAGGCAATGAATTGATATGTTATTGTTAGGCTAATAGTGTTCATTAAAATACAGGGGAGAGCGGGGCGCTTGTGTTCGTCCCATTTTCATTTTAAATGGGCAATTTGAAAGATTCAAAGGACCTTATTGAATATGTGAGAGATTGATATTTTGGCTACATGCGACCATGATCTCAGTACTCTACGCCTTGTTGTAAATGTAAGAATAAAAGATATATGAGGTGTCTCAAAACGGCGAACTTGCCCCACCCGGGTCAGAGGCTATATAAAGTAGGCTACCATGTATCCAATACGTAAGAAATAGTCTACCGGTTTAAAATAATAGGCCTACTGTAATATTAGTGTTGCTTCATTCCAGATAACTATTTTTATAATTACAATTAGGCCCTATGCTGTTACATGCACTTATCAATTGCAAGCCCGGGCCCAGGGGCCCCGGGGCGCGTATTTTCTTTATGCAACTATAACGGGATGCACAGACGACAGATCGTTTTGTCCCGGCCAAGGGGGGCCGGGACTGTAGCGGGGCCGTAGCGGGGACGTACAAAAAATGGTGCCCGGCCCTGCGGGGACCGTACACGATTGTACCCGGGACGTCACATGTGCAATTTGTACGTCCCAGCCCTACATGTAATCCCCGCTATCCCCAGGTCCCCCGGGGCCGGGGATTGATAAGTGCATAAGAGGAGAATAGGCCTAACAATTGAAATTATGCAAAATCATAACTATGTAAATCCCTATTGGCGAACCTCCCTATCAGGGCGAATGCGAACGTGTCCCTTAAAAAGCACAATAAATGCATTGACCTATACCTGTATAGGGGCCTACCATGTCCCACACATACGTTGACGGGATGTTAAAGGCATATTATGTGATCTTTTCCAGGGAGCGCCCTCTATTCATGATATTTTTTAGAAAGTAGATTTTCTTGCAGATTTACATTTCTGATCATAAATCGTACATACATTCCAAGTTACAGAGCGATACGATTCCTAATTACCTCAAAATCATGGTTTTAGAGGGAATTTAGACTAGAGTAAAATAAGTTGTCGGACAAAAATCGACATCCGACAGTTTATTTTCACTCTAAAACCATGATTTTGAAGTAATTAAGAATCGTATCGCCCTGTAACTTGGAATGTATGTACGATTTATGATCAGAAATGTAAATCTGCAAGAAAATCTGCTTTCAATTTTTGTTGATGTTGAGGGCGTTCCCTGGCTAGAAGATCACATAATATACCTTTAAATGGGGTGTGGACTCTCAGGTATATTTATGTTTATAAACGTATACAGTTTTTTGCAGAAGAAAAGGGTTCAATGAATATTGAAGAAGTTACGGCAGTTTTACGGAGGCTGTACCTGAGAGTCCACCCCCTTTATATGCCCAAGTATTACGTATAGGCGCAAAACACCTGATTTCCAGGAAAATTGAGTACTCCTTAACATATCTCTCAATGCCCCTTATAATGAAACGTAGACCAACACAGTATTACATACATATACTATCCATGAATTACCCATATAGTGTGAAAATAAATTTAAGTAAACATAAAAGTTTGATATGATATCGAAATTAGAGCAGTTCATTGTCTATATGATGCCAAATAACAATAGAATTATAGAGTTACTCTGATAAGGGTATAGATAAAAGTAGTCTACGACCATTTTGCAAATATTTGTAATACAGATATACCGTATATCATATTTAATAATCAATGTTGCCAAACACACGATATGTAGCCGGAATGGGCAACTTGAAAACGGAACTTATTTTAATCATATATGATTCCAGTAGAGTATTCTCAAGGTATACGTGTACACTATATATTTACAACTATATATAAAAACGAAGTAACATATTACGTAGGCCTACTTGTTTGTGCGAAGCGAGTTCTTGCGAAATGTTGTTTGTGGGTATCATGGGTAAAGGGACGCAAAATATTTTAATTATATATCTGATAGCCATTGATTCCCGGCAGTGGCGTATCCAGAGGGGGGGGGGGGGGGGGGGGGGGGGGGGGGGGGGGCATTTCTCACAGTCATGACAGTCAGAAGCCATGCCCCCTGATGCTCCCCCAATGAAATATGACAATGTTACCCATGACAGTGCAGTACATGCACTGCAAAAACTCCGGTGTTAATTTAACACCATGGGTGTCACTATAGGACCGGACTACTTTACACCGGTCCTATAGTGACACCCATGGTGTTAAATTCAACACCGGAGTTTTTGCAGTGTGCCCTAATTTGCCCAGTGGCTTGACTTTTATAGTAAAAAATAACTAAAAACAGCTCTAAAATGGTCTGAAATACTTAGACCAAATCAAGCTAATTTTGATATTAAACGGCAACAATTTTCGCGCGCTATGCGCGCGTTTTCCAACACAAATGTATCGTGCCTCCCGTTTGCACACCATTTTTTATTATGCTGGCGCCGCCACTGGATATGCCCCCAGTAGTCAGAGGCCATGCCCCAAAATTGAAATACCTAGTTACGCCCTAATTCCTGGGGTAGCCTATTCTAGGTATAACATCAACATGTACACTATTTACAACTAATTATACGACGTATCGGACGTAACATGAGTAAGTAATGGAAGAAACACTGATTCATATAAATGCGATAAATGCATAAAATTGAGGAAAAAACTAACTTTCCAAAGTTTCCGTAACTTGCCATTGCCAAAAATGCATAAAATTACACAAATTGAGTGAACTTGGCCGGGTGTCAACTTTGCGCAATATACCGCAAATTTGGATATTTGTCAATTTTGCGCAACCTTAGGCATTTCCCCTGTGACAAAGGGCCTAATGATGTTTTAAATTAAGCTACTTCTATAAGTGTGCTCGCTGCCGATTGGACCGCGAATGTTACAGCAGCTAATTGTTGTTTCACAAGCTCCCACTTGTTTACATCCGGGTTATTGTCGATGTCAAACATGGCATCTGTGATACCAGCAAATTTGTCGCTGGCGTAAGAGTTCTTGCTGCTTGGCGCGAATAGCACATGTCTGAAGAAAAAAAGATCAAAATAATAATAACATATCAGTTTAAGATTCCTGCTTTATTTCAATATTCTTATCCTCGAAAATAATGAAGTCTACATATTCATAATGGAATATATGCAGGAAAACATGATAAAGCATAATTCACATTCACAATTATTTCTGGACACAAAATGTTTTAATTTTGAAAACTATTTCGTATAATATCTTACCGTACGAAAGGTCTCCCCGGTAAACCCAACGGGTCTATGAATGCCCTTTCCAATTTCATCACTTGGTCATTTAGCTGACGTACTTCAAGAGGACTGCGTGAGAACATGACAGAAAAAACACGCTCATTACATCATATTTATTTTTTAAAACTTGCGCAAAAGTTACCTATAACTAGTCTTGTATCGTACGAGTATGGACTCGGACTACAGTCACACATCTGTTGGACTCGGCGGACTTGACTCGGACACAAAAGACACGATTCAGCTCAGACTGAAAAAAGGACCCGGACTGGAAGCCGAGTCCAGTTAATTTAATTTAAAAACACATAAAATGTGAATCAAATTGTCTGAAACTGTCAATTTGATCTCAAATTTGTTGACTTCACTTATATTGTCCATTTCCTTTCATCAATTCCAGATATACCATGTATCATAGGTTTACCCTTTTAAGGGTAAACCTATGTATGATACATGTCGTCTGCTGACGGCTGACGCCTGTCGCGTGGAAAGTGTTCAAACACTTTCCACGCGGCAGGCGTCAGCAGACGACATTCCAAAATGTCACAAAATGTTTCAAAAATATCAACATCATTGAATTTCATTATCATATTTGGAATCATCATGAGAAATAGATTGAAATAAGTACAAACATGCCTAGTATTGGTTCAGTAATCCTTGAGATAGATCTTGGAAGTTGGGAAAGGTTTCTGCAAAAATCTGTTTTGTATATTGGTAAAACCAATAACCGCGTTGGGAGAGATAACAATGTGCATTTCTCAACAGATATTTTATCATCATTCGCTATTATCTCACCTCTGTAAATCAACGCTGTCTAGTCTCTTTCCCAAAAATGCAGCCGCGTCAGTCAAATTATTTGCAGCCCACTGTAAGCCATCTGTATTTGGCAAAAAATTGGCGAATAAGAATTGAATATTTCAAACAATTGTGAACATAGAAATGTAAAATGATATTTAAATGATATTTGAGAAGCTACAATTGAAAAGTAAACCACAATTAATGGGCTTAAAAATAAATATCGCGGATTGTCATGATTGTTTTCCGATGTATTTAAAACTAGAAACAAGTAGGAACATACAGTGTTTGAATTATATAAGGTGATCACTCTTGTGACCATTTTTTGATTATACAAATAAAAGTAGTCAATAAAATTGTTTTAATTTCCGAGAGGAAACGCTAAAAGTAAAACTACCACCTCGAAATAAACCGGCAGCTCCCGCTACACCACGTTATTCATGATGTGAAAATGTTATGCTGTGAAATCCTCATTTGAATGTAAATGTAAAATGCCCAATGTATCCCACTGACCATGCTAACTAGAAGTCTTATAGGCTCTCAGCTCTTGTTTTATTAATCGAGGGAAAAAGCAACTTCTAGAAATACTGTGGCCCCAACACTCGCTGTCACTGATAAACATGATAAAGCATGCATGCGAGTCAAATGAGTTTCTTACATAATTACATATTTGTACAATGTAGTGCATGTTATGTTTCGTTAAGTTCAGTAAATGGCTTTGGAATGATGAGGACAATCGTCCTGTAGTCATGATAGTGTCATCATGATTTTGGGTGTCTTAACTTACCTAAAGTTAACCCCTCTTGTAACATCCTCGTCCCTGTTGTTCCCGCCTTAAATGTTTTCACGAATCCTTGTACAGCTGCTGCATAGTACTCACAGTCCATCGGCAAAAGGACAGAATCGGAAAAGTCTCGAACTAACTCTCCGTATAGTTGAGCTGAAGCCAGATGATATTTGAATTCCGGATCTAAATAGGTTTCTACTGCGTGGAATGTCTCGTATATCGAATGATATAATGGGTAAGGGTCGATTGGAATATTGTTCTGTTAACAAATGATAATATTTTCAATAGCATTAAAACCACAAAATCACTTTACGATGACAACATGTGATGCGATCTGTGAAAACCCGCCACATGGTGGCATTTTTCATATTGGAGATATTTATATCATAAGAAAGCTAAAACTGTGCTGATTACAGAACTGTTTCGATCATTTTTCTACGATCACTACAAAAAAAGTTATGAGTGAATGATGATTGTGATATCACCAAAAGCTACAAAACAAGAAATCATGAAAACAGGCCAAAAAAAGATACATAATTCAATATAATAACATTATAAGGTTAATAATAAAAGTGACTTAAGTAAGTTTGTCGAGGTGAAATTTCATGCAAGATGATGACACAAAGTACTGGAAACTAATTTTCTTTAAAAAAATCTTTAAAAAAATAAAAAAAATCCCCTTTCTATTTTACCAATAATCCGTAGTTCACATTTTGCGACATCCGACGGGTTTTCTCAGATCGCATCACATATATGAGTTATACATTGTTATCACAATTATAATATTGACAACGACGACGTCAATAACAACAACGACGATGACGACGACGTTGATGATGAATATGACGACGACGGCAACGACGATGATACTGGTGATGTGGATGATGCTGCTGCTGCTGATATGATGACTATATTAATTATGATTAATTATCACAAATTATAATATTGACAACGACGACGACGACGACATCAATAACAACAACGACGATGACGACGATTGTTGTGGTTGTTGTGGTTGTGGTTGTTGTTGTTGTTGTTGTTGTGTGGTGGTGGTGGTGGTGGTGGTGGTTGTTGTGGTTGTAGTTGTGGTTGTGGTGGTGATGATGATGATGATGATGATGAAGACGCTGTCGACGACGACCAAGTAGTCATTCATCTTCCTTCGTATACACACCAATATTCGTTTACGTAGACAGACCATGTCTTATTTACCCATTTCATCTTTTTTATTTTCAGTTATGTTATTTTCTTGATGAAGGCATTTTGCAGACAACTCGGATTTTTAATTTCTCGCAATTAAATAATAAAATATATAAAATGATAATACCATGTCATGACTGTAGGATGAATCCAAGGCGGGCACACCAATTAATTGTACAAATGCTGCAAAATCACTTCCTGATCCAAGAGATGCTATGCTATAATAAAAACCAAACATGATTAAATAATATACACAAGAGCTGTTTTAGGATGAGTGATTGGAACTTGATTGTGATTGGTCGGTTTTAATTTAGTTCGTCTTCAGGTCGTGTATCGTCTAATACATGTATCTCTGAGCCGTGCATTGTTTCAATTAAGAAGTTGTGGACAATCGCTAGCCTCGAAACGGTTGTATTAACCAGGATTTGATACATTAAGGTCTAAGACTTATCTGATTTCGTTTGTGAAATATGGAAGTTTTCAGATAATATTGTGTAATAATTGATTTGACCAAGGAGGCCTTCTCACCTCAACCAATTTGACTTAATGCTTCTGAACATGATTCAAAATCGTGGAAAATAACACCCATGAATGATACATTGGTATAACTTATAAGCTAGTATCAGTTTAATAATCAATAAGCAAACAAACAACAGTTTGTAAAGGTTGTAAAATAGCCGAAAATCAAATGCTTTGGCCAGAGCTATGACCCTTTAGGAAGGAACGTTGGATTCGTGGAAAAGTCAATTTTGCACATGATATTGCATAACGAAATAAGTCAGCTCGTATGTTTTGTTCAGTAATGCTCAATAACCACTGCTTTTATCAAAGTATTACATTTTATTCGTAATTACGTAAATAGATGGAAATGGTTGTCAGAAATAGGTTAACTTTTTTTAAACACCTTGTAGCATTGCATTGAAAAATAATACTCACATCGGTGTTCCATCTTCATTATTCCCTCTAAGATTTCTCTCCGCCCAGGTATCGTACATCGTCTGTCGATTTCCGGAAGGTGCAGGGTCAGGAATCTTTAAAGCATTTATCAATTTGATGGCAAAAACATAAGTTAATGGATGTAAAAGGTGTCTCAAAAGTTTCGAAAACCTTTTAAAGCTTTATATCTCAGGTAATATAATTCGCAGTATAAAACAAAAAAACACATACGGTATTTGAATAGAGAGGACTTGTAAAATCATGTTGGTAACAAACTTACAATAACAGTTACTATTTGTGTTGCCGAATTACGGATGAAACGTACGTTGTAAGGCATACGGGGACGTGGGTCGTTTTTTCATGAGACATCCTTAGCCATGGGTAGGCTTTTCAACTGAAAAATCCTTAGACATGGTCCTGTTATTGACACTAGCCCTTAGCAATGGGTCAGATTTGAGCACATCGTTGACGGCTTTTTTTCCGGGCGTTTTTCAATATCAACCTGAATTCAATTCGATAAATTCAACCCCGGAATCGTGGAATTCAACCCATTTAACCATAAGATTAACTCCCGTCTATTTTCATGTACCGTAGCCCCTCTAATTCAACATCGTTCCGAATCATACCCGAGGGCATCTCCCGTAAATAAAAATACCCAAATGAAATCATCAGCGACCGCCTGTGGCATTAGCGTATATAAAGTTCATATTATAAGAGACTAAACTTCGCTGTTAGTCTCTCCCGTGGCTTTATTTCGCCAGTCGCCGACAAACGGCAAGCATGGTACTTCAAATGTGTATTTTGATTCTTTTAAGTGAAATGTTGTGTTTAAAATCTCGGGTTAGAAACCCTTAGACATGGTCTACATTTGAAGAAAAATCCTTAGACATGGGTACCCTTTCCGGCAAAATTACCCTTGGAAGTGGGTATGGGTTTTGAGGGTGGAGCTGCACACCCCGTCCAAAATAAATCAAAGTACCCCCCGGGATGTGACCAAACCTTTCAGCGAGTGTTTTATATTAAGGGACCTCAAGAAAGGGTCGAGTTTGCTATCAAAATAATTCTGCAAGTCGTCTCTATCCAAATGTGTTTTCATTTTGATACTGCGACTTATTTAAGAGAGACACACCGCTTTAAAAAAGTTTCGAGACTTTTGGGATACCCTGTATATTTTGGGATGGGTTTGTTTAACCTGTTGGCTGACGCGGGATAAGTGGCTGACAATGTGGGTGTTGTAACTTAGGTGAGCATGGTGAGGAACTATCCTCAAGGTCAATACAAAGTGTGTCATTCTTCTTCTTATGATAGATATCACTCGCTTGAAGGTGTAAAATGTTGGTGAATGTGATAGGTATAATTCACTAAATGACTAAAAGCAACATTGCACTTTTAAAGCCATGTAAACGGAAAACAGATTTGCTACTGTCTGACTCTGAGAATATTTCGAGAAAAAGGCTTGTCTTATGTCTGAGCTTAAAAAAAAGATTAGGGCAAACAATGTTTGATCTAGGGCTTAAATAAATCATGGAATCGTAACGTTTTATTTCATAATTTGTCGTGGATTCTAAAGATTTAGGTAGGTATGCACAACACATGTTAGATCTGACTTAAGACCTGATCGAAATGAAGAATAGGATTATTTATTCTTTTATATCCGTGTTATACTTGTATACCTTTTATCAAAGTCCAAAAGTAAAATTGCAGTCACCTTATTAGGCTAATCCAACACTACTATGTATTGCGCCTTATACGGTCAATTAATAATGCATTAATGATCTGATTAACAATTAACAATTATCCTCTCTTGGACAATTATTAGACCAAGTCTAAGATGTTTTCGTGCACGGACCTTTATGTTTATGTTTAGAGGATGATCTTTACACCAAATAGATTGGCAGTTCAGGCACATATCAAATACAGGTCAACTCCTAGGGTCGAGCATGAAAATAAGAATGTAATACACTTTCCAGCTCCATGGGACCCAAATAAGATAACGAAATCTGAAATAATTTAATACCTTACGGGCAGCGGCTTGCACAACATTGCTTATTCCAGGACCAAAGTCTAAGATGTTAGGTGCATACGGACCTTAGTATGTTTAGAGGATGATCTTCACAACAAATAACTTGGCAGTTCAGGTACATCATGAGTATGTATCAAATACAGGTGAAATCCCAGGTTCGAGCACGACGATTATAATGTAATGTACACTTTCCAACTCCCTGGGACCCAACTAAGATAACGAAATCTGAAATAATGTAATACCTTACGGGCAGCGGCATACACAGCATTGCTTATTCCTGGAGTATCCAAGATATTGATGACATGAGTGCCTGGAAATAAAATTGAAAGCAATCAGTGATACTACTTGAATAGCACTCATCACACAATCAGTAAAATCATGACAATGATACAAAATACACGGCGTAAATCTTTCGCTACTTAAAGTAATAGCATTACCAGTGTGAGACATTTGACAGTTCCCCCATCTTCATGCAGTGGTGGATCCAGAATTTGTTTAGGGGGGGCCCAAAATTTTGCCGGTACCATCCAAGCGATGCGCAGCAGCGCCCTCCGAGCTATGCTCGGACAGGGGGTGTCTGAGGGGGGATGTGCCCCCCTCATAAGTTGAAAAATTTTGAATTTTCGAACTCATTTGGTGCGATCTGGTGTATACTTTTGACCAACATTTTATCGAAAAGCCACCTTTTCATTTCCAATAAATATTTTGAATTTTATCAATGCACGGAAGTTGAGCATATAATACTGATATAATTTTGATTTAAGTATAGATGATTTGAAAGCTCGAACAGGGGGGAGTCTGAGGGGGGATGTGCCCCCCTCAGAAGTAGAATTTTTTTAAATTTACGAACTCATTTGGTGCGATCTGGTGTATACTTTTGACCAACATTTTATCGAAAAGCCACCTCTTCATTTCCAATAAATATGTTTGTTTTTTATCAATGCACGAAAGAAGTTGAGCATATTATACTGATATATTTTTGATTTAAGTATAGATGATTAAAAAGCTTGAACAGGGGGAGTCTGAGGGGTGATGTGCCCCCCCCTCCCCCTCTTCCTCTCTTTTTTCTCTTTTTTCTCTTTTTTTTCTTCCTTTTTTTTGGTAGGGGGGGGGGGGGGCCCGTCGTGCCCCCCCACCCCCCCCCCCCCCCCCTGTATCCGCGCCTGTCTTCATGATCTCTGAGCGTCCTATATTCCATAGACCCACACGGAATATATAAGCCACAATGTAAAATGTACAACCTACAGATGCCTGCAGTAGGCCTAGGCTTTTGGTTTCTCAAGTAGTATGACTCCCCGAACAGACCTATACGCGTTGCACGTAAAGAAAAACAACAACTAATGGAGATAGAACACTTGGAATATTCTGCGCTACTTCTTACGGTTAATAATGAGATCTGTCATTATTAAATGACAGTAATTGTCTTAATAACACAGAAACTGACTCACCATGGACAGCAATATCCACGTTGAGGTACACTATCGCTCTTTCGGCAAGATTTTTGGAAAAATTCTGACAGAAAAAAAACACGGATTAATCTATGTTGTAAATTACAAATGCATCACTTGGGATGAACTAGACTATTTGGTGCATGACAAATGTTTTTGTGCATTTAATTTATGTCGACCCAAGATTAAGCTCTATACACAAAAAACGATGCCGAAATTTCACACAAATCATAAAAGACACTTCTCTAGGATCATTTTTTTTTACATACACATTTTTTGTTTTGAAATTATTGACAAAAAAGTGTAAATAATGTGATTTTATTAACTGAAAAATATATTTTGTTGGTACTTTGTGTTCAATAATTTAAAAAAAATTAAAGTTTTATGTAAAAAAAACCTTGATCCTATATAGAGAAGTGTCTTTAGATCATTTTTGTGCAATTTCGGCCTTTTTTACCAAAAACTAATTTTGTGAGCCAAAAAGTTTTTTTGGTCAAAATTTAACATAAAATGGATTCTCTGGTTCATTTCATTTCCAAAAATGTGTACTTTCATATCATATACCGTATAGCACATTAATAGTTCAAATGTTACAGCGCTTGATAACACGTCAAAATAAGCAGAACTAATCAAGTATAAATTAATAGTACTTTACCTCCACCCATTCATATGATCCTATGAGTCCAGGTTCTTCTGCATCCCAAGCACAGAACATGATAGTTCGACGAGGTCGCCAACCTGTATCACCAGACATGATAGTTATCATCTTCGGGCGTAGGTCCATAACGGTCATTATTATACAAATATGGACTGTTCACGAGGGAAATGGTGATTTGAAGACCGTAAGCCTACTATTTTCCCGAAGCCGAAGGCTTCGGGAAAATAGTAGGCTTAGGTCGCCAGATCACCGAGGGACAATAGCTCACCCCATTTCACGAATAAAGAGCAGTCCATATTTGTTTTATATAATGCATGAAAATATTTTTGTGTGCGATTTTGATCAAATTAAACATGAAAAAGATCTTACAGGTGAGTCAATCCTCCATGCCATTATGGCAAAATCGTACGAGGCAGGGCATTTTTTGTTTTTCAAAAAGTACTATTGACCGCCCGGTCAATCGTACTTTTTGAAAGAAAAAAAAGACCGGGAAGTGAAGTCAAGCATGAAATGGACCAAACTATCTTGTGTTATCTGTTTTAGTATCCACCAATCAGATGGCTAGAATATTTTCATGCGTTATATAAACGGTTATGACATCTGTCATTGGTCATTACACATCAAATTTTACTTATTAGATGGCCATTTTAGAAAGCAAGGAATCGTCACAAAAGGTGTGTTTTATTTAAAAGTATAAAAGTATCAGGTTAGCTATTAAGAACACATTTATATGTAACATATTATGTAAGATATGGTGAATGTTTACGGTGGCCATTTGGAATGCTATTACTTATTAGACAAAGCAGATGATTTTCTAGTATTCTGTTACGAACATCTCAATAATGCCGTTTTCGTGATTTTGTGAGGGGCAAAAGCAAAATTGACCAGCATTAATGATCATCTTGAAGTAAATTATATTTAAGAAAACCTTCAACATTAATACTGCGTATCCCTTTAATATATGAGTATGATAGTTAACGTCTATATACATATTATCGTACCTTGTTTTATCATCTGCCCGTATGATCTGGAAACTTCCATCATGACGGCTGTTCCGCTAGAAGGATCCATAGCACCATAGCCCCATGCATCATGATGATTACCCATCAACACATAACGGTCTGAAACATAAAATAAACTGTGATGGTAAAAGTTAAAAGATAAAATGTCCGGTTTATCCTTTATGTAATTCTGCACGGAATTAGCCTGGCACAAAATCTGTGTTAAACTGTGTTAAAGGATTAAAGGATTAGACAGCTTTATTCAGTAATAGAGGCTTAACACCAGTCTAACTCATGAATTACACCAAGGATACACCAAATGTCCGCTTTTCTACGTATCATACATTGCTTTAGAAAATAACAAATACTTCATAGGCCTTATATAAGGGACGGATTCCAGATTCATACGGATTGAAAAACGTTCGACGCATTGACAAAACGCACTGGCGGTCCGTACTAGGGAGTTGTTCATTGCGTTCGATGACCATCGCTAAACACATTTCCCGAAACACCGAATTGACACACGGGGAAGTACTCAAACAAACGGTGAGTAGTGGCCTATTGTTATCCGATAATTGGTTTGCTTTACTATTGACCAATTCCACGCGGACAATATAGTATATCGATCGATCAATACCTATAAGTGGGCAATTACGACGGAGCAAACATTATTTTTTTGTATTGGCGGGTCATTATTTAACTGCATTCCGTTCATCTACACAAAACTGTCCGTTTATTCCATTGCGTTTACCCTCTCCGTTCGACGGTTTTCAATCCATACCAATGTGAATACATAATATTTGTATTTCTAATTGTAGCACGCTGACATCCACTACTCAAACATGGACATGCCCCTCCATTATCACACCATTATTATGCTTTGAGAATCTTCCGTCCTATTCTTTCAATACACTTTTAAAAACCTTATTATGTGCATTATGCATAATGCATTGTGCATTATGCATAATGCATTATGTGCATTATGCATAATGCATTATGTGCATTAAGAACGATATTGGCTAACCAATAGTTTTACACATTAAAGCTTACGCTGCACGAAAACACTAAAAGCGTGTATTCATATTGGATGTGTAGCAGTCACGAAATGCAGTAGAGACACATTTTCCGATCTCGCGGTTGATTACTTTAATTTTTTGAAATTTGTCTTTTTTAATTTTTGAAATATTTTGGAAATTCTATTTGAAAATTTTGTTGAGAATTTATTAAAATATGTTGAGAATTTATTAAAATATGTTGAGAATTTATTAAAATATGTTGATATTTTTTTAATTTATGATGATTTTGTTGTCGAAATTGTTTGATATTTTTTCATTTTTCATTTTTTTGTCAAGTCACATTTTCAAAACATTATAATGATAAAATTGGATGGATTACTGATATACAATTGGTCTCGCTATGAGTTTAAAATATTGTGCTCAACGTTGTCTCGCACAATATTTTTTAAACTAATAGCTCGACCAATATCTTTGTGTATCATGCTCAATCCATCCAATTTTATATCATTATTATGTTTTGAGGTGTCCAAGTGTGGTATAATATTGGATGACAGTGAAAATTGGTTAAACCTTGAAATTTTTTTTTCACTGTATTGCCCGAAAAAAGGAATCCAATATTTACATTATTATGTTTTGAGAATCTGACTCGAATCAAAGATGGGACATTATTGCTATGCTTGTTAAATAAATGCACAGTAATTGAAATAGGATAGCCATCCATTTGTCAAAAATCCTATGAAGTATAGGCTAGGCCTAGTCACGCTAGCATCATGTCATCACCTAAGGCTCTCTTTTAAATTCAAAGTGGTGTGACTGCTGCAGTTTTGCATCTGTGTTACATTGCAATATACCCAAAAGTAACGTTAACGCATCGATACATAAGACGCTGGCTCATTTTGAATGGTAAATCGCGAGCCTAGACATAGGCCTGCACACAAAATAAAATCAGAAATAAGCTTATTTAGGGTGTCTTTTGTTCTGGAACTACAACAAGAAAGCTGTAAAAATGCTATCAAAATGTGTTTTAAATGACTTACTATATCATTGTTATTTGATTTTTTCATTGTAATTTGTAAACATCATGGAAATATTGAGGGAATTTAGGTTTAAAAATGCCATCACAAAAATCGGAAATAAAAATAAGAGGTTTACTTTAGGTCTAGTAAAAAGGCTTTAAATTCTCCTTAAACCCACTATAAAAAGACCAAAAGTACAATATTTGTAGCCCAAGAGTATTTCACACTGTTTGTATTAATTAACCTGGTCCATGTTTATTGTATTTACCCTTTTTATAAGTAATTCTGAAGGAGACTGTGATGTGATGTCACTGGTTCATGTGGTGTTCCTCTTGCACTCTGCAAATATTCTTTATTTTTCCAGTTATTAGTGTCTGTTTTTTATCATAAACATATCATGACTGTCCATAACAACATCTATTTACATTACTGTGGACTTATTTGGATGAGCAGCTCCTGGAAATTGCATTTTTGGTGTTGTTAATTCCTCCCTGCCATCTCATCTGTGTTGGCCATTTTGAAACCTGCTGAATTCAACAGCCTTGCAGTTAAGCTTACTCATTCTTCTCATCAACAACTGTGTCGGCCATTTTGAAACCTGCTGAATTCAACAGCCTCGCAGTTAAGCTTATTCATCATCATCATCATGTCTTCTCATCACCGCACCAACAAACATGGAACTTGTAGTCTCCACTTCACTTCTCTACTATTAGCCTTAGTGGTCTTGTTCAACAAGAGTTTTAACACAAGTAACATCAGTTGCCCGTTAAGCTTACAGCATGGAAGCACCGCCTTGCCTTTATCGTCTTTGTCGAGTCCAAATTCAACACAAGTATTGTTGTTTGCCTCACCTACACTGTTTCCTTCTATAACTTACGAATGTATCTTATGGCGCTCCATGAATTTTAATGCTGTCTACAGGAAGAAACACTCTTCAGGATTGTGTTTACTTATTGCCTTGGCAGGAGATATTGAGAGTAATCCTGGCCCCGCCCGTAGATCTCCAAGAAATCCATGTGGTGTCTGTCAAAGAGCAGTCAAAAATAAACTGGATAGCATCTTATGTGATGGCTGTGAACAATGGTTTCATAGAGATTGCCTGAATATGCCTCTGTCTGTTTTTGGTGGATTAACTAATTCAATATCATGGTTGTGCTGTACTTGTGGGCTACCCAATTTTTCCAGTGGACTATTTGATTCCTCAATTTCATCTGCAGCGGATAGTAATCCTTTCTCGCCATTAAGCCCTGGCCCTCCTTTGGGTTCTTCAAGTCCATCAACTTCTCCACGGCAGCAGAGTAGAAATAAACCACCACCCATTACAATCATGACTTTAAACTGCAACAGCTTGAAAAGTACGAAAAAGCAAGCAGAATTTACTAGCCTGATCGATCTGCATAAACCTACAATTATCCTGGGATGTGAGTCAAAGATCGACAAGAATATAGCCAGCTATGACGTCTTCCCTTCCGATTTTGAGGTGTTTCGTAAAGACCGGACTTCCGGTGGAGGTGGAGTATTCATTGCTGTTAGGAATGACTTGATTGCCAACCACGAAAAATCTCTGGACAAAGAGAATGAATGCATCTGGATCTCAATCCATTTTAGTGGCACTCAGAAACTGTATGTTGGATCTTACTACCGCCCAGAAACTTCAGGAATCAATTCAATCAATGAATTGGAAGCTGCTATTGAAGAGATTCATCAGTCCGCTAAAGGTAAACATCCCAATATAATTATTGGAGGCGACTTTAACTGTCCTGATGCATACAGACCTTCTTCTAGTTTGGATGAATGTGCCTCTATCGACACAGGAGTAGCAGGAAAATTGTTACAGCTCGCGGACCAGTTTGGATTGATTCAATATGTTCGTGAAGTTACAAGACCAATATCAAACAACATCCTCGATTTGGTGTATGCTTCCAAGCCTGACTTGATATCCAGTACAGAGGTTGTTACTGGCATGAGCGATCATAGCGCTGTCATTTCTTCTGTTAACGTGAAACTAAAGAGGTATCATAAACGTCCTCACAAAGTATACCAGTATTCCAAAGCCAAGTTTGATGAAATGAGATCCGAAGCTGCCTCATTCTTCAATGACTTTTTCTCTCACAATCCTGAGAAGCGTTCTGTTGATGATAATTGGGTTTTAATTAAGACCAAAATTGCCGAACTGATACAAAAGTTTGTTCCATCAAAATTCAGTTCCATAAAGAGGAAACTCCCCTGGATTACCCCTGACATCAAACGGCAAATGCATAGACGAGAGAGATTGTATAAGCGTGCCAGAGCCAAGAAAAATTCCACATCTTGGAGATTATATAAGCAGCAGCGAAATCATGTGCAGAAACTGTTACATAGAGCCCACGAGGAGTATGTTAGTGGTGTTATAGGCCAAAGCTTGAAAGACGGGAATCCTAAGAAATTCTTCAGCTACTTACGATTGAAGAGAACTGAAAATATCAACATCCCAGTTCTTTCCTCAAATGGAAAACACCATGTCACTGACTCTCGCAAAGCTGAGGCACTCAGTGCACAATTCTCATCAGCATTCACCCGTGAGAATCTTGATACCCTCCCAGATTTGAGACCTTCATCAAACGCTTCAATAGGGGACATAGTGTTCACCCAGAATGGTATTACCAAACTTCTTGAAAATATCCGCCCTGATAAAGCGGCTGGCCCGGACGAACTGCCTGCACGTGTGCTTAAAGAACTGGCTACTGAGTTGTCTGGCGTCTTAACATTTCTCTTCCAACAATCTTTTGAGCAGGGTGAGGTACCTAATGATTGGACAAAGGCCTTAGTGTCTGCCATCTACAAGAAGGGAAGTAAGAGTGAACCAGGAAATTACCGCCCTGTTTCGCTAACCTGTATCCTATGTAAAACCATGGAACACATTGTGTTTAGTCATGTTGCTACCCACCTGGACACCAATGATATTCTTACATTCAGGCAACATGGATTTAGACCTGGTTTTTCATGCGAAACCCAACTAGTTTCAGCCATTCATGACTGGGCGTACAATCTTGAAGCTCGTGGTCAGACTGACATTGCTTTGTTGGATTTCAGCAAAGCCTTTGATCGAGTCCCTCATGAACGATTAATGCTTAAACTGAATCAGTGTGGTGTTGTTGGAAACACAGCTGGGTGGATCAGAGCTTTCTTGTCAAAAAGATCACAGACTGTAGTTGTCAATGGCCAGAGTTCTGCCCCTCAACCAGTTACTTCGGGTGTTCCACAGGGCTCAGTTATGGGGCCCCTGCTCTTTCTCATATTTATTAATGACATCAGCCAGAACCTTCAGTCAGAAATACGCCTCTTTGCGGATGACAGCATCCTATACAGGCCCATCAATTCACACGAAGATCACCTTGCTATGCAAAAAGACCTGTCTACACTTCACACCTGGTCAAAGACTTGGCAGATGGACTTTAACGTCAGTAAGTGCACCATTATGACAGTTACCAAGAAAAGAGAGCCTTCCATCTATGAATACAAAATGGACAACCAAGCTGTCCCCAGGACAGGGCCAGATGAATCTGTCGACTACCTGGGAGTTAGTATTAACAGCAAGCTTACGTGGAATGACCACTGCAACAAAGTGAGTTCCAAAGCTTCCCAGACACTTGGTATGTTGCGACGAAACATCTCCTGTTGTCCAACTAGTGTGAAAGCCCAGGCTTACCAAACTTTGGTGCGTCCAAAGTTAGAGTACGCTTCCAGTGCGTGGTCACCTCACACCATCAAGGGATCTAAGCGCATTGAGGCTGTTCAAAATGCAGCAGCTAGATTTTGCACTAGGGACTACCGGCGGACACAGAGTGTCAGTGCTATGGTAACAAATCTTGGCTGGGATTCACTATATACCCGACGGCTACTTCATGATGTAATTTTGTTCTACAAAATACAGCATGGCAACCTAAGAATTCCATTTCCACAACAAGTCATCCCTGCTCCTCTTCAATCAACACGCAATAGCCATGCATTCAAGAAACAAGTGGTTTATGCTTCCATCAACGCATACAAGTACTCATTTTTCATCAGAACAATACCAGTTTGGAATGGATTACCAGGCAGCGCAGTTGTAGCACCATCTGTGAGGATGTTCCAAACAGCAGCACTCTCCACCCTCAGGACCGTGTAACTTGCTACATGGTCTTTTTTAATTGTCCTGTATATATTGTGGATTTTTACTCGCACTTGGTACACCCATGCACCTTGACATCACCCGCTGTAATAGTTGGTCATCCGACTCTAGCGGCCACCAAATTGAAGAATTGAAGAGACTTCTCTCCACACAAAATGTTACCACATGTGTCGGCCATCTTGTTAAGTTGTTGTTTACTTTTTTCACAAGATGTATGGACTATTCCATTGTGTTAAATAGGGGGTTATATTATATTGACGGTAGGGGCTAATTGACTAGTAAAGAAGATAGGTTTTCAACATGTTTCACATCCAAAAGTACCAAAATTATCATTCTAGGCTCGTGTTAAAATATATTAATCATTATATTTGTATACTTTATAGAAAGTATGCAAATATGGCAATTATTTATCCGGCGTCAGTAATGAAAAGTTCCAACTACAAATTACAGTTTCACACCCTTCAAATGTATGGGTCAATCCAGCAAAAACATTGAACCAATCAAAAGCTCTTATTTCAATCCAAACTGTCCAATACAGTAAAACAAAATCGGTTGACCGATTTTTAAACTTACAAATACAGTCCAATCCTACATGATTAACTCGAGTTCAAAGCGCTGTGTAAATGAATAGGACGGAAGATTCTCAAAACATAATAATGGATAATAATTATTTAATCCAAAACATAATAAGGATAGAATTGGATGATTTACGTCCAATATGTATTGGTCTCGCTATGAGTTTTAAAATATTTTTAAATAAACTCATAGCTCGACCAATACATATGTGCTCAATCTATCCAATGTTATAACATAGTTGGGCAACCAAACTACGATTCCATCTTTTATTCTCTAGAATTTTGTATATTACACCTAAATATTGCGTACTGTTTTATAGGGGAAATTTAAGTAAATATTTACCTATCTTGAGATCCACGAGAGTAATTTAACTCAAATTTAAGGATAAGAAAACCGTGTATTTATCAATGTTTATGGTGCATAGGCGCAGCCTATCCATGTAGAGTAGAAAACCACCATGCACAAAAAACCTGATCATCCACCTTAAACCTCTCTAGAACACGATAAAATGCTTCGCCGAATCCAGATGATTAGGCCACAACAAAAATCATGTTTAGCGTCCCCGCCCGCTTCCTTTTAAGGGGCCGCCTCCTTTTTTTTCTTCTTCTTTTTTTTAAAATTAAAAATAAATAAATAAATAATATTTTTTTCGACTTTGGCGCACAAAGCTGGTTGCCCCGTGAAATAAACTGGGTTTTTACGACTCAGAACTCAGGACAAGACATCATTTTGGTCTCATTTTCTGTTTCATCTTGCCCATAAGAAGCTAATATGTAATTTCTTGAGTCCAAGTGGCGGTCATTTTGAAAATAAAGCAGGCAACCATCTTGAAAAATAGCCTGGCCAGCTATCTTTACATAATGTGTCCGGCGGCCATTTTGGAAAAGAAAAAAAAGAAAAAAAGGGCCTCCTCCGTCCTTTTTTTCAAAAAGGCAGGACGCTAAAAATTTTAAACTTTTTATTTTGCCTTACCCAAGACGACCAACATTGACCAATGAAAGTGAATGGGCTATTTCATGAAATCCATATACCCCCGACGCGAATTTATTAACCGTACACACACTCTTGGCCAAACACTGTATAAATGTATTGCTGTACAATGTACATGTGCTATGCGCTTTACTCCGTCAAGGTATCAAATGTTGTTTACGGTAACGAACATTGCCGGTCACATCCAGTGGCGTAGCTAGGATTTTTTTCAGGGGGGGGGGGGGGGCAAGATTTTTTAAAATTTTCGTAAAAGGTTGCCCCAATTTTTTTTCTAGTCACTTACCTCGTGAATTTCACGTAGGTGGGGGGGGGGGGGGGGGGGGGGGTTGAGCTCAAAAGATTTCGCACAGTCCAAAAAAAATCGCACAGTCCAAAAAAAAATCGCACAGTTAATGTACTACATTTACAATTTTGCCTTCTACTTGGCTAATAACCTCGTCTTTTTTCTCAATTTTTTCCTATTTCCTTTTTTTCTCACTTTTTTTTTAGAGGGTGGGGGGGGGGGGGGGGGGGCACAAATTGGATTTTTCCGTCAGGGGGGGGGGGGCTGCCCCCCTGAGCTACGCCACTGGTCACACCCTCTATCCGCACTTACTTACTTACCAGGCTCGATCTCTCCCCGTATTGTGCCTATTACGTTATAAATCTCTGTAAGCTCTGTACGTGTGAAGATTCTCATCGCCACACGTCTGTAGGAAAATGCAAATTATTTTGATTTAGTGGTTGGTAATATCATTTGCACATTCTATGTTTCATCATATTTTCGTCCCACTCATAATACGTGGTAAGTGAGGTCTATTATATTTGAATTTATTCTTCTTTAGACGTCGGTTTGGTTTCGCCTGTGTAGGCAGACAATCTCATGAACCAACCTCACTAAACTTATTACGGGAGAAAGTACCAACGTGTAAAAAAATGATAATTTTCACTTGAAAACTATTTACGGAAATTAAAGGGGTACTAAGAGATATGTTGAAGGCTGCGCCCTCAATTAGGATAAAAACCGGTATTTCTACATTTTTACAATTGTATTACATACACAAACTTACAGCTGTAAGGATAAAGACAAATCAGCCGTCAATAAAACGTTGTTTCAAAATATTCCATCCCCGGCTCGGACAGCATTGCGCTATTTTTCTTTTCGATTCAAACTACATACGATATTAGATAGAGGGCGTTTTTAAAAAAAGTTTCAATAAATAGCGATGAAATTTCAACATATTTCAACATTGTTTTAATCAAGTTTTGCTGCTTTTTTTGTGAGTAGAAACAACAATAATTGCCAATTATAATGATTATCGTTAATATTAAGTCAATTTTGTTTAAACAAGGTATTTACAAAAAAATGGTCAACGTCCTAAAATGAAATTAACAGACGACAAAGGAAATATGAAAAAGAAGATTTAGACAGTGTATGATGTATTTTAACAAAAACTCTTTGTTTTAATGCTGGGCCCACTTTTCTCTCTTCGGAAAATATAGCAGCTTCCAAGAAATATCCAACCATCCCATAATAATCGCGACTTTCCACCACGTTGTTATCCCATAATAATCACCCTTGGACCCCAGTAGTTACATTTAATACACAACTCTCTATTCAGAACTGAGCACCAGCGAAATAACGAGGTAAAATATTGCGCAATAAATATCCCATAAGGGTGCACACAACTATTAGAGTCACCGTCAAAGCTTCCGGCCATCGCCATCACCCAGCTAGTCCCTAAATAACGGAAAGAATGATTCATATTGACATTATTTGGCATCAAAGATGATTGAATTTGGTCTCTATTTGTTCACTGAATTGTACCCGATATATTCTGAATGAAAAGAGGATACATCTAACGTTTTGTTTAAAAATATTGGCGGAAGGATACACATTGAACACAACGCGCTACAAGGTGTGATTTCTTGTTCAAAATGACTACGCTGTATAAAGAGGGAAATATTGAAAAATCTGAAAGGGCAACCCGACCTGAATTTTTGACCCAAGTTAGATCTATGTGTGTTAATTACTATTCCAAAATTTTATAAACGTAGTTGCAAGGTAACTCAAGATATCGCCGTTTACCTAAGGCACATTTCCCATAGAAACACACTATAGCGCGTAATAGTTGTGTGCACCCATAATAATCGCAGACGTGCTAAGGCAGGAAGAAGAATCTTGCCTGGTTTACAACTGGAACTACTTTACGGAATAAAGCGCATCAATCTACGCAAATCTATCAATTTGTTTAAACTAGGCAAGATTCGTCTTGGTGCCGTGCTAGGCGCATTATAACATGTTTTGATGTTGACTAATTGAGAAGTCCAGGGTTTTATTTTAATTATCATTTAATTAATTCGCAGAATTTTTTTTGATTTGTACACTTTTAACCGCCATTAATGTGAAACTAAATGAATGATATAATTGATGACAAATGTTATAGAAAAACAAGAAAAGTACACGCTCCAGACCGGGCTCGAACTCCCGTAAATGTTTCCAAAAAGAACGTGAGTCCACTCGGCCACCACTACATACAGAAATGGAGGGAAAATTATTTATATACCAAACAGAATATAGTAAACACGACGAATGTCGCAGATTTGGCAAAACTCTATCATTTGTTTTATATTATTTAAACCATTTCTCCACAATTGTAACAACATATGTGTTCATATTTTCATATCCAGATCTAATATACATGTTAAAGACATCTGGGTACAACTACTGATTCAAGATACATGAAAGCAATTCATAGACTCTACCACAAGGCCTGAATCTGAATTCAAATGTCAACGTCCCAGGACGTTGACAAAAAAACCATCTCTTAATACACCCTTAACGTGTGTTACGGTGTGTATTTTACGATTGACCGTAAAAACAGGCTCTTTTAATGTTGCCGGTAAAATACCATGAAAGGCATAATTCTGTTATACCCTACACACCTACATCGGTAGTATGCGTCGTTCTTAAAAATCATGCACTATGAATACCTCTGTGAAGGGTATAACAGAATTACTCCCCATGAAATGTTTTTTTTAACGGCGAGATCATAACTTGCATATCCAAAACATACCTCGGAATTCGTCAACATTTTACAGAAATAATCTATTTGGTAGAAAAACCTGTTTTACGTCAATTGAAACCATAACATGCTCATCCGCCAGTCATCGGTTTATTGATAGGTGTAATGAATCAACTATGATGACTATTCTGTTATATTCATATACGTCCTTACTTGTCATTGTCTGGGGCGGCAAATCCAGGTCCGTAGCGGTAGGTGATCCCTTCAATACTTCCTTTCCATTCAGCAACAACCTCGTCACCTCCCATACGCCTGAAAATATGGGGGGGGGGGGGGGGTATTCAATTTACATGAAAAATCGGAAAAGCAATGAGTAGAAACCAAAATATTCTTTATCTTATATTCTACTCCCTGATTTAAGCCACTGTCGACATTCCACCACGTATATAGATGAGGTGACCGTTGTTTACATCAGTAGTGTTTACAAATTGATTAGCGCCTGGTCTAAAGACATGCTAGAGGTACTAGTCCATGACTACTAGGCCTATACTGCATACATACTATTCGAAAGCAAAACATGGTGCGTACGCATACTGCAGGGCAACCAGATTTAGAACCTGGTCTCTTACTGTGCTTAGGGATGCAGACCATGACTACTGCACTATTACACCGTAAGCATTGTAAGTAATGATCAATTAAGTGTGAATTAAAGCACATTTCCTATAGGTGCGCACGCATACTGCCGGGCACTACGTCACCGGTCACACCATCTATATTATAGAACAGCACTTAAAACCGAACGCTGAAGTTGGTTCCAGCAAATACGCACATTCCCGCTCTCTTATGTTGTAATGTATATGTTTTTCATATTGGAAAGTAGTTGTTAATTGTCTAGTGTCAAAAGGAACCTTGAAAGGATGCATTCGCAGGGAACTATTTTATTGAATAAAAAACACCATGGAAAGCATATTTGTAATGAAAATACTGTCATATTTTCGCCATAGATTTTTTAAGACCGTACTTTTAAGGATCATTTCTAAAGTATGTGTCATCATGCTATCAAATACAATTGATGGCTGCCTTACACCACGATGACGAGTCGTAGTGTTCCTTTCCGAGCGCGAAGCGGACTGGGGACGTTGCCTTCTAGGCATCTTGTCTCCGGTCATTGATGAACGTTCCTCCTCCTCCTTTAGTGGGGAGCTGGAGGAAAGGAACGCATTCAGAGTGGCGTAATAGTTTTAATATTGAAAAGTCACGACTATTTCCGAAGGGACATGGGACACTTCTCACCTTTGAGTTGACCATAATTTTATAATGTAAAAGTGGATGTTCTGATTGCTGGTCAGATTTTCAATTTTATGTTTTCTAATTTACATGGAAAGTCATCCTTAAAATTGTCACATTCCGACGTTTGAGCTGCATAACCCCAATGGTTCTTATTTTAGAAGCACAAGGTCACAAAAAAATTGCCTATTAAGTAGTACATACATGTACACTGGCTGGTGGTTAACCACCTTTGGCAGTAATTCACCATATTTTAGCCTATAATTTCTAAATGGAAAATGTCTGGCCCCTAAGATTTTACAGGCATAATGAGAAAAATATGGGGATTCTTCTAATATCAAAATATCTTGATGTGAAAAAAAATCATACCCAAAAAAGTGATCAGAACATACACCTTAAAACCCTACTTTGAAAGCTCTTTACAGTACAGAGTCACCAATTTCACAAGTGTGAAAGGGGCACCTACTTTCACATTCAATCTATTTTTAAAAGCTCTTTCCAGAGCCATCAACTCTGTTCCGTGGACAAGGAGCAGTCCATTCGAACGGCTCTTTTCAGAGCCACCAAATAATTGAATTTGATTACCATATTTGGAATCATCATTAGAAATGCATTAACATTGAATGTCAGTGAGTTCTGCCTTACAACTTTAAAAGGCTATAGTAAATAATCAGCATTCGAAAAAGATTTGTCAATATGGTATTTTTTGACAGATGTTAAAGTTTGTAGATAGTGGCTTTGCCAGCTTGGCTTGTTGTCCGAGCTTGGTTTGTTGTCCGAGTTCCTTTATGGCAATCATTTTATACATATATATACATACATATTTGGAAAAGGTTTCTGAAAAATCTGTTTTGTAATTGGTGAAACCAATAGCCGCGTGCAAAGTGTTAAAGGTGTAAGTTTCGATCACTTTTTTTTGGCTATGAATATTTTTTCACATCAAGCTATTTTGATATCAGAAGAATTCCCATATTTATCTCATTGTGTCTGTGAAATAGTAGGGGCCAGAAATGTCCATTTATAAATTATAGGCTAAAATATGGTGAATTACTGACAAAGGTGGTTAACGACCAGTCAGTTTGTGTACTACTCAATGGGTAAATGTATTGACCTTGTGCTTCAAAATTAGAACCGTTGCAGTTATGCAACTCAACCTTTGGAATGCGACAATGTTAAGGATGACCTTTCATGTAAAATAGAAAACATCAAGTTGAAAATCGGGCCAGAAATCCAGAACATACAACTACGGATACCTACTTGAGGAACTCTTTGGCATCATTATATCCTATAGGGTGGACGGGTACAGTGGGAAGCACGGTAAGATTCGCCTTGGGATGTCTGTATGCCGTGTCTGTAGTAATAATAATAACATTTTATAAATCCAGGGTGTTCCAAATATGTTAACACTCTAGCCAAAACGACTTTGTTCAAATCATCGACTTTCAGAAAACACGCAAAACCTCATTTTATGTTGAATCTTATGACTTCAGAGGAAATACGCGTGTAGGAGAAGTCGGAACAATCTGTGGTCACGTGCTCTCTTACATTTTGCGATTGACTATTCAATACAAAAAAAGGATTTTTCAATCTACTGCCGATTACGATTAGGGACAAATCTTTTTTCATTGCATATTCAGTGGAGTTATTTGAACGTTCAATCTTTCTATCAATCACAAGGAGTGAAGCTCAATCTTCTACAGCGATTGAAGTTAGTGAGAATTCTTTTCAGATTGAATATTTAATCAAGATATTGATTTGCTTTGTTTTTTAATCTTTTGCCGACTGCAATTAGGGACAAATCCGTAACGATTGAAAAAAAGATTGAAAATGTTCACTCAAAACAGTTTGAAAACTCATTCCATCCACATGCAACGTATTTGGTAGTATACAATAGAAGTAGCACTTGATTGAATCAGTCTACAAAAAGTGTTAAAGTCATTCCAAAAATTGATTTCAATCTATTTTTCAATCATTTAGATTGACTCCTGTAATCAATCGCTAAAAGATTGAACTATTTATAGTTGACTGCCCCCCCCCCCCCCCCCTCTCTCCTGGAGTACACACGGGTTTTTAGGTGGCATACCATTCAAAACAGATTCATCAAAGTTTATTTGTCATTTTCCTTCATCAGATTATAATATGCAGAGAAAAAACCAAGTTTCGTAAGAATGAGAGGAATCAAATAGATCCGATTTCCGTTGAATATTAAAGGTATATTATGTGATCTTTCCAGGGAAGGCCCTCAACATCGAAAAAAAATTGAAAGCAGATTTTCTTGCAGATTTACGGCATTTCTGATCATAAATCGTACATACATTCCAAGTTACAGGGCGATACGATTCTTACTTACTTCAAAATCATGGTTTTAGAGTGAAAATAAACTGTCGGATATCCGACAACTTATTTTATTCTAGTCTAAATTCACTCTAAAACCATGATTTTGAGGTAATTAGGAATCGTATCGCTCTGTAACTTGGAATGTATGTACGATTTATGATCAGAAATGTTAATCTGCAAGAAAATCTACTTTCTAAAAAAAATCATGAATAGAGGGCGCTCTCTGGAAAAGATCACATAATATGCCTTTAACTTGAGAAATCTGATAGACGACAGAGAAACCTACCGACAGCCGGATAGCCTGGTGTTAGAGCATCACCAAAGTCAGACATTGTACCACCGCGTTGTACCCCTGTACCAGGAAGGTATAAGCCATCCGGATATACGGCTTCGCCTTTGACAGACCAGTCCGCAGGATCCGAATACAGAATGATTCCTTTGGCGCCAAATTTGCCAGCATTTTCCGCCTGTTAATTCAATTGTTTTGTTCATCAAAAACTGTAACAATTTGTAAACAGCAAATCCTATTCGAATAATGTTTAGGCCTACACGTAGGTCAATATACGCAAATGTATGTTTAATGGAGAACAATAAGACAAATCAATGCACGTGCACTGATGTTGATGTGTGAATAATGTCACTACCAACTCTAACTCGAGATCACCACACGGCAACAGATTTCTTTTCCGACACCCAAAATTCACCAGAAAGGTCACCCCGACCCCCCCCCCCCCCGGATTTGAACCACGGACCTCCAGCACCCCAACCCATATCCTAGCCACTACACCATCGCTGCCAGTCGACACTCGGCGAGTATATTCGCCTCGTTATTGCCTGGGTCCGTTTTGTACACCAAAAACCTGCACGCCGGGTAATAAAAACATTTTTTCCGCACAGTTGCCGTGTGGTGTAGTATAGATAGGGTTATAGGAGTGGGGCCAAATCCAAAACCGCCGTTTTTGCGAGGGAAGAAATTTGAGTGACATTTTCAATTGTCCTGATATCCCAGTTAGGAAATTAGATACCTTAAGTATGTGTTATTTAAATGATCTACCAATACACTACAACATGCAAGAAAAACACATAGCCACGGTTAAGCAAGTTGCCATAGCAACACATTGTCCATGCGAGGGACGGAATTGACTACATGAACAAATTCCGTCCCTCACATTTTAAATAATGTATTGCTTACAGGAACACAATTCATCTTAGCTATTTTGTTTGTCTTTGCTGTTGGAAGTGTATTGGTTACTTGATCAAATAATACCATTAATTTTTCTAATCAGTGAAACTGGAAAAGCAGACCATTAAAAATGTAAAATTCCGTCCCTCGCAAAGTTGCAGAGAAATTCCGTCCCACGCACACAAACATGTGTTGCTTCGGCAACTTACTCCATCATGATTGGGTTTCTTTGGTTTGTAGTTGAAGTACAATGGGTGTATATTCAAATAACATACTTGAGCTGGTTAAATTTCTAACTGAAACAAACTGACAATTAAAAAATAAAATGATGTCTCTTGCAATTGACATACTTTTGGATATGGCTCACTGCTCATTTGCGCAAGTGTAGTGTTGTTCTCATTTATCAAATATAAACATAGGCTATTCATGTAAAATTGACCTACAATCCTGGAAAGTCTTGGAACGCTTTACGATTTAACAACGGTCAACTATCAGCCCGTTTCCCCACGTGCAATGTTAGTTCGACCTTACGTGCGCACCACGGATGTCATTTTCACCGTTTTGTGGTGAGGTCGTGCTCACTAAGAGTGTATCGATAAACCTAGCACTGGACTCGTGCCTCCTCAATAGCCTAAAACATGCCCCTCTATTAAACATTGGTAGCAAAGATCCGGCTCTAAGTGTTGCTCCCGTCGGTCACATCTCGCTACGCTCTCGCAGCTCGGTCGATCGCCGCATCTCGCTACGCTCGCAACTCGGTACCAGAGCTAGGATAAACTTAGGAGAGCCAACAGTGATGACGAACCGTAAGCTAAACATTGAGGTTAGTCTACTAGCTACATCTGTTATTGTTAGACCGAAGTACAAGTCACAAGCATTATATGACCTAATATAAGTCTTATGATAATTGCAACACTTTTCTATCATTTTAGACTCCATTTCTCAAACTAAAACACCCCGCACTCCGCTATATATAAAGACGGGTCCCTTACTTTATCTCCTCTGTAAATAGCGCCATATCTTGCGATGATAATTTTATCCTTTACGTCTATGCCGAGTGTTCGCGTTAAATAGTGAAAATCCTCCGTTCGAGCGAAGTTGGCGTAAACAATATCCCCCTAAAAAGGATAGAATTTGTTTTAAAAATGTGTGAATTTGTTATTTAGGTATTCGTTTGTATGTTTGTGCGCACTCATACTCAAGTTTTATCGTATCATTAATCATATTTTTAAAGGCGTGGATTGATGGATTTGACTTATGACATCGGCTGATATGTATGTCTTCTGGCAATGAGTAATATCTGATTGATAGTAATGCGGTGGGAAATCTTTTTGTCATATACACCGTATAATTTGTTAAAAATAGATAATGTTGGTATAAATCTGAATAAAGATTGCATCTCGTTCCAGAATGAATTTGTAACAATACAATCGATAAAAAGATGGTGGATTGTCTCCTCACTCTGGTTACAATTCATTGTGCGTCGATCTTTAAACCACATTCCCGTACACTATCGAGATGTGTGAATGATTCAAAGCATAAAATGTATCGTATCTAAGTTCGTCTGGATTGTTATCTAACATCTGTGATTTGATTTCGCTGTGAACAAATCCAATAAATAGTGTATAATTGCCTTACTCACATTTTTAGTTTCATACGTTTCACTGTTAAATTGTCAGCTTCAGCAGACTGAAAACTGTCTTATGCCAACAACGAAATCAAATCACAGATATAATTATCGTGTTGTGCACATTATCTTAAAATGGGTATGGTCTGGAAATGTTTAAATCGATCGATTATGCATATACTGGACTATTACTAGGGATTCTCTATTAATTTTGGGATAGGAAAGTCCTATACTGCACGCATAGATCATTTAGATATAACAGGTCCCGTTTACATATAAATTAAATCATGCAACAGAGCCACTTTATGATGATCACTGGAATGAAAGGAATTTATAGATTTACATCAAGTCCGTCAGACACAAACAATGACGGTACGGTGTAAAGTGAGAAAATGAATTAAAATACATAAAATAAACATTGAAACGTGAAGTATAAAAACCGTGCAGCATATAGCCTTCAAAACCGCACAATTTTGCGGGAATTTCCCCAACAATTCGTCGATTAAGTCTATACCTAAAGCAGACGACAAAAACAGCGCCACCAAAAAATATGACAATATTCACCGAAGTTAAACCAAAAGTAGCTTCAGATCGGCAAGTTGAGTGGCACACCCCTGCTTCTACGCCCTGAGACAAACATCCTAAGGCATAGTCTCAGACTACGCCACTGTTTCATTTCCCGCCTTATTCAAAACATATATATCGTGTTGTGCATATTATCTTAAAATGTGTCTAGTTTGGAAATTTAAAACCGACCAATCATCAATTATGCAAACACTGGACTACTTTTCTGATCGGACATCAAATAGTGATTCCTCATCCTCAGTGTAAACTACTTACTTCCACATTCCCAGCCGGTGAATACGCGTTGAAAGGAGGTAGACCATTCGTTGTGCTGCTCGCTGAGTCTAAGACTTCTTCGTTCAGCTGACATTCATAAGCAACCGTACCATCACCAGCCAGCAATTGCACCTAATAAAATAAATAAAATTGTTTGTTTGTTTGTTTACACGTTCGGTCCGTACGGCAAAATGCTCGGGTCAAGCTTAAAGCCTATGTAAGCATGCTGGCTGAATGAAATGAAAGTTAGAAAAGATGGAAGAAAAGAATGAAGTAAAAAGATCAAATCTCATTTGCCACACAGGCGGTTGTGATAGCAATGTTTATCAACAAAAGCAACGGTCGAAGGGACTTGACTGTCGATACATACTTGAGGGAACAGCGAGTTTTAAAAGCACGGACTCTAAACTAAACAGGATGCGCGCGCATACCACCGGGCAAAGAACAATGGCAACTGCCGACCAAATATTTGGTATGACGTCACCTGTCCCCCCCCCCCATCTATAAACATGATAACTCTAAAACTCTCTATGGTTTTCTTTTAAATAATATCAGACATTATAGAAATATTCTTTTACCCTGTTTTCTTCACCCGGTACAGCGGAGGGATATGAAAGCAACACTTGATTCGGGACAATCTCAGCCTTGTCAAGTCCCTGATCTAACCATTGGTCTCGTATCCATTCAGCAATTTTCTTGCTGACGGGAGTTCCTGCAATATGTGGTTCAGTCGTAAGGTATCTGCAATATAATGTCCAATACATTGGCAAAGAAGAGGATAATAAACATAATTAGCAGGTCATATTATAGGCCTATACATAACACGCATCATAATAGTCTCGATATAGTATAATGTCAACAAGTTACTGACAACCATTATGTTCTGATGGGTAATTGCATGAGGAACTAATATGCATGGTAACATTATGATTGGAATAGGTATAAAATAATATTAAGTTTAAATTAAAATATGAAGAAGAAAAGAAAAAATCGATATTTTTTTAACATTCTTAATCACAACATGTTAAAATTAGGTCCTATCTAAAAAAAGACGCCTACTTCGGTGGCGAAAAAAAAAAATCCGCCCGACCCCAACCTCCATGCCCCCCCCCCCCCTGAAAAATCAAATGGTGCGTCACTTACAGAACAAAGTCACGTGTGTTACTATGATACAACATTATAATTCATTTTATTTTTTGTTAAATTAGGCTAGTCCGCGACCCCACAAAAAGTGCGTCGCGACCCCAACTGGGGTCGCGACCCAGAGGTTCGGAACCCCTGGTCTAGTCAAACGTGTATTATAGGTCTTTCATTAAACTGAAATGACAACTTTAACTTCACATTTCTACGTGACTTCCGAACCACGGTGCGCCTACTTCAGCCTGCACGGTCTGAAGGAGGCTATTTGTAGTAGTTATCAGTATAATAATCAAAATGGCAAAACAAATTCCATTTGCAGACTGGAATAGTGCCGTTTGATTGAAAATGGCATCACCTCGCTACAAACTCTAATTTGATAAATTCAAAATTACTGTGGAAAGCATTGACCCTAGTGGTGGAAGACATGGCACAAACATTCATGGGTACACACACCCCACCATAAACTCCCAAAAGCTGAACAAAAGAAAGGCCCCTATCTATAAGGTTTATCGTGAATCGAAAAAAGCAATTGATTATCCTTTTCTGTTGCATTGTGGGATCGCAAAAGGATAAAATCTGCCCCGTTCTGGATCCCACAATGCATCAGAAAAGGATAATCAATGGATTTTTTCCGATAGGCGATAAGGCTTATTATATTATATATTATGGGATAAACGCTGAAGCTGCTTTGCTGCTCCCGAGGCTGTGCTCCCGGGGATGTGCTCCCACCCTATGATAGTAGCTCACCTGAGTGTTTGCCGTATTCTCTTTGGATCCATGGTGTCTAATAATTCAATACTGATACGCTCGTCTTTCAATCCTTTAGCCGGAAAATAGTCGATTAGATTACCTATGACAAGTCCTATGATAAGACATAGAATTCCCAGTATAAAGTATGGACGAAGTTGTTTAAATGGACGGCGTCGTTTAAATTCAGCAGTCACCACCATCATGACCATGGTTTATACGTCATGTACTGATGTTAATAGTAGCTCACCTGAGTGTTTCCCGTATTCTCTTTGGATCCATGGTGTCTAATAATTCAATACTGATACGCTCGTCTTTCAATCCTTTTGCCGGAAAATAGTCGATTAGAATACCTATGACAAGTCCTATGATAACACATGGAATTCCCAGTATAAAGAACGGACGAAGTTGTTTAAATGGACGGCGTCGTTTAAATTCAGCAGTCAGCACCATGGTTTGTGTTAGGGAAGACGACGGATCTCATGAATATGATTAAAGCGTTTGTCTTTGAATCCTACCTTGATGAGATATGTTTTAATTTACCATACAGTGCAGTTAAGTAGTGTGCGTGTAATCAACTGATACATTGAAACCGATAGGCCACGAACAAAAGAAATGTTCTTAAGGCCCGACCGACCCATTTCTTTTCGAATTTGCATCCAAAACATTGAGAACATTTTTTTGATTATGTGTATGCAAATTTCCGATTTTTTGTTGCAGTGACATTTTGAAATGTGTGGATTGTTTTGAAAGTTTTGAATTTTTCTTTTGAATTTTTTTTCCCGAAATACTAAACACACCCAAAAAATACCCCCGCCCCCCAAAAAAACCCGCCCGACGACCGACCCTAACTGAGAGGGCTGTTCGTCGTAAACAGGATTTTTCTTTCGTGGCCTTATAAGTTATATAGGGATTGTTTGTAAGTTTGTTTTCACGCAGACAAACGCTTGTTTGTCTGCCCGATGTAGGCTATCAACATCAAGTTTCAGATCAGTAGCTTCCGAACTTGGAATGGGTCAAGGCTACCACATCGCATTCATAAAAGATTGTAACTAACTATATACAAAATAATTTTGCAAAATAATTGTCCCATATAGGGATAGGGATACTGTACTACGGTTTCGTTTCATGTCTATACACTATACAGTCATCAAAAACGTAACTATACAGATAATACATGGGCTTCTAACTCTCTAAAAATATATATTTTACCTAAAAATATTAATTTATAAAGTTGTTGAGACATTTATCTTCTTTAATATGAGATACCGGTATTGCATGCTAGGATCGGGTGATAATTTAGGAAGTGACACTCCCAAATGTAAGTCCGATTTTCATTTTCACATTTTTATTTCTACACGCGGACATATATATCTATACGGGGTACCTTAGGGAGCAGTTCCATTTATACGCGATAAATTTATCGCGACTGTATCGGGGCCTGATATGTTTTGGACCCGATGTTTTTCAAGTTGATACGCGATAAAATAGTCATCAGATTCAGGCCCCGATAAAATAGACATCGGGCCCGATACGAGGCCTCTGCCATACCCTGGGGTATGTTTAGCAAATAGAGCGGGACATTGTTTAGCAAATACACGAGCATAATACAATTTACGTTAAACATCCATAATCAATAACATTATCTCTAAAAACAGGAAATGCTGAATTTGTACCTTACAACTAGAATAAATAACCCGAAGCTTATTTACATACCGACCACTTATCTTTCGTTATATTTAAACAAGCGGTAATACGCTACTCGATAAATAATCCTTTGCTACTCGCAACTGTACGCGATAAAAATCTCATCGGGGCCTGATAAAAAACTCATCGGGGCCCGGAACATTCTCGCAATTTTTATCGCGTACAAATGGAACTGCTCCCTTATCGATTGCCGGTAGTGCAATTGGCATGATTGGGGGATGCATGCTCAGGTTGGACAGTCGGCCGTGTTGTTCCGATGGATCAATACGCCACACACACGCTACATGTACCTGTCATACTCTCTCCCGTGTTGAAACTTTCTAAAATGTGAAAATGAAATTGTGACTTTACCTTACATTTTAGATTGTCCCTCCTGCATATTAAACCGATCCTAGCGTGCAATATCTCATATTAAAGAAGATACATTTCTCAACAACTTTATGTTTTAATATTTTTAGGTAGGATATATTTTTTGTTTAGAGTTAAAAGTCCATTTATTACCTGTATAGTTACTTGTTTTGACGACTGTACACGGTATTTGTACATGATGCTATAGCCGTCAAACGCGAAAGGATTCCAATACCAAATACGACACTTAGACCATCATTTTGTTGACTTCCTTCATTCTTTAATCTCATCTTTAGACCATTAATCCAAGTTCTCCATATCCTTCTGAGATCCCCCCCCCCCCCCCCCCCCCCCCCCCCCCCTTAAACAGCCAAGACTCAACTGCCCCGAAAGTTAACTCTCCATCTCATAGGAAATCCCAGTATAACTACTGGGGAAACGACTGTCCCACGATTTGTCAATATAGAATGTGACGTCATAGCACATAGATACAGAGATACCAGTACAGTGATATCAATGGGCAGGGCGGTCCGTGTATATAACCGGACAATCGTTTTTCGTTATTTCGTTTTCAACACGGTAAGCAAAAAACACAAATAGGATCATTTTCTGTTTGACTGTCACAGTAGAAAAAACAAACAAGAGAAAAACTAGAATTTTTAAGGTTCGTTTTTATTCCTCTATTTTCAACTAAGGAAAACTAAAAAGATCAACCACATTCGTTTTTCTTTTTCAAAATAGAGTGTAAAAATCAATCAGAAGAAAAATAAATAAATACATATATTCGTTTTACTTAATCCGTTTTCATATATATAAAACGAAATAAACAAGTGTATTCGTTTTTCATTCTTCAACCAGAATTGTAACCAAAACGCAATAGAAAAACCTAATTTGATCTTGTTTCAAACATTCGTTTTTCTTGATACATTTTGAAACAAGACAAATCAAAATTGCCATGTATGTTAATGATTCGTTTTACTAACACAAATACAAAAAACAAACAGTAGAAAATGTAAGTTTGAAACATTCGTTTTTATAACTTCATTTGCAAACAAGAAAAACGATATGAATCAACTACGATCGTTTTTCGTTTCTTAAACACTTGTATAATAAGTAAGCAAGAGAAAACCCTAAATTTTAAGAGTTAGTTTTTCTAACTTTATTTTCAAAACAAGAAAAACAAAAAGATTACTGCATTCGTTTTTCTTTTAATTCGATCAAGAACAAAATAACAAACACTATAAAGATTGTTTTGGGACGTTGGTCCGTGTATATAACCGGACAATCGTTTTTCGTTATTTCGTTTTCAACACGATAAGCAAAAAAACCAAATAGGATCATTTTCCGTTTGACTGTCACAGTAGAAAAAACAAACATGAGAAAAACTAGAATTTTTAACGTTCGTTTTTATTTATTAGGCCTATCAAATTATTGTAGAACGAAAAACGATTGTACGTGTTAAGATAAACGAATATATCAACTTTTTTGACTGATTTTCCCACTTTTGCTGGAGAGAAGAAAAACGAATAAGGTTGATATTTTGAGTTATTCTAAGTTGAAAATGAAGGGATAAATACGAATGTTACAAAAACAAAATTAATCAAATAAATTGTTTTCATTATAAACCTTTGAGAAATTAGAGTCGAAAAAAAAGAAAAATGACCACACATATCCTGTTCTGATTTACCTAGATGCAAAATGAAATATGAAAAACAAACTTTTAAATTACCTTTTCGTTTTTCTTGATTGAAAATTGGTTAGAAAAACGCCTGATTGTATTAAAGTCCCAAAACGATTTTTATAGTGTTTGTTATTTTGTTCTTGATCGAATTAGAAGAAAAACGAATGCAGTAATCTTTTTGTTTTTCTTGTTTCGAAAGTAAAGTTAGAAAAACTAACTCTTAAAATTTAGGTTTTTCTCTTGCTTACTTACCATACAAGTGTTTAAGAAACGAAAAACGAACGTAGTTGACTCATATTGTTTTTCTTGTTTGCAAATGAAGTTATAAAAACGAATGTGTCAAACTTACATTTTTCTACTGTTTGTTTTTTGTATTAAGAAAAACGAATGTTTGAAACAAGATCAAATTAGGTTTTTCTATTGCCCTTTGGTTACAATTCTGGTTGAAGAATGAAAAACGAATACACTTGTTTATTTCGTTTTTCTTATATGAAAACGGATAAGAAAAACGAATATTTGTATTTATTTATTTTTCTTCTGATTTATTTTTACACTTTATTTAGAGAAAGAAAAACGAATGTGGTTGATCTTTTTAGTTTTCCTTAGTTGAAAATAGAGGAATAAAAACGAACGTTAAAAATTCTAGTTTTTCTCATGTTTGTTTTTTCTACTGTGACAGTCAAACGGAAAATGATCCTATTTGGTTTTTTTGCTTATCGTGTTGAAAACGAAATAACGAAAAACGATTGTCCGGTTATATACACGGACCGATCCAATTAGGTTTTTCTATTGCCTTTTGGTTACAATTCTGGTTGAAGAATGAAAAACGAATACACTGTACTTGTTTATTTCGTTTTTCTTATATGAAAACGGATTAAGAAAAACGAATATATGTATTTATTTATTTTTCTTCTGATTGATTTTTACACTTTATTAAGAGAAAAAAACCCGAATGTAGTTGATCTTTTTAGTTTTCCTTAGTTGAAAATAGAGGAATAAAAACGAACCTCAAAATTGCTAGTTTTTCTCTTGTTTGTTTTTTCTACTGTGACAGTCAAACGGAAAATGATCCTATTTGTGTTTTTTGTTTACCGTGTTGAAAACGAAATAACGAAAAACGATTGTCCGGTTATATACACGGACCCGGTCAGGGCCTACGTGTTTATCATGGGCCAATCGCCTCCGTCTAATCATGGAAGTAAACAGTGTCTGTATACTTCCATGGTCTAAATACATGTACAATCAGTGTACTAAGGCCGTGAGTGACCGATTCCAGTTCTACTTCAATACGACTGCTAGTACAGGAAAACTGACCTCTCAGGTCGCGTTGGTCGGTCGGTTTCTTACTTATACTTATAAGTAAAATGTTTTGTTTTTTTGAGTCGGTATTCATTTGCATGTGCATTTCCCCACACCAATGTCTAATTTTTTTTAAAAATTGGTCGATCGGGCTCTTTTCTTTTTTTCGTCGCCTATAGGTCCTCATTACTAATTTGTAAATCATCGGTCAAAGCATAAACGAACTTCTATTGTTTTAATGGAGAGTACTTCATTACAATAAGTCCGATATATTAATGATCTAAAATGCTAATGAAAGGGTACAGTATAGCAAATATGATATAGAAAAACAACGGATCTCATTGATTTTGATGATGAAAAATATATTGAACTTTTGGCATCGATGGGTATTATTCATTTTTGGACAGCCTGTATAAAAGTGTACAGGGTGAGTCAAAAAAAAGTGTACTCAACTTCAGCGATTTTTTTTAGAAAAAGTATTCGTTTGTTTTCAAAACGATATACTACGGTATAAAGACAAATTAATTAGCTTTAATATGAATTTTATCTGGTTTAGATTGGTTGAGGGAAACTTATTTTACACTGTTTTGAATAAAAGTGACCAATTTAACGTCCGAACACGCTTTCCAGATCTTGACCATTATATTTCATAAGATACGACCAATAAAAAATTACAATACCGACAGTGAAAGGATCAATTCCTTTGTTATGAAATGATTAAATTGTGGTAATTGTGTCATAAATAGGCCTTAAAGCTGTCTATTGTTTTAATCTATTAGGAGACAATTTTGAACAAGTGTATTGTCTACTTAATTCTTTTAATAAACAAGATGTGTAATGCTTTACATCATAATCCTAGTAAACATTATTAATCTCGTTAAGCTTGAAATTAAAAACCGTGTTTTAGGTGAAAAAACAGCTCCTGTACAGAAATAGTCATATTTACTTAACGGTATCATCAAATAGCGTGATTTTTTTCCAGATGGTAGCAAAGAAATGGCGCAATCATTTAAAGTTTTGTTTGCCTTGATTTTGTGGTCAAACATATTTTTTTTGATTTTTTCAATTAGGGTACACTTTTTTTTGACTCACCCTGTATTGTGAAAATCAGGTCAACTTAAAGAAGGGAATAACCTTCTAACAGAAGCATTCTTTATGTCTATACAGAATGTGTATGGTGAAAATCAGGTCAAATTGAAAAATGGGGAATTACCTAAAATCCCCTTCTTCAATGAAAGAAAGGTCAAAATCCGGTGAACTTGATAAAAAAGGAGAATTACCTTAAAAATTCCCATTCGTCAAATGTCAAACTTCACGCGCTCTCTCACTGTTGTAATGCCTCGGGGTTCGAAAGTGTCAACCATATACTACTTGCACTACTTGTATCCATTAATTTGAGTACGGGGTTTCAATTCGGGGTTCAAGGTTAATCTTCCACTTTATGATTGCATTTTCTCATTGGATTACACTTGACACTGGGCCTGGGGTGTGTTTACTATAAGATGAAACACGACCCCTGGAAACTACGTTTCGTAATGGTGATGTATAGAGGTCTATCGTCCTGTTCTGATTTCTAAATTCTACTCTGAACAGGGGATCTAGATGTAGGCCTATAGTGTATTTACCATACCCTTGAACAGGGTTGGAACTTCCGATTTTTTTCAACTAGCCAGTCGGGCAGGTAACTCACATAATTTACCTGCCCGACAAAAATTCCACCAGCCCGCGTTTTTTTCCATAATATTTTGCAGCAAACAATTAACAGCAAGACTACTTTTAAATGATGATACAATTACATATTTTTGTCTTTATTGTACGATGTTCCACATAACCCTAGCCCGTAACAGCTTCTCGTATTCATCATGTATCAACCTTTGATCTCCTCTATAATCATGACACATCTGATGATGAAATTATTATGAACTTACTGTTACTTACACTTTGAGCTTCAAAAATGTTACCCGCCAGTCGGACGGGTACCTTTGCATCTTCACCCGCCCGACACGAAAGGTACCCGCTATGGGCGGGCGGGCGGGTCTTATTTCCATCCCTGATTGTTTATGGTCAAAGTTGGATTGCATTTTTATAATACGTCATGTACTGATGCAAATAGTATCGCTCACCTGAGTGTTTCCCGTATTCTCTTTGGATCCATGATTTCTAATAATTCGTTACTAATACTCTCATCTTCCGATCGTTCTCCGTTTCTACCACTGTCACCTTTCTCCTTATTAGCGGAGAAATAGCCGACTAGAATACCTATGATAAGGCCTATGATAAGACATAGAATTCCCAGTATAAAGAAGGGACGGCGGCGACGGCGTGTAACTTCAGTACCCATGGTTTGTGTTAGAAGTGAAGGATTTCGTAAAAGCCTTATTCGGCCGAGTGCACCAATGGCGGGTAGCTGAAGAATTATAGCGCTACCTCGCTAGTATAACTGAGGTGCGTACCCAAAATTGTGAGAGCACCAAACCGGGGTAAAAGCTAACTAGGCTAGTAACGTGCGAATAATTTACGCTAAATCTTATACCTGACCTGACCGGACCCAAGAGTTAAGTTGAAGCTTAACTGTTTATGCTGTAACTATATGATAATTTCTGATTTGCCCGATGGCGATGGACGATTACATGTCATAGATATGATGATAAATGGGAGATTTCTATCATACAGGGTGTCCCAAAAGTCTATGCACGTTTTTGAAGAGTCATATCTCATAAAATATAAATCATATGGTATAAATTTAACCATATTTTGATAGACGAGACTTGGGAAATTATTTTGATACCAAACACAACCCTATTGGTGAACCTAAAACATTATTACACTGGTTGGAAGTTTTTGGCCATGTGCCAGACCCACCCATACCAAATACCACACATTGTTGCTAAAATCAGGTGCGCATAAATTAACAGTATGAAAGCAACGTTGCGCATTAGTCAAAGTTCACATGCTTGCTTACCTTGCAACATTAATGTTATTACCAAACTCGGTCACTCATAACATAAATAGGCGTAGTAGACAACATTGCACAGTAAAAGTCTTCATTCAAGATGGTAAACAGCATACGATAAGCGAATACAAATTGTATGGTTCTACGCTGAAACAAATTCAGTTCAACTTACTCAACAAAAGTTCAGAAAACATTTCAAAGTGAAACGCGCACCAGGAAGAATATCCATTTTGAAGTTAGTGGATACATCTTTTAACACAGGAACTGTGCATGGTTTGTATCGATGTGGTAGAAAGCCTGGTAGATCAACAAGTCACATTGATGTCATAAGACATGCAGTAGCCAAAGATCCAAAGAGATCTATTCGCCGACTTTCCGCAGAAAACAAGATTAAAAGATCAATTGTTCACAGAATTTTACGTAAGGACTTGAAGAAGTGTCCATACAAGATTCAGATCAAACAAAACATTAAAGCAGCGGACAGATATAGTTTGTTATTATGATGGGATCACTGTAATGTAAAATTATAAACATTAATTGACGGATCACTCTCCGTGTCACTAACTCTACCCGTCTTTTGTAAATCTCAATGGTATGGATTTATGAACTTTATTCCTCCAAAGTATAAAATTACATTTTTGCAGTAATATATATTTTACTTCTAGGGTGGCATTACAACCAGATGTTACTCCAATGTTTGGTATCAAAATTATTTCCCACATCTCCTCTTTCTAAATATGTATTCATATTTTCAATACGACTTATATTTTGTGAAATACAAAGCTTCAAAGTCGTGCATAGACTTTTGGGACACCCTGTACAATTCATTATCAATTTATGCATTATTTACTCAATGATGCATTTATGACCAATTGTATTATAAAATATCTTAAATCTATCCACAATGATGCATGCAAAATTGTAGAAATAATTTCAAACAATAAGTCAACCAACCAATCAATCAAATTAATTAATTAAAGTGGCATTAAGAGATGTGGTTGAGGCAGCGCCCTCAATTACAAAAATATATGATAAAAACTGGGATTTGTATATTTTTACAATTATATTACATGTATGAACTTACACCTATAAGGATTAAGAAAAATCAGCCCTCTTTGTACAACAAAACGTCGATTCAAAATGCTGGTAGAGCCGCAACCAGCATTTTACATGGTTAAGGGTGGTATTCCAACATATTTAAAATATTGTTTTAATCAAGTTTTGCTGGTTTTTTTTGTAGTAGAAACAACAATAATGGCAATATTTAATGTTCATCTTGAATTCTGAAGTAAATTAATTAAAATGAAAAAAATTCAACATGACATTGTGTCCCTTTAATTAATTATGTAACATGAAATCAAATACTATTGAAATAAACGAATACATAATTAAATAAATGAATTAACACATATGCCTAGTTTTATAGATGAATGGCTGAATAATTGAAAATTATAAATAAATTAATAAATACATTAAAAGTAAATAAAAAAAGATGTATAACAAAATAATGATGTATACACATTTAATAAATCAATTGATTAATAATAAATAAATACTTAGGTACGGTATGTCAATACCTGGGCCATTATATTGAATGATTTCATTAAGTCACCATCATGTTTAAAACAATAAAACATATGAAAATGTCGGGAATCGAACCCGTATCTCCGTATATAAAAGACTGGATCGCTGTAGCACGCCACAGAGATTGGTCGCTAGAAGTGGCATCATGCTATACATCACTGAACTATCAATTACAAATACGGATTTTTATCATGAAAATTGTACCTTTTAGTGCAACATTTGTATGTGACACTCGCCCATGATAGTCCTTATTTTTGAAAACGCGGTAAAAAACTTCGAAATATTTGGCCACAAAAATGACAGCATATGCGCCAATTAATTTTGTAAGGGGACGATGCTGATTAATGTGAATATTCACCTCGCTAGTTACTATTCTGGTGTTACTCACCAGTTATGCTCTCAGAATTTCATAATTACATCGTTTAATAGTAAGTTACGCTACAATTAGGGCATAATAGAGAGGTAGCTTAGCTCCCTATTAAGTTACGCCAGTTTGGTGCACTCGGTCGAGCGTTTTTGCACAATATTGGTGAATTTCCACAATTTTGTGTGTGGTGAAAATTCGAAAAATAAAATAGGTCGGTCGGGCCTGTATAGAACAAGCTTTCTTTATGCTGTTAGTTTAGTTCATGCTAGATTACATGTCCTTTTCTTATTTTAATGTATTCTTATATTTAATTTAGTGTCGTCACCTTATACTCAATTATACTTTGTATTTCTTAGTTGTTTTAAATTTATCCATGAAAGTTTGGGTATATCTAGATGAACAAGACCTAATGTATAATACATGTATGTCAGCGCATGGATTCATGGTCAGCAGCGTCACTCATGTCTCGTATATTAATAGTACAGTGGGAAGCGTGTGTCGAGCTTGTTTCCACGCGGCGTAGTATTATTCAGTGATAATGAGCGAATCAATCGATGTACTATCCGTGAATCCGTGATTTACAACAGCTAATTAGACAGATACAAACAGACGATTACGCGGAGAAATAAATACATGATTAGTTACTATCACTCATTACGGATATTATGTATCTTATATGATATAGGTGTCATTATGCCATAACAATAATGACAGACCAGTATAAATACAATTATTACGAAGTTAAAATGCTTTTTTTCTTGGGTAATTAACTAGTGGGAACTAATACCGTGTATTTATATTTTGTTTACTTATTTATTAACTAGTGGGAACTAATACCGTGATTTTTGTATTTATTTTTTTATAAGTATATTTGTTTATTATCAATTTTTATTTTTTTAAATTTTTTTATTATCTTTTGTATTTTTTATATTTTAATTTTTTTTAGTTATTTTTTTAATTTTTTTTAATTTTTTTTTATCTATTTGATAATTTATTAAACTGCCAGTTACTATGAATGGATTGCTTGTTTTCAACATATTTATTGATTGATTGAGTGATGTATTGATTGATTGATTGATTGATTGATTGATTGATTGATTGATTGATTGATTGATTGATTGATTGATTGATTGATTGATTGATTGATTGATTTATTTATTTATTTATTTATTTAATAAATTATCAAAATGATGCACTGCCCGTATCAAAAGTGCTCAATTCCTAAGAAGAGCGTAATATGATGAAAACAAGCAGTAAATTAAGAATTATTTATACATAGTAACTGGCAGTTTCATGCACACCAACCACACAGGGTGGTGGCAATCTTCAGACTGAAGTACATCTAATTATAAAATAGTCAACAGTAATAATATGGTAATACATTATTTTAATCTTTATTCCCTTTTTTCTTTCTTTCATTTTTATTTTTATTTGTTTTTTTATTATTTATTTATTTATTTATTTATCTTCCTTTTTTCTTTCTTTCATTTTTATTTTTATTTGTTTTTTTATTATTTATTTATTTATTTATTTATTTATCTTCTTTTTAATCTTTTTTTATATTTATTTATTTTATAAAATTTATTATTTCAATCTTTATTCCCTTTTTTCTTTCTTTCATTTTTATTTTTATTTGTTTTTTATTATTTATTTATTTATTTATTTATTTATTTATTTATTTATTTATTTATTTATTTATTTATTTATTTATCTATTTATTTATTTATTTATTTATTTATTTATTTATTTATTTATTTATTGTATTATTTATTTATTTATTTATTTATTTATTTATTTATTTATCTTCTTTTTAATCTTTTTTTATATTTATTTATTTTATAAAATTTATTATTTTAATCTTTATTCCCTTTTTTCTTTCTTTCATTTTTATTTTTATTTGTTTTTTTACTTTGACGAGGTCGTCGATATTTCATTCTTTCTTTCCTTTTTTCTTTCTTTCTTTATTTGTTTGTTTACTTTGACTATATAAAAGGAATCGATATTTTGAATTAGTATCATATTCTATTCTAGATGCAACACTCAGTATTTAACCATGCGTGGTGTGATTTTTATTTATAACTGATCTGTCTCTGGGCTCATAATTCGTTTAATCGTATAAACTCTAATTAGTGCTTTTGACATTGGGCATATTTTAAGGCTCATTAACTAATAACAAGTAAGCGTCGTCCGTGGGAAATTGTTTAAGCAATAGGCACGGGCTCGGGCGCAGTGCGGCCTATTTTGCAAGCTTGTTTTCGTACTGTGTATTTTTAAAAGCCACAATAAATTGTAAAAAAAAGGTTTTGCCTTTAGTGAAATTTTATTTTGTTTAAAAGCAAATTAAATATTGCCAAATATGACAAGGCGGGTTTTGTGGTTGTACAGGGGTAGTAGCTGGAATTTATTTTACTACACAGTTTGGTTAAATAAAATAAAATGAGGATTTATCTTTAGGATAGTCCTCTGTATACTGTAGGCTACACTTTAAAGGGTCCTGATCCATTCCCAATAAATGAAGCCAAACTTGAACATGTAAGCCTACCTGTATTACATATGAAAATGTTAAAACAATTGATTACGGCGGGTTGTAGGTTTATGTAACAAGTCCATAATTTAATATTGGCCTGCGCGCGATCGCGTTTAAGGGTGCACTACACTAATTGGAGTATCCCCTAACCTTAAGGGCGGTGTTTAAAGCTAGAATCGGAAATATGAATGGCAAAATCCTCAATTAAAAAAACTTGACGGTAATACAATTGCGTAAATGCCTATGATTTTTGATTAATTATGATTAATGGGACATCACCTACATGCACCCTGACTATAAACTGTGAATATCATCTAGATAAATTTTGAGAGATCTTTCAAATTTGTGTTTTTTACTGGAAACATTGACGATTACGGCGGCATTTCCAAGCTCGTCAGAGAGGTAGTCAACTCCATGGGCGTATTTTGAAAAATCGAGCAGGTTCACCTACCTATTTTTTTCACTTTTTGGTGAGAAAATGTGATCATCTTTCAGAAAAAATCACTCTACAAGGTCCAATTTCGCAATTTAGTGGTCTAACACAGAGTTTTATATCAGTGTTTTTGTACACATCCCTATGGAGCTCTATTTAGTAGTGTGACCCCTTAAGGGAATTCGGCCGTATTTGACCCTTGACCCCATTATTAAGTAAAATTAGGTCAGATCATCAGCTGTTTTGAATTTTATTCGAGACAAATATTGTAAAACAAGGATTTTTCGACCAGAATGAGATTGTTTCGATCCAATTGTTGCCTTAATTTGACCTATTTTGACGGTTTTTTTGTAAGTAAGCCTATTGGAAACTGTAATTCTATGCTATTTAGAGAGAAAAGGATGATTTTTAAACAAACCGCTGCCTTTCATCTCATCTGACCGGACAATGTCGGATCAAATGCAGCAGTCCTACACAGTTTTAAGGTGCACCACTTGGGTAAAAAATGTCAAGTAAGCACTTTAATGGGGTACATGGGGGGGGGGGGGGGGGGTGATACGGAGCATAAAAGTAACTTACTATAAAGCCTTGAGTAAAATTTGGCCACATTTGAAATATCTATGAAGTAAGCTTTTTTTTTTTTTTTTAATATTTTTTTTATTATTCCATGCATTGATGATGAATGGAGTAGGCTTAAGCTTATGTTGTGTTACTAAGTTAAGCTCAAGTTGTAAAACTATTTTAAGATGTGAGGGTCACATCCATGAAGATATTGTGTATAATGCCTGCATTCTGGAGGCAAAACCATTTAACAGGTAAGTTAAATGATAAACAAAGTCTGACCTGATTAAGTGTACATCTGCTGTTATTTTGTAGATTAATTCATCAAATTTGAACATTGGTGGGGAAAGTCACCAACGTTATCATTTTGGAATCTATTTTCATTATTTTTGTACAACAACACAGTGCATGTACCCTACCCCTGTCAGTAAAAACACACCTAGACATTCAATACAACAAGAATTTCTTTAAAAGGGATGAACGCTGTCCTGACAAGTATTTCTTTTAAAAAGGATTGTAGCTGTCCTCACAAAATGTAATATTGCTATGTTAATTTTGCTATCTTCAGTAGATAGCAGGTATCCATACATGACAAATTCCACTCATAAATAATTATAACAACATGGAAATATCATTAAAATGATCACAAAATGTTCAAAAGGATTCAAGGTAGCTATTCCAATACATTTCAAGTACATTCAGCACAATATCAATTTCCTTAAGGGAATTCGGCCGTATTTGACCCTTGACCCCATTATTAAGTAAAATTAGGTCAGATCATCAGCTGTTTTGAATTTTATTCGAGACAAATATTGTAAAACAAGGATCTTTCGACCAGAATGAGATTGTTTCGATCCAATTGTTGCCTTAATTTGACCTATTTTGACGTTTTTTTTGTAAGTAAGCCTATTGGAAACTGTAATTCTATGCTATTTAGAGAGAAAAGGATGATTTTTAAACAAACCGCTGCCTTTCATCTCATCTGACCGGACAATGTCGGATCAAATGCAGCAGTCCTACACAGTTTTAAGGTGCACCACTTGGGTAAAAAATGTCAAGTAAGCACTTTAATGGGGTACATGGGGGGGGGGGGGGGGGGGGTACATGGGGGGGGGGGGGGTGATACGGAGCATAAAAGTAACTTACTATGAAGCCTTGAGTAAAATTTGGCCACATTTGAAATATCTATGAAGTAAGCTTATTTTTTTTAATTTTTTTATTTTTTATTATTCCATGCATTGATGATGAATGGAGTAGGCTTAAGCTTATGTTGTGTTACTAAGTTAAGCTCAAGTTGTAAAACTATTTTAAGATGTGAGGGTCACATCCATGAAGATATTGTGTATAATGCCTGCATTCTGGAGGCAAAACCATTTAACAGGTAAGTTAAATGATAAACAAAGTCTGACCTGATTAAGTGTACATCTGCTGTTATTTTGTAGATTAATTCATCAAATTTGAACATTGGTGGGGAAAGTCACCAACGTTATCATTTTGGAATCTATTTTCATTATTTTTGTACAACAACACAGTGCATGTACCCTACCCCTGTCAGTAAAAACACACCTAGACATTCAATACAACAAGAATTTCTTTAAAAGGGATGAACGCTGTCCTGACAAGTATTTCTTTTAAAAAGGATTGTAGCTGTCCTCACAAAATGTAATATTGCTATGTTAATTTTGCTATCTTCAGTAGATAGCAGGTATCCATACATGACAAATTCCACTCATAAAGAATTACAACAACATGGAAATATCATTAAAATGATCACAAAATGTTCAAAAGGATTCAAGGTAGCTATTCCAATACATTTCAAGTACATTTAGCACAATATCAATTTCCTTAAGGGTGCACTACACTAAATGGAGTATCCCCTAACCTTAAGGGCGGTGTTTAAAGCTAGAATCGGAAATATGCATGGCAAAATCCTCAATTAAAAAAACTTGACGGTAATACAATTGCGTAAATGCCTATGATTTTTGATTAATTATGATTAATGGGACATCACCTACATGCACCCTGACTATAAACTGTGAATATCATCTAGATAAATTTTGAGAGATCTTTCAAATTTGTGTTTTTTACTGGAAACATTGACGATTACGGCGGCATTTCCAAGCTCGTCAGAGAGGTAGTCAACTCCATGGGCGTATTTTGAAAAATCGAGCAGGTTCACCTACCTATTTTTTTCACTTTTTGGTGAGAAAATGTGATCATCTTTCAGAAAAAATCACTCTACAAGGTCCAATTTCGCAATTTAGTGGTCTAACACAGAGTTTTATATCAGTGTTTTTGTACACATCCCTATGGAGCTCTATTTAGTAGTGTGACCCCATAACAATGCGTGATGACATTGATCGATGGCACCCATTGTATTGATACTAAATCGCCCATTCTATGATTTTATAAAACAAAACACGAAAAACCCGACGGAGCATGTAGCCAACACACTGAACGCGCTCCCAACGGGTGTGTAACAAATAAGTTATGGATTGAACTGGGATTGAACGAGGAATGATGGGCCGTGTTCTGATGAAATTCACGGAATAGAGAGCGGGGATGTATATTGGTTCCAACAAAATACGTTCATTGTGCGTATTTGTTGGAACCAATCAGCATTCAGTTTTAAAGGTATGTGATCTTTTCCAGGGATGCCCTCAATCCTCGACAAAAAATTGGAAGCAGATTTTCTTGTAGATTTACTTTTCTGATCATAAATCATAAATATATTCCAATTACAGAGCGATACGATTCCTAATAACCTCAAAATCATGGTTTTAGAGTGAATTTAGAGTAAAATTTGAAAAATAGATTGTACCGGAGCGGTACAATCTATTTTCAAACCATGATTTTGAAGTAATTAGGAATCGTATTGATCTGTATCTTAGAGGATCTTTATTATTTATGATTAAAAAATGGAAATCTTCAAGAAAATCTGCTTTCATAGCAAAAATCAATGATAGAGGGCGCTACTTGGAAAAGATCACATAATATGCCTTTAAGTGTTGTTCTATACGGAATAAACGTTAACCTTGTTGTAGCATCATCCAAGCGGCACAGTTCGTTCCCATATTGAAAAGCACGTCCGACAATTACGCAGAGCTCTATGGTGTTAGAACTATGGACCGCAGGTCTATATAATGGTTGTTACGCGAGTATTATATTGAAACACAATATTTGTATTGCAATGATGAGAGTTATTTTCCTGGGATACTTCTTAGTCCTTTCTCTATAAAAATCACGTGCATGTCGAAACACAATTATATATGAAACTGATTATCCAAAATGATTATTATTATTTTCATTCAGCACAACATCATTTGCAGGCCTACAAAATGTGTCCACCATCATCGGTCCTCTTTGGGGTGAGCACTTGTCTTACCAGGACTGAGTGAAAGCTGCTGATATAGTCTTATATAGAGCCTATAAACGTGACTACTGTTTCTTATCCGAAACAACCGCAATTATTCCGAAACTGCTATCGATACAAAATAACTGAATTTATAGGCTTAAACTGGAACATAACATAGGCAATCCTTATCATGATTCAGTTATTTTTGTAACCAATCATTTTCCAGAGTTTTTTCAAACTATAAATATGATAAAAGGCGCAACTGCGGAATTCAACATACACTATAATAGACTAGATACAAAACTTGCTTTTATTATAGACAGTGTTGTTACGCTTTATTCCGTCATGGACTTGGACAAAGTCTAGCTTCGTTAACATATAATGTACCGGGTGGTTCAAAAAAAAGTTGACCCAAGTTCTAAGTAACTTTTCAACTACATTTTATAGTTTCAGAGAATTTTTGTTTACTTAGTCTTGATCAGCAGTAAATTTTGAAATTATCCTGAACAAATGATAAATTTAGCTTGTTTGGTTCTTCAGATATGGTTCATTACAGAGAGCATGCAAAAAACTGCCTTGTCCACGGGAGCGTCCTTTATAGAGATAGAATGCACACAGTGGACACACCATTGGTCACAAAAATTGTGAAAAAAGGAGAAAAAGAAAAAAACGAGACATCTGCCTGGTGCATGACATACCTACCTACGTACCTACGTTTCTTTGTTGAATGTGAATGAAAAATAAGCACAAAGATTGGGATACTTTGTAAGGGCGGGCTTTTCAATTCTGAATCTAGAGTATGCTGTTTTATTGAAAATAAAAACTAAATGACGCTCCCGTGGACAAGTCAGTTTTGTGCATGCTTCTGTAATGAACCATATCTAAAGAACCAAACAAGCTAAACGCGCCATTTGTTCAGGATAATTTCAAAATCTACACAATACACACATTTTTAAGTGTAAGTACACTAACATGTTTTTGTCCCAAAAATACAAGGGCATACAACGCATGTATATTATGTGTTGGTGTCATGAAAACAAGCGTTTGCAACGCGTAAAAATTAACACATAGTTGTATTAAATAAACAAGCATATATACAACGCATGCACATTCTAAGTGTTAGTACACTATAATACTCACACATTAGTGTTAGTATACTCCCACATATGCACCAACACATAGTTGTCCCAAATAAACAAACACATACAACGCTTGCACATTATAAGTGTTAGTACATTAACACTTACACTTTAAAAGTGTTAGTATACTCTCACATAAGCACTAACACATAGTTGTCCCCAAAAAAACCCATCACATACAACGCATGCACATTTTAAGTGTTAGAACACTAACACTTAACGGCGTTCAAAGTGTTAGTATACTCTCACATATAATATACACCAACACATAGTTGTCCCAAAAAAAACAATCGCATACAACGCATACACATTTTAAGTGTTAGTACACTAACACTTACACATTAAAAGTGTTAATATACTCTCACATAAGCACCCCCACTTAAACGTTCAAGTGTTAGTATACTATAAGTTAAAAGTTTTAACGGGTTCGCCGTCGGACGAGTTTTAATCTGTCAAGCTTTCGTCAGGATTAGCTCTGACTTCTTCAGGACCAAATTATTATAATATTAAACAAAACATAGAGATTACCACTTCTCTTGTTATCATCATTTGGGCTGCCCCTTGCCCGATGATTTGAGAGTAGGTGCCCTTTCCTACTTGCGAAAGAATTGGTGGCTCTGAAAAGAGCCGTTCAGATGGATTGCCGCTTCCACTGAACATGTAGGTTGCCACTGGCCTACTAAGGACTGCCCCTTGACCAATGGAAATAACGTAGAGACGGCCCCTTGTCTACTACACAGACTACAAAAGTCTAATGCACAGTAGTGCGGTCACTGATCTGTATCATGCAAGGATCATTATTAAGAGAACTACATAATTCTTTTTTTAATACATACAATTTAATTAATTAATAACAATATCTTGATCAATTTCGTTGAGTCCATAAATAAATTTGCTCATTATTCCTCCTGACATGGTTCCCATCCTGATTCCACCATAGACGAGAAATGGTGCCAATCTGGTTCAACAGGTATCTTCCATGTGCTAACGACTCGGGTATATCATTGTGTTGTTAAACAGATCAATGTAGCGTTAATCATTCATTTTCCCATCTACGAAATTATTTCCAATCAAAGTCCCATCACCAAAGATTCCTGCCCAAACAAGCAGTATTTGTCTGATTGTGGGCGGTCATAAGTGAAATCTAGAGGGGGGGGGGGGGGGGGGGTATTCCTGTGTGCATGGCTGATGAGACTGGAGTTCACTCGGCTTCTCCTTTGAAAGTCTGCCGCCACTTAAATAAATCATAGTCTCACAAGAGCGCTCTATTCCTCAGTCATGGTTTGACTCCATTCATACTGTTCTTTCCAGTGATTTAGCCAACGTGGCCCAGAAGATGTCTCGACTACTTTAGACAATCGATCATATCTCTGCTTCTTGACCACAGATTTTCATGAAAAAACAAAGCTTATTAAGAAGCTGAGGACATTCCCTTTGCATGGCATCAAAAATTGAAACAGAAATTACTTTGGAATTATTTTTATATATTTTTCAACATTGTATTACTTTATTGTTGCACCCTGTATACTAAAAAGTTGTTATTTGGTACACCTCTAACATTTGTCAAAATTCTGAAAATATTTTGACTGTAAAAAAAGATTGGCAAATAATCCTTCAACTATAACTTTTATACCGCTCTTTGCGAGCTCGTATGACGTAATACATGTAGGCCTACATCCAAAGATTTTCGTTTTGTTTTAAATTTTAAGAAATTAAAAATCATAAGATATTGTGGTTATTGCAGCAAATAGCTATATATACTCTACTTGATTTTAATTATGAAACCCCCTTTTTCAGAAATTCAAACTATCTGTATGCAATGCTACTAACTAATGGTGCGTTCATACGTTTCGCGCGCATCGGCCACGCGTTGAGACGGGAGTATGAACGCGCCTTAATTGGTCGAAATACTCAAATTCCGATTTCATCGGCTTTTTTGAACATTGAAACAACAAAACAAAACCATCTATAGTTACGCCCCTGTTTGGTAACACGGTTCATGCAATGAATTATACATCATGAACAAATTCAATTGATAATGCAATATAAGCCGGTGTGATTCCCCTTTGTAAGACTATGTGGATAACCTCTATTTACAAACACGCGTCTTTTAACCCCCTGGGGACTACTCTTACATTCTCTCTGATTGGCTGACATGCACATTTGTATTTTCACGAAATGTCTCAGTACATTTAATGACAATGATCATCCACGCCGTAATTAGACCTACACTCTTAGAAAAAATTAAGCAATGTTGGGTAAAATACTCCACTTCAGGATGGTAAAAAGGGAACATGGTTGTTTGTTGGGTAAAAATGAACACAACAGTGGCTGTGTAGAGTCTTGCACAACACATTGAACATTTTACCCATCAATCGTTGGGTAAATGTTTACCCTAAACGACCAAGTTCCCTATTATGTGTAACACTTTACACAACAGGTTTTACCCAACACTTGAGTCATTTTGGTACACATAAATTATTATTTTTTAAATGAAGGTATATATTTTAAGCAATTTTGGGTGTCATATTTGCATTCTAATTTTCTTTCGTAATTTTATTATCCACGGAATTAAAGTTTTTTAGAAGAACTTACCTTAACTTTACCGGCCCAGGGCTCGAACCCACAACCTTTGTGTTTTAAGACTGACGCCGATCCACTGTGCTTACGAAGTAGTTGATATATGGAAATGTTTTGTGTTAATAATATAAACTATTTTATATGACTAAATATGAAAGAATTAGAAATTAGTTGGTAAATGTTGAGATTGGCATGACAAAAGAATAAATTCATTTGAAACTAGTAAAATATAATGCTATATTATCTTAAGGGAGACCGATGTGTGAAGGTCAGGTTGCCGGCAAACCATTGAAAAGTCGACCTTGATAATAATGTGCTCTCGCGACACTACTACACGCCCCGGCTACACGCATAGTTTACTTTACCTTGTCTGGACAATAGTTACATCGATCGGTAACGCGGCTTTCTACACAGACATTTTACCCAACAAAGTTTAAAACTACAATATCGTTGGGTACATTTTTACCCCAAAACGACCATGTTCCCTATTTTGACCCAATTATGTGTAACACTTGCACAACCGGGGTTGTGAAGAGGTTTTCCCAACACTTGTGTCCTTTTGGTACACATAAATTGGGTAAATTTCCTTTACCCAATAATTATGTGAAGGCAATTTACCCTTTTATTGTGTAACACTTTACACTACATTATGCACATTCTTGTTGTACTTTGTGTACATTTTTACCCAACAATCTTACACTTTCATGGTGTCAAATCATGTTTTACCCAATTACGGGCACTTTTCTACACTTCGAGAGTGTAAATCTCGGAATTCAATAGTAAACTATTGCATGTGTAAAATGTTATTTTACGAAATCGATGTTTAGCACAATATTGGGTAAAATACTACACATTTCATTTTTACCCAGCAAAATTTGACACTCATTTCTAAGCGTGTATATACTTTCTATGAAGATATATTAGGTGCTATCTTCAGAAGATAGCGAGTAATTTTACAGATTTTCTTTGAAAAATGGGACCTATGTCGTTTCATTCGGACTGTATAGGTCAGAAACCCACGGGTGCTTTTTTGTCATAATATAGACCGGTCCAATCATGACAATAGAATGGATAGACACAATTTCATTGTACACAAAATGAAATCATCATTTTATGGGATGCATCAACACGCTATATTGCTCAATAATTGAATAAGTTCCTTTTGTATGGTCTGTGTGTGTCGCGTGGGAACACTGTATAATGTATATACCATACGCACGTGTCGTTGCTGGACCATACTATGTGGCATATAGTTTGGCCGGGCTCCAGACTCAGGAATATGAGGCAAATCAGTTCATTCCATGACCGGGAATTCCCCATCTATACGGTCGCATGAAGAGTCCGGCCTACCTTAATTTTAATTAGACACTTATTTATAGTTATACAATCAACATCCGCCTTTCCTTTATACATGATTTGTAAATCACTTTGTTGTTGAATGGATTACCGAGAATATTCAATCAAACGGAATATTTACAATTTTCTCGCACAATATACTCGTGTCACGATGTTTTAAATAAAAGCCTTGGGCCTACATTAAAAAAAAAAATCTTCTTCAGAAACAATACCGTAATTAAGGGATATTATTCGTCATGAAGTAACGTTGAAACACACACGGCTGGTCCTGGCTTCGCATTTCTCACGATATATTAGGCTTAGATTTCGATTTGTTTTTACAAAAATGGTAAAAAATTGAAACAGATGTCATAATGTATTGCAATATAAGTACATTAGGCCTATCGCCAATTAAATGTTAAAACTTAAAAACCATGTTAACCATACCAACATTGAATGAATCATGCTTTTTGAATTGATCAGAGATGGAGTTTAAACTCAGTGGCGTAAATTTGTTTTGGGCATGGTGAGCGCCAATTTGCGGGTTTACGCGCCGCACAGGAGGAGGGAGTCTGACTGAGGGGATGGATGTCCTCAGGAGCTGATTGTTTAGTAATTTGTTGAACAGTGATTCATTTAGATAAACCCAATACATTAAAGGTATATTATGTGATCTTAGCCAGGGAACGCCATCAACATCAAACAAAATTGAAAGCAGATTTTCTTGCAGATTTACATTTCTGATCATAAATCGTACATACATTCCAAGTTACAGGGCGATACGATTCTTAATTACTTCAAAATCATGGTTTTAGAGTGAAAATAAACTGTCGGATGTCGATTTTTGTCCAACAACTTACTTTACTCTAGTCTAAATTCCCTCTAAAACCATGATTTTGAGGTAATTAGGAATCGTATCGCTCTGTAACTTGGAATATGTACGATTTATGATCAGAAATGTAAATCTGCAAGAAAATCTACTTTCTAAAAAATATCATGAATAGAGGACGCTCCCTGGAAAAGATCACATAATATGCTTTTAATACCACTCACATTTTTTATACGGTGATCATTTTATCATACACATTATATGCATATGCCTATGGGGGAAGGGCGCATAGGCAATCCACCCAAATAGCGGGGGGTATAGCCTATCCCCCGGATTTACGCTTATGTTTGAACTTGATCTTTAATATAATAAATGTCTTTCACTTTGAATAACAGATTTAAACATGTTAAAGGGGCTAACAATAAACTTTGCGAATGGTTGAACAAAATAAAAATTGGCAGGAGTAAGCTACTTCTGAGACCTGGTTATCTATTTAGAATCCACGTCAATTAACGTATGTTCACATAAAAAATCTATATATCAAAAGAAATAAAATACCAGCGTTGATTGAGGAAAGGAGCCGTCCCTATTTATTTGTATGGTCGAATTAATAATAATTATATGTAGGCCTACGTATATAACGTCAAATTATGAACTCAAAATTTCAAATTGTATTCTTATTTGGATGCTTCCAGTCTTATCTTTGTAGGGTATATATATTAGCATATAATATTAGCACACCTAAACTACAAAAAACAGATTTTTGATTATTCTTTTTAATGCTGAAGGGCCGGAAAAACATACAAGGTTTTGATAGAATAGCGACGATATGGAGGTTATCCAGGTAACGGATTAGCTGCCAGGCTGCCATCTTGTATTGTCTGATGTGCTTAACACTTTCCACGCGGCAGGCGTCTGCAGACGACATTCGAAAATTCCACAAAATGTTTCAAAAATGTCAATTTTGTTAAATTTTATAACCAAATTTGGAATCACCATGTAAGATGCATTGAAATAAGTACAAACATGCATAATATTGGTTCAGTAGTAGTCCTTTGGATAGACCTTGAAAGTTGGGAAAGGTTTCTGAAAAATCTGTTTTGTACAATGGTAAAACTAATACTAGCCGCGTGGAAAGTGTTAAGATTTTCAGAGAAAAGAAGACACAGCTGTTAGTGTTTTATGATATTATATGTCAATTTGTGTTAACACGGATCATTAACACTTTTCACGCGGCGATAGTTTTTCCATAATTATACAAAACAGATTTTTCGGAAACCTTCCCAACTTTCCGAAAGCCTATCTCATCTCAAGAACTACTGAACCAATACTAGCAATTGTTGTACTTATTTCATGCATTTCAGATGGTGATTCCATATGGTAATGAAATTCAACAATTTTGACATTTTTCGAACATTTTGTGAAATTTTGGAATGTCGGCTGCAGACGCCTGCCGCGTGGAAAGTGTTGAATATCAATCTTTGGCCTATTGAAACTCTTTCATTGCTATAAAACAGTTGGTCCCATTTGAACTTGGGTCTTGCGATACCTTTTTTGCCTGTATGTTAACAAGTTTGGATTGTATTAAGTCAATAATTAAACACAATTTGATTAAATAGATCATATCATTGTGTAACCAAAATGTAAATACTTTGATAAGTTAAAATCAATGCACGTAAACAATAACGCCGACTCATTTCAAGATAATTTCATAGTCCAAACATACATACCTGCAGTATAAATCAAAGTTGTCTTAATTAAATTAAATTGATGAATTGATGAAAAACAAAAGGTTTTCTTCTGTCGTGGAGATAATTGATATGATAATATGTTAGTATCAATCGATAGTTATATTTAACTAACCGATAGTCAATTTTATGGGGTCATATAATCAAAATCCATATTTACAACGAAACTAACGGAGATTATAAATTTACGACCATTCGTCCACCGTCGTCTGTCAATTCTCTATTTCTAATAACCGCCCTCTATGGAATTTCTGCATTGAGGGCGGTAGAGGGATAGAGAAACAATGCAGCCAGCCGATGGTGGACACGAATAGCTGTACGCGTAATGTTGAATCTCCGTTAGTTCTTGGATCTTGGATCTTGGATGGGGTATCCTCCAAAATACTCTCATTAGAGAGTTTTGACTGGAGGTGTGGAGAGAGTGGTTTATATGTGGAGGCAAGAACCGTTATAGTCTTTTGTCAGTGTCTATTTGAATGTAGCAGTGCTGGGTTGGTCGATTGTAGCTTGAGGTAGTGCGTTCCAGTCAATGATTGTTCTTTTGAAGAAAGAGTTTGAATGTCTTGCGTCCGTTCTGGTGTGGTCAATCTGAAATTGGTTGCTGTGCTCCCTTCTGGTTCGGTCTGGTTTTGGTGATCATGGTGATATGAACTTGCATTGGTCGATGTCAAGTTGGTCGTTGAGAATTTTGTAAAAACATGTTAGTCTACCTCTTCTGCGTCTTTCTTGCAGTGGTGGCCAGTCAAGTTTTGATTTCAGTGCTGTGACACTTGTGTCCTTCCCGTAGGTGTTTGTTATAAAACGAGATGCCGCGTTCTGCACTTTTTCGAGGTCTTTGATGTTTTTAGCGGTGTATGGATCCCAAGCAGCGGTTTTGAGTCTAGGTGAGGGCGAACAAGAGGTGTACAACTTCTCTTTGATGGAGGAAGAAGTGTGATGGAAATTTCTTCTCAGGAAGTTCAGTACTCTGGAGGCCTTAAATTTAGCGTGCTCAACTTGTTTGTTCCATCTCAGGTCTCTTTGGATTTTGATTCCTAGGTACTGACTGCAGGATGTTTTCAACCTAAACATTTTGATTACATGACCCCAGAAACATCATCACACGTTGGAACTAAATCATTTCATCCTAAAACCGCTGGAGTTGGATTATCAACTGTTTTATAACAATGAAAAAGTTTCAATAAGCCAATTATTGGTATTTAACACTTTCCACGCGGAAGGCGCCTGCAGACGACATTCCAAAATGTCCCCAAATGCAGGGGTCGCATTCTGACGCGTCTGCGCTTCCTAGACCTCTCATTTTCTAATAGTGACGCGTCAGGTTTCAAATTGGAAAGACTTGCGGGTCCCGATCAAAATTGAAGGGACCCCTTAAATTTGACGATGTGTGGAAATGGAAACCTTAAGATATTCTGTAAATTACATATCCATCCTTTGCTCACAATATAAATTCATTAAAACTGCCTGTAAAAAAGTAATTTGTTTAAATACCCAAACTTCAGGACCCCTCAATTTCTTGGGGGACCCCTTAAATTTGTTTTTTGAAGTCCTACGGGGTCCTGAAAAATGTCATGGGACCTCTCACATTTTGGATCCAGTGCTATCCCTGCCCAAATGTTTCAAAAATGTCAAAATAATTAAAAATCATTACCATATGAAGACCTGAGCGCAAGAAAACCCAAATCCATTTTTGGCCAAATTGAGTTAAGCTTGGTTTTGGATAGCTTTAGTGGTGAGAAATGTGGGAACATTACTAATTTTTTTAATTTGAAGCCTTCACATATATTTTTCAGAGAGTCAAGTTTTGCACTTTCATCAATGCAAGAAAGACCTATGAGTTACAGGCATTTTAAGTCTTTCAAACAAGCTGTTTTTAAAATAACACATTTTTTTGCACTGCACTTTGCCAAAAAGGTGAAATCAACATGTCTTACACAATGGAGTGTAACTTCATTAAAATAGGTCAGATATATTAATGATCTAAAATCCTAATGAAAGGGTACAGTATAGCAAATATGATATAGAAAAACAACGGATCTCATTGATTTTGATGATGAAAAATATATATAATGCATCGATGGGTATTATTCATTTTTGGACAGCCTGTATAAAAGTGTATTGTGAAAATCAAGTCAACTTAAAGAAGGGGAATAACCTTCTAACAAAAGCATTCTTTATGTCTATACAGAATGTGTATGGTGAAAATCAAGTCAATTTGAAAAATGGGGAATTACCTAAAATCCCCTTCTTCAATGAAAGAAAGGTCAAAATCAGGTGAACTTGATAAAAAGGGGAATTACCTTAAAAATTCCCATTCGTCAAATGTCAAAAATGTCACGCGCTCTCTCACCGTTGTAATGCCTCGGGGTTCGAAAGTATCAACCATACTACTTGCACTACTTGTTGTATCCATTAATTTGAGTACGGGGTTTCAATTCGGGGTTCAAGGTTAACCTTCCACTTTAGCTTTATGATTGCATTTTCTCATTGGATTACACTTGACACTGGGCCTGGGGTGTGTTTACTATAAGATGAAACACGACCCCTGGAAACTACGTTTCGTAATGGTGATGTATAGAGGTCTATACGTCCTGTTCTGCTTTCTAAATTCTACTCTGAACAGGAGATCTAGATGTAGGCCTATAGCGTATTTACCATACCCTTGAACATTTATTAGGAATTAAAGTTCATTGTATAAGATTTGTTAAACACCTCATGTTTCATCTTATGCTGAAAATACTATAGGCAATTCAATAAACACATGTTATAACTCAATAAGGCATGATTCAAAGTATAAACGCTTTCACGAAATCCTTCACTTCTATTAACACAAACCATGGGTACTGAAGTAACACGCCGCCGTCCGTTCTTTATACTAGGAATTCTATGTCTTATCATAGGCCTTATCATAGGTATTCTAATCGGCTATTTTTCGGCAAATAAGGAGAAAGGTGACAGTGGTAGAAACGGAGAACGATCGGAAGATGAGAGTATTAGTAACGAATTATTAGAAATCATGGATCCAAAGAGAATACGGGAAACACTCAGATGAGCGATACTACGGTATTTGCATCGGCTTACTGTATTTTGCGCAACGAAACGAAACGAAACGAAACGGATTATTAAAGGAGTGGTATGCTTTTTTTCTGTTTTTTTAAAATAAAGTTGCCCTTCGATGGCTATGTTTATTTCATTAGAATAACACTCATGCAAAACCAAAATACACTCGTGAATTCCGTTCTCTTATTAAAATCTGTTGCGCAAAATACAAAAATGCGAAACGGATCCACAACTCGCTAATAAATTCCTCTATGAAGCCGCCCTTCAACGATTATATATCTATTTCATTTGAATAATAATCACGCAAAACCAAAATCTATTCCTGAATTCCGTTCTCTAATTAAAACCCGTTGCGCAAAATACAAAAATGCGATACAGATCCACAACTCACCAATAAATTCCTCTATGAAGCCGCCCTTTGACGGTTATGTTTAATGTAGTAGAATAATACTCATGCAAAACCAAAGTCCATTCCTGAATTCCGTTCTCTAATTAAAATCTGTTGCGCAAAGTACAAAAGTTTCACATTTTTGTACTTTGCGCAACAGATTTTAATTAGAGAACGCAATTCTTGAGTGGATTTTGGATTGGCATGAGTATTATTCTACTACATTAAACATAACCGTCAAAGGGCGGCTTCATAGAGGAATTTATTTGTGAGTTGTGGATCCGTTTCGCATTTTTGTATTTTACGCAACGGATTTTAATTAGAGAACGGATTTCAGGAATTGATTTTCGTTTTGCATGAGTGTTATTCTAATGAAATAAACATATAACCGTTGAAGGGCGGCTTCATAGAGGAATTTATTTGTGAGTTGTGGATCCGTTTCGCATTTTTGTATTTTGCGCAACGGATTTTAATTAGAGAACGGATTTCAGGAATGGATTTTCGTTTTGCATGAGTGTTAATCTAATGAAATAAACATATAACCGTTAAAGGGCGGCTTCATAGAGGAATTTATTTGTGAGTTGTGGATCCGTTTCGCATTTTTGCATTTTGCGCAACGGATTTTAATTAGAGAACGGATTTCAGGAATGGATTTTCGTTTTGCATGAGTGTTATTCTAATGAAATAAACATATAACCGTTGAAGGGCGGCTTCATAGAGGAATTTATTGGTGAGTTGTGGATCCGTTTCGCATTTTTGTATTTTGCGCAACGGATTTTAATTAGAGAACGGAATTCAGGAATGGATTTGGTTTTGCATGAGTGTTATTCTAATGAAATAAACATATAACCGTTGAAGGGCGGCTTCATAGAGGAATTTATTGGTGAGTTGTGGATCCGTTTCGCATTTTTGTATTTTGCGCAACGGATTTTAATTAGAGAACGGAATTCAGGAATGGATTTTCGTTTTGCATGAGTGTTATTCTAATGAAATAAACATATAACCGTTGAAGGGCGGCTTCATAGAGGAATTTATTGGTGAGTTGTGGATCCGTTTCGCATTTTTGTATTTTGCGCAACGGATTTTAATTAGAGAACGGAATTCAGGAATGGATTTTCGTTTTGCATGAGTGTTATTCTAATGAAATAAACATATAACCGTTGAAGGGCGGCTTCATAGAGGAATTTATTGGTGAGTTGTGGATCCGTTTCGCATTTTTGTATTTTGCGCAACGGATTTTAATTAGAGAACGGAATTCAGGAATGGATTTTCGTTTTGCATGAGTGTTATTCTAATGAAATAAACATATAACCGTTGAAGGGCGGCTTGATAGAGGAATTTATTGGTGAGTTGTGGATCCGTTTTGCATTTTTGTATTTTGCGCAACGGGTTTTCATTAGAGAACGGAATTCAGGAATAGATTTTGGTTTTGCGTGATTATTATTCAAATGAAATAAATATATAACCGTTGAAGGGCGGCTTCATAGAGGAATTTATTGGTGAGTTGTGGATCCGTTTTGCATTTTTGTATTTTGCGCAACGGGTTTTCATTAGAGAACGGAATTCAGGAATAGATTTTGGTTTTGCGTGATTATTATTCAAATGAAATAAATATATAACCGTTGAAGGGCGGCTTCATAGAGGAATTTATTAGCGAGTTGTGGATCCGTTTCACATTTTTGTATTTTGCGCAACAGATTTTAATAAGAGAACGGAATTCACGAGTGTATTTTGGTTTTGCATGAGTGTTATTCTAATGAAATAAACATAGCCATCGAAGGGCAACTTTATAAAAAAAATCAGAAAAAAAGCATAGGCCTACCACTCCTTTAATAATCCGTTTCGTTTCGTTTCGTTTCGTTTCGTTTCGTTGCGCAAAATACAGTAAGCCTTTGCATCAGTACATGACGTATTACACAAATGTGGTAGCCTTGACCCATTCCAAGTTCGGAAGCTACTGAACTGAAAATGTTGACAGTCAAGGCAAATAAACAAGCGTTTGTCTGCGTGAAAACAAAACTAACACACAATCCCTATATAACTTATAAGGCCACGAAAGAAAAATCCTGTTTACGACGAACAGACCTCTCAGTTAGGGTCGGTCGTCGGGCGGGGTTTTTTTTGGGGGGTGGTGGTATTTTTGGGGTGTGTTTAGTATTTCGGGAAAAAAAATTCAAAAGAAAAAATCAAAACTTTCAAAACAATTCACACATTTCAAAATGTCACTGCAATAAAAATTGGAAATTTGCATACACATAATCAAAAATGTCCTCAATGTTTTTCAATGTTTTGTCAATGTAAAAGAAATGGGTCGGTCGGGCCCGCAGTTCTTTTGTTCGTGGCCTAACCATGCTAACGGTTTCAATGTACCCGTTGATTACACGCACACTACTTAACTGCACATGGTCAATTAAAACACATATCTCATCAAGGTAGGATTCAAAGACAAACGCTTTAATCATATTCATGAGATCCGTCGTCTTCCCTAACACAAACCATGGTGCTGACTGCTGAATTTAAACGACACCGTCCATTTAAACAACTTCGTCCGTACTTTATACTGGGAATTCCATGTGTTATCATAGGACTTGTCATAGGTATTCTAATCGACTATTTTCCGGCCAAAGGATTGGAAGACGAGCGTATCAGTAACGAATTATTAGACAGCATGGATCCAAAGAGAATACGGCAAACACTCAGGTGAGCTACTATTAACATCAGTACATGACGTATAATTATATTATAAAAATGAAATCCAATTTTGATCGATGATAATTTACAAATGAAAAAAAGAAACAATGTTGTACGGGCCCGACCGACCAATCTTTTTTCCCGAATGGGAAGATGATATCAAATGGTACGACATCTAATAATGGTACGTGGAAAGTAATGTCTTGCGAGGAGTTGGGTTCAAACCTCCTGCCTTGACTGTATAACCGGATGTATTTTTTAATTTTAATTTTAATTTATTCAACTGGCTATCAACACCAAAATATAAAAAAACTAGATTGCGCGGTTCTCGGCTTACGCGATTTGTGGTTTGAGCTAGTTACATGACGCAATAGGATCCTATCGGAACCGTATACGACGTGCGGGTTAAGTATTATGTGCGTCGGGGGTGAATTTCCCTTCCCTAGAACTGGACTCGGTCACTCGCGGTAATCTAATACACATGAGCCGTTCGAAATCAGTGTAAAAGACTACCGCGAATGACCGATTCTAGCTTTACCCTTCCCTGGCATTGGGGGAGGGACAACAATTAAAATTTCACCCTGCCATTTTCTTCTCATACTCTGTAAACAAATACAACACCCTCGGCAGCTATCATTTCAGCCACCGTCTATGCAAGGCTTTTGGTCTATGACAACACTATACCCTCGTATCATTTCCGCATTCACACCATGCCACACGGGATGCCAAAAAACCTTGGTATAGGTCAGTTCAAGTTCAGCGAAATCTCAGTTGCTACTAGCTGGTTTGGTGTACGTCTGTACCTGAAATCTGAGACTATTATACTGTAATTCAACTTAATTTCACGGCAACTTAATTTAGCGAATTAGCATTAGACCAACCTTTTGCGGCAATTTGATTTCACTAATTTGTACCATCTTCCTATATGTAACTATTATAAATAATATAACTGGTGGCAATCTAATTTAGCGAATAGGATCTCCTAGCGAAATTAAATTGCTAGCGAAATTTAGTCGTTTTACACTACCTGAATATAATTCGAAACATTCAAGTCGTTTGAACACCCAGCCTTGTCAACATGATCAATTTCACCTGTTTATAATGGATAATGTTGATAGATGATTTTAGCCCACATATTTATAGAGTTGCATAGTGCGAGTTGTCGAAAAAGTGGTTGGAAACTATGATATACAGTAGAGTCACCTAGTTTGTATTGGCTGACTGATCACTGACACAGTTTTTATTTTCACAAATGTATACTGCTTTATGCCTCTTATTTCATTAAATAGTTTGTTCAATCGTTTGATTACTTTTCGCCCAAAATAAAAAGGTTAATATCATAAACATCATATTAACTATAACTCCAACTATACATTCAACTATAAATGTGTTTCCATGCTCACCAGAATATAACTCTCACATCTGCTGAAGAGTGGTTATGATTGGCTGATTTGGCTCAAACAGAATTCGACCCAGAGCAGGCTCAGGTATGATCCCACAATACATTGCAAGTCAACAAAAACACGTCAAAACACAAGTTCTTCAACATATTTTTGACCGCATGATGCCCGCAGCACTGGATGTCAATCTAACACAGCACATATCCATTTTGTGGGTCTCCAATACCCTCGTATCATTTCCGCATTCACACCATGCCACACGGGATGCCAAAAAACCTTGGTATAGGTCAGTTCAAGTTCAGCGAAATCTCAGTTGCTACTAGCTGGTTTGGTGTACGTCTGTACCTGAAATCTGAGACTATTATACTGTAATTCAACTTAATTTCACGGCAACTTAATTTAGCGAATTAGCATTAGACCAACCTTTTGCGGCAATTTGATTTCACTAATTTGTACCATCTTCCTATATGTAACTATTATAAATAATATAACTGGTGGCAATCTAATTTAGCGAATAGGATCTCCTAGCGAAATTAAATTGCTAGCGAAATTTAGTCGTTTTACACTACCTGAATATAATTCGAAACATTCAAGTCGTTTGAACACCCAGCCTTGTCAACATGATCAATTTCACCTGTTTATAATGGATAATGTTGATAGATGATTTTAGCCCACATATTTATAGAGTTGCATAGTGCGAGTTGTCGAAAAAGTGGTTGGAAACTATGATATACAGTAGAGTCACCTAGTTTGTATTGGCTGACTGATCACTGACACAGTTTTTATTTTCACAAATGTATACTGCTTTATGCCTCTTATTTCATTAAATAGTTTGTTCAATCGTTTGATTACTTTTCGCCCAAAATAAAAAGGTTAATATCATAAACATCATATTAACTATAACTCCAACTATACATTCAACTATAAATGTGTTTCCATGCTCACCAGAATATAACTCTCACATCTGCTGAAGAGTGGTTATGATTGGCTGATTTGGCTCAAACAGAATTCGACCCAGAGCAGGCTCAGGTATGATCCCACAATACATTGCAAGTCAACAAAAACACGTCAAAACACAAGTTCTTCAACATATTTTTGACCGCATGATGCCCGCAGCACTGGATGTCAATCTAACACAGCACATATCCATTTTGTGGGTCTCCAATACCCTCGTATCATTTCCGCATTCACACCATGCCACACGGGATGCCAAAAAACCTTGGTATAGGTCAGTTCAAGTTCAGCGAAATCTCAGTTGCTACTAGCTGGTTTGGTGTACGTCTGTACCTGAAATCTGAGACTATTATACTGTAATTCAACTTAATTTCACGGCAACTTAATTTAGCGAATTAGCATTAGACCAACCTTTTGCGGCAATTTGATTTCACTAATTTGTACCATCTTCCTATATGTAACTATTATAAATAATATAACTGGTGGCAATCTAATTTAGCGAATAGGATCTCCTAGCGAAATTAAATTGCTAGCGAAATTTAGTCGTTTTACACTACCTGAATATAATTCGAAACATTCAAGTCGTTTGAACACCCAGCCTTGTCAACATGATCAATTTCACCTGTTTATAATGGATAATGTTGATAGATGATTTTAGCCCACATATTTATAGAGTTGCATAGTGCGAGTTGTCGAAAAAGTGGTTGGAAACTATGATATACAGTAGAGTCACCTAGTTTGTATTGGCTGACTGATCACTGACACAGTTTTTATTTTCACAAATGTATACTGCTTTATGCCTCTTATTTCATTAAATAGTTTGTTCAATCGTTTGATTACTTTTCGCCCAAAATAAAAAGGTTAATATCATAAACATCATATTAACTATAACTCCAACTATACATTCAACTATAAATGTGTTTCCATGCTCACCAGAATATAACTCTCACATCTGCTGAAGAGTGGTTATGATTGGCTGATTTGGCTCAAACAGAATTCGACCCAGAGCAGGCTCAGGTATGATCCCACAATACATTGCAAGTCAACAAAAACACGTCAAAACACAAGTTCTTCAACATATTTTTGACCGCATGATGCCCGCAGCACTGGATGTCAATCTAACACAGCACATATCCATTTTGTGGGTCTCCAATACCCTCGTATCATTTCCGCATTCACACCATGCCACACGGGATGCCAAAAAACCTTGGTATAGGTCAGTTCAAGTTCAGCGAAATCTCAGTTGCTACTAGCTGGTTTGGTGTACGTCTGTACCTGAAATCTGAGACTATTATACTGTAATTCAACTTAATTTCACGGCAACTTAATTTAGCGAATTAGCATTAGACCAACCTTTTGCGGCAATTTGATTTCACTAATTTGTACCATCTTCCTATATGTAACTATTATAAATAATATAACTGGTGGCAATCTAATTTAGCGAATAGGATCTCCTAGCGAAATTAAATTGCTAGCGAAATTTAGTCGTTTTACACTACCTGAATATAATTCGAAACATTCAAGTCGTTTGAACACCCAGCCTTGTCAACATGATCAATTTCACCTGTTTATAATGGATAATGTTGATAGATGATTTTAGCCCACATATTTATAGAGTTGCATAGTGCGAGTTGTCGAAAAAGTGGTTGGAAACTATGATATACAGTAGAGTCACCTAGTTTGTATTGGCTGACTGATCACTGACACAGTTTTTATTTTCACAAATGTATACTGCTTTATGCCTCTTATTTCATTAAATAGTTTGTTCAATCGTTTGATTACTTTTCGCCCAAAATAAAAAGGTTAATATCATAAACATCATATTAACTATAACTCCAACTATACATTCAACTATAAATGTGTTTCCATGCTCACCAGAATATAACTCTCACATCTGCTGAAGAGTGGTTATGATTGGCTGATTTGGCTCAAACAGAATTCGACCCAGAGCAGGCTCAGGTATGATCCCACAATACATTGCAAGTCAACAAAAACACGTCAAAACACAAGTTCTTCAACATATTTTTGACCGCATGATGCCCGCAGCACTGGATGTCAATCTAACACAGCACATATCCATTTTGTGGGTCTCCAATACCCTCGTATCATTTCCGCATTCACACCATGCCACACGGGATGCCAAAAAACCTTGGTATAGGTCAGTTCAAGTTCAGCGAAATCTCAGTTGCTACTAGCTGGTTTGGTGTACGTCTGTACCTGAAATCTGAGACTATTATACTGTAATTCAACTTAATTTCACGGCAACTTAATTTAGCGAATTAGCATTAGACCAACCTTTTGCGGCAATTTGATTTCACTAATTTGTACCATCTTCCTATATGTAACTATTATAAATAATATAACTGGTGGCAATCTAATTTAGCGAATAGGATCTCCTAGCGAAATTAAATTGCTAGCGAAATTTAGTCGTTTTACACTACCTGAATATAATTCGAAACATTCAAGTCGTTTGAACACCCAGCCTTGTCAACATGATCAATTTCACCTGTTTATAATGGATAATGTTGATAGATGATTTTAGCCCACATATTTATAGAGTTGCATAGTGCGAGTTGTCGAAAAAGTGGTTGGAAACTATGATATACAGTAGAGTCACCTAGTTTGTATTGGCTGACTGATCACTGACACAGTTTTTATTTTCACAAATGTATACTGCTTTATGCCTCTTATTTCATTAAATAGTTTGTTCAATCGTTTGATTACTTTTCGCCCAAAATAAAAAGGTTAATATCATAAACATCATATTAACTATAACTCCAACTATACATTCAACTATAAATGTGTTTCCATGCTCACCAGAATATAACTCTCACATCTGCTGAAGAGTGGTTATGATTGGCTGATTTGGCTCAAACAGAATTCGACCCAGAGCAGGCTCAGGTATGATCCCACAATACATTGCAAGTCAACAAAAACACGTCAAAACACAAGTTCTTCAACATATTTTTGACCGCATGATGCCCGCAGCACTGGATGTCAATCTAACACAGCACATATCCATTTTGTGGGTCTCCAATTGCCTTACTTTTCCGGAAAAGGGGTCGGACTGACAACAAATAGAAGGTTGTAACAGACAAATCACTACATAACACTTGCTGCTTTCTATTCGGAGCCAATTTTACCAGATTTAAGCTAACGAATCCAATATACTCGTGACACTGTGTTCACACGTCGTATAAAAACAATAAAGGAAGTCTGCTGAGCAGCCAGGGAGCACTGAAAGCACAAAAGAGTACTATCACCACAAGGTGCAGTGCTCCCATCTCAGCAGAGCTCTATACGAACACAAGAAAATTATACATACACAGGTAAAAATTACAAGAAAGGCAACACACTATACATCATTTTCCTTATAGTGCCCGGGTTATAGTGACGCTTAAGATGGGTTTTAAAAATTGGTTTGCTACATGTGGTGAGAGAGTCTCTAATCGATGATGGAATAGTAGACCATAGAATTGGGAATTGTACCCAGAGGCAAAATTTGTAGGAGTCGGTCTTAGGTGTAAGTCGTTGTGTCTAGGATTAATTATACCCCACCTGCAAAAAAGAATCATTCATCATTCCATGGCATTAGTTAACTTAACAAGAACAAGCAAATGAAACAGAAAGGTATAGGTCCTTCTGGTTTTTAAAGTTGTGAGTTCCAAAGTTTTGAGTCTGTCTTCATACGATTGACCCCCCCCCCCCCCCCCCCCCCCCGCCCCTACGTTGACAAAGAATCATCCTTGATACACGATGCTGGATTTGTTCAAGTTTTACAATATTACATTTTTTTTATACACATTCCAAACACGTGAGCAAAAGTCAAGACAAGAATCGGTAAAATAAGAGACTGATACAGTTTGAGAAGAATATGAGGGGTTGTGCTACCTGCGACAACTCTGATGAAACCTAACAGTTTATTGCACTTTTTGACAATGTTGTTAACATGGCAGTTCCAGGAAGGATCGCTGGAAACTGTCACGCCAAGCAGTCGAAGGCTGTCTGTTGTATCAAGAGTAGTACTATTAACACTGTAAGATGGAACTGGTTTAAGTCTGCGCCGGGTGATACACATAACTTGACATTTGGTTGGATTCAATTGAAGAGCGTTATTGTTGGACCACCAGTTTAATTTGTCTAAATCGGATTGTAAAATAGAAATATCATGGACACATTTTATTTCCCTAAATACTATGAACGTGTCATCAGCATAGGTATAAATAGATGCAGATGGAGATCGTTTGTATAAATATTGAACAAAAGCGGACCCAAAACGAGTCCCTGAGGAACTCCGGAGAGCACATCGGTCAAATCAGAACTAGCACCGCGAAACAGAACACGTTGACGACGACCAGTCACTTTCAGCACGTTCAGCGTTGATTTGGAGGACTGAATAAGCGATAGTGTCTGCGTTTGACATCACGAAACTATAGGCCTAAACATGTCTACACTGTAAATTGCCCGCAAATTCCGTGAAATAGGTAATCACATTATTATAGAAATATACTTCACACAAAATATTTATTTTCCGAAGACGAAGACGAAGACGAAGACGAAGACAAATAATATTATAGTGATGCGTGTTATTTATAGGCCTATATTACCTGCTAATTATTTTTTATTATCCTCTTCTTTGCCAATGTATTGGACATTATATTGCAGATACCTTACGACTGAACCACATATTGCAGGAACTCCCGTCAGCAAGAAAATTGCTGAATGGATACGAGACCAATGGTTAGATCAGGGACTTGACAAGGCTGAGATTGTTCCGAATCAAGTGTTGCTTTCATATCCCTCCGATGTACCTGGTGAAGAAAACAGGGTAGAAGAATATTTTTATGACTGATAATATTTAAATGAAAACAATAGAGAGTTATGGTTAGCATAGGATAGGAATTAGAGCGATTAAGAGATTGTAGCATGATTATATAGTACAGATACGTTTTAAAGGGACATTAAGTGGTGTTGATAATTTTAAATGTTTAAAAATAGTACTTCAGAATTCAAGATGAACATTAAAAATTGCCATTATTGTTGTTTCTACTAACAAAAACACAGCAAAACTTGATTAAAACAATATCATCGCTATTTATTGAAAAACGCCCTCTATGCAAATATGGTTCGCGTTATGTATCACGCGTACTACAGGGGGATACTGTCGGACGTAAAATGCTCGTTGCGGCTCTACGAGCATTTTTAAATCGACGTTTTCTTGTACAAAGAGGGCTGATTTTTCGTAATCCTTATACGTGTAAGTTCATACATGTAATACAATTATAAAAATATACTAATCCCAGTTTTTATCATAATTGAGGGCGCAGCCTCCAACACATCTCTTAGTGCCCCTTTAAATAAAAGCGTTATGAAGTTAGCCAGGTTTCAATATAGCTTGAAGATTTTATTAACTCACCACTGCGGACCCAAAGACCCAAGTTCGAATCCTGATACAACGAGGGCCCATAAATATTATAAAATGCATACGTTAAGGGGGATGTGCACCTTCGTATAGCCTCCGTAAAACTGCCGTAACTTCTTCATTATTCATTTAATCTAGATAAAAGTATACATTTTTTTGCAGGAAAGGGTTCAATGAATCCAACTATGATCATGAAATTGACCATTTTGGAGAAAATTATAAAAAAACACGATTTTTGACCCATTTTAGGTTTAGAAAAGATAACTCAAGATATATTTTGTCAAATTTTGTCATACTAGTTTTATTATATTCCTCATACAATTCCCTAGGAATCGTTTTTTGTTGTTGAAAATATTTATTATTTTTTGAATTAGAGACCAAAAAGTGCCAAAAAACACCCCCTCTTAAAGGTGAATGTTCCGATCACTTTATTTTTCACATCATCATATTTTGTTATCAAAATAAACCCCATATTTTTCTCATTATTTCTGTAAAATCTTAGACGCAAGGTATGTTCCATTGAGACGTTATAGGCCAAAACCACTAGGCTAGTTTGTGTACTACACAATGGGCAAATTTCATGTCACCTTGTGCTTCTAAAATAAGAACCATTGGAGTTTTGCAACTCAAACTTTGGAATATGACTATATTTTAAGGATGACCCTTCATGTAGAATAGTAAGCATCAAGTTGAAAACAGGCAAGAAATCGGAACACATACCGTTAAGAATCGATACGCCACGTCCCCTAAATTATGAAAATGGCATCCGCTTATATTGCATATTAACTCCAATGAGGGAAAATTTGTTTACTTTCTGATCAGCACCTACATTTAATATACACAGAGCATGCAGAGGGTGACACGGTTTAAAGGTGTATGTTCCAATCACTTTTTGGGGGCTATTTTTTTCTTCTTCTTCACATCAAGATATTTTAATATCAGAAGAATCCCCATATTTTTGTCATTATGTCTGTAAAATCGTAGGGGCCAGAAATGTTCCATTTATAAATTATAGGCTAAAATGTGGTGAATTACTGCCAAAAGTGGTTAATCACCATTCAGTTTGTGTCCTACTCAATGGGCAACTCTCTTGTGACCTTGTGCTTCTAAAAATAGAACCATTGGAGTTATGCAACTCAAACTTTGGAATGCTATAATTTTAAGGATGACCTTTCATGAAAAATAGAAAACATAAGTTGAAAATCGGGCCAGCAATCGGAACATCTACCTTTAATAGTACATGAATAATCGCAATCGATTTACGTCGATCTTTGTATGACGTCATAGTCATTTTACTCAAGACTATACCCGGGCAATAGGTTTTTTTCTTCTCATGACGTCATATTGAAATTGGGGGCATAGCTAGATTACCCCGCCCTGACACTTTTGTAACAAATCAGATGACAAGAATCTATTATTTTGTTAGGTGCAATTGCTGGCTGGTGATGGTACGGTTGCTTATGAATGTCAGCTGAACGAAGAAGTCTTAGATGCAGCGAGCAACACAACGAGTGGTCTACCTCCTTTCAACGCGTATTCACCGGCTGGGAATGTGGAAGTAAGTAGTTTACACCGAGGAATCAAGATTTGATATCCGATCAGAAAAGTAGTCCAGTGTTTGCATAATTGATGAGTGGTTGATTTTAAATTTCCAAACTAGACACATTTAACACTTTCCACGCGGCAAATGTCAAAATAATTGAATTTGATTACCATATTTGGAATCACCATGAGAAATGCATTCAAATAAGTACAATCATACCTAGTATTAATTCAGTAATCCTTGAGATAGAACCTTGAAAGTTGGACAAGTTGGATATCGGACAAAATATATGTTTTGTATATGGTTAAGTGTTAAGATAACATGCACAACACGATTGTATTCTTATTTGGACACTTCCACGGCCGAGTGCACCAATGTCGAGTATTATAGAGTATCTGAGCGCTATCTCGCTAGTTATGTGAGAGGTAAGTCATAATTTTGAGAGCGCCAAACCGGAGTAAGCTACTAGTAAACACCGATTAATTTACGCTAAATCTTATAATGTACCTGACCAGACACAAGAGTAAGTTTGGTATAGTCTGGAAATTTTAAAATTGATCGTTTATGCAAATACTGGACTACTACGCCATTGTTTTATCTCCCGCCTTATAAAAACATATAATTCGGCCGAGTGCACCAATGGCGAGTAGCTGCAGAATAGCGTTGCCATTAGACAGTTGTCAGTCTGCTGAAGCTGACAATTTAGCAGTGAAACGTATGAAACTAAAAATGTGAGTAAACTATATACACTTACACTATTCATTGGATTTGTCCACAACAAAATCAAATCACAGATGTTAAATAACAACCAGACGAACTTGATTTTTCGATTTTTTTATATTTTTAAATCAGTTTTTTGGTTTTTTTCCAGATTTTTTTTCAGATTTTTTTTCAGATTTTTTTATACAGTTTAAATGGCATTAAATATTAAATTCAGTGTTTATAACATATATGTGTGACTCTCAGAGTGATTTCAACTTCTTGTTGGCTGAACTTTGAGCTTCCGATGGTAAAATTAAATTAAGTTTTTTTGTTGTTGTTATGTTGAGGACAACATAACAAAAAAAATGTTGGCCTAAAGGCTGGGAGATGAAATAATTCACACATCTCGATAATGTACAGGAATGTGGTTTAAAGATCGACGCACAATGCATTATGGGATGTTTGTAACTTGAGTCTAGATGAAACATTGCTTTTGTATTTAAATACCACACAAACAAATAAAGAAACAAACGAATCAATAT